>CM022472.1:8069736-8131889 GCA_011952105.1 Coreoperca whiteheadi | reverse complement strand
TATACCTTCTCTGTCGCCTCTTTCTCTCTTAAATGCGGTGTTTTTTAAAACGGGTTTTTGTTTTTTTGGGTTCGATAAGGAGGAGAAAAAAAAGGCGGTGTGGGGGGGGGGGGGCAAAGCATGGTCTGACTGGAGATGGTCTAAAGACGCCAGCAAAAGCGTTGCCAGGTATCTTTGCCGCTCTTTAATTTTTGTTGGAAGATACTTCAGTTTCTCTGAGCATTCAGTAATGATTATCCAAAGTGCACGATCTGTATTTTTTAGTTATTGTATGGATTCTATGAATTTTTTGGACTGAAATAATCAGCCTAAATAGACATAATATAAAAGCATTACAGCCTTTCCATCTTTTTTACAATTTGCTGTCCAGCCTGAAAACGTTAAACCTTTTTTTCCCCTCAATTTTACGGCTTCTGTAGTCTCTGCCTTTATAGGGGGTAATAAAAAACAACTGGTAAACAAACACAGTGCAAGGTTTTTTTTTTATTAACGGTTATTTTTTTTAGCATTATTCCTCAATTTGACAGCTCACAGTAGAGTCAGACAGAAATAATGGCGCAGAATGATGGATAACAAAAGGTCCTGGTCTGTATTCAGTTCCAGGATGTTATTTGGTGTGTGCTTTAAAGAAAACAAAAGGCTGACTTACTACTTTTAACCAGAAACTGCTGTCCGCCACTACATTGACACAGAACAGACAAATTACATTTTCACACTGATAAATAAGTGGAGTCCTGATCGGACATAGGTCACTCATTGGATACTTCTTTGGCTACCGAGACACATAAAATGTGAACCATCAGGTCCGGAAGTGAGTAATCTATGACTGATCATGACTCCTGGTCAATGAATGACCTGGAGGCTGTTTTTTAATGCAGACAGTCATGGGAGGATTTAGCGTAAGAGGTATATTTTGAAATATTTTGCCATAAATACATGACTTTGGAACATGCCTTTGTAGAGTGACTGGACTGCTGCATGAACACTTAAAGATGTTGTTAAGGATGTTTGCTATTGTTAAAATGTTCCTTAAAACAGGTATGATTCCATTCATTCCAGGTGTGAGACTGAATTTTACAAAAAATATATCATATTTGAGGAAAGTATATCTTCAAACTGTCATAAAGGACAGTCATCCATCCATCCATCCATCCATCCATCCATCCATCCACATCGTCCCTTCCTCCGTCCTTAACGACACAAGACATCTAAAATATTTCCATTTGATTAAATGGCGCAGCAGTACCAGTCTTTGGTTTGAATTTTTCAAACTGATGCAGACTGATATATGGCAGAACGGTTGCCTGCCAATCGAAAAGTCAGCGGTTCGATCCCCCAGCCATGCATCGAAGTATCCTTGAGCAAGGTGCTGAACCCAAAACCCAAAAATGCTCCTTCGGTTTGTGAATGTTCTCATATGTAAGTCGCTTTGGACAAAAGCGTCTGCTAAATGACTAAATGTAAATGTACTTATGGGGAAGTCAAAGGGGGAAACTGTTTGTTATGGTGCTAATCTACTCACCAGTTGGAACTCAGAGCGTCGTGCGTAGGCCTCCTGTATGCCGGCGTCTGCCCAGAGTGCGCTCAGTGCCATCACGTACAGCTGAAACTCACTTGGCTCGACCCCCGAGCCGCCCACACGTCCCTCCCACGACATCACCAGCATGCCCTGCTTCTCGTTCTCGCAGCTCTGCCAGCTGATGCCCAGCTTGTCCCGGGCGTCTACCAGCACACGCATGCCCTGCAGAAACACAGTCAGCGCATATAGACGTCTGAAGGCGGTGAAGTGGTGTGACGGCTGCTTTTTTCAACGCTAGTAGTATTGTACAAATATTTTCTGACCACACAGATGGGGGGGGGGGGGGGAATTCATACTGCATGTGCTGCTTCCTGGGAAAAACGTCAACACAGACTCTAGCGTTACTGGTAAACATGGAGTAACACACACACATACACTCAAACATTATGCATGTGTGGCTGCTGGTGGTTTTCTGAAGAGAACCATGTGGACCGATCTGTGTGGGAGGTCTCCTCACGAGTGATCAAACTAACCAACACACACAGAGACAGATATTCAGTGTTTTGTGTCTCCTTTTCTCTCTCTATTTTTATTAACACTTTCAAATCAATTCCGTTTTATTGTTCCAATTCAGCATCTCATGATCTGGCTGCAAAGTTGGTTTTAGTCCATTTTGTTGCTTGTTGATCTGTAACATCACTTTATTTGCTTCTATTTTTATGGCTTAATAATTTGTGTCCAACGTGAAGCCCATTTCACAGCATCTTAAAGTTCAGAATCTGCTGTATTATTAAAGCCTGTTTGCTTGATTTATTGATTGAAACAACAGAGGACTCAGCAGCAAACAATTTCAGTGAACTACTGAAGTGTTGCAAAGGTCACAGTAGGTTAAGAGATGTGAGTATATGTGTGGTGTGTGTGGTGTGTGTGTTAGTGAGTCATGACCACCTAATGCTTGTGAAATAGTCAAGTCTGGTCAAGTTTATTTAAACAGCATTCAAAGGGCTTTACAGGCCCACAACATGAGCAGCTGCCAACGCAGCTCAACCGTGTCTACAAAGACGAAGAAAATCCTCTAAAAAAAAAAAGCAAGCAAGGAAAAAATCTGGAAGAAATCTCAGACAAGGAAATTCAAAGGGAGATTCTCCTCTTAAAATAGATGCGTGTATAGTATAACAGTAAGCGTGGGTGTGAAAAAAGGCAATTACAAAAAATGAAAAAGGACATGTGACAGTTAGCGATTCTTCTCACTAATGCAGCTACTGTGTGTGGGTGTGTGTTTCTAAAGCACGATCCCTCATTTTAAGACTTAGATTCAAGACTTTCCTGTTTTTCATCAGGAATGAGTAAGACTGACGAAACCTAAAACAACTGAGGACTTTGCAGAATTGAACTAATGTTCAACACAAACACACACGTTGCCATAATCTGACACACATGCAGATCGAACTCCAGCATGTTGGCAGTGAAAAAACGAACAGTCACTATGAGTGAGCGTTTGAGTCACATCCACTCATGATTACTGTCTATGTACCCATCTACTGTGCAGTGTTTCTTCCTGTGAGCCAACCTGAGCCATATCAGTTTACTAATCTGTGTATTTGTAGCACAGTCCCCTATAGTCCTGTCTGTCTCTCTTCCTGTCTGTCTCTAATAAGACAGTGTGTTTCAGTTCAGAACATCTACACCATTTCTACACCAAACACATCAAAACCATAACAACATGACCAGCTCTGTCCCAATCCCGGAGTATGCTTCCCATACTCTCATGTGAGCTGGTCCTTTTTTATTGGGGCGTTTTATTGGTCAACTTACATAGTTGGGAAATATCACCTGCTTATGTCAACTTCAGTGTTCAGTTAGTCATCTGTTACTGGTAAATATGTCCCTTGAACTACTAGACCGATGAAAAAAAACCAAATGGGAGTCATGCATAAGCCATCCTTTTTCTTGTTAGCATTCTGGGCATGTTGCTTTACAGATAAACGGGCGTTGCAACACATGCCTAAACCTGTATTTTGCTGGAGTATTACCCAAATGTCCTTCATGTATTGACGTGAAATTTCACAACTCCTTTTATAAACTCGAGTGTAATTTACCTTAATCCTAGCTTTCCCCTGGTATTTATACTTTATGTTGTCTGTTTGAGGAGGATTTACAGGTGATAAGCATGGAAAAGTTTGACTTTGTAAGCTGAGAAGGACCACACGAACACCACATTAGTTTGGTGCTATGTGAGGCTGTAGGTTTAGCCTGGCCTCGAGGCTCCTCTGAAGGACACACCCGACGTCCCTTGAAAGACACAGCCTCTGTCTGTAAAGGGCCGGTCATACTAGAAAAAAAGTGGTTCGTACACGGCGTTGTTCGACCACGTCCTTGACCTGAACGGCCACACTAGAAGGTGGCCAATCAGCTGACCAATCACGACATGAAGTGGGCATGAACGTGGGCTCGTCAGCTTCGGAAAGGTACAGAAATGGTCGGACACAGACCCCACCCTCCAACTAATCTGACGTCGGAAAGGTGTTGGGGGAGAGGGTTTCCGAAGCTACTTGACCACCCGCCAAAGCCCTCTGACGGAGTATACTGGCACCTTTAAGCCATGGAGGGCAACGCTATGTGAAACACTATTTGAAGGAGAGGGAAACAGACTTCAACAAAAGGCCGGCCTTGGTATTTGCCTTGTGTCACTGGCCCTCTGCAGTTTTTCACCACATGGGGCTAGAAAAACATGAAAATCTGATGTCTGAACTGAGGACTTGGATCCTGCCATCTTCTGACATGATCAATGACATTATTAGCAGCTGCCTACAGCTCTGTTTCATTTATCACAATTTTGTAATTATGAAGTAGTTTTTCTTCCTGTTTTATTTTTGCCATTGCCCTCCTCCTCAAACACAGCGTCTGCCTTTAGTCCACTCAAAACATGGGGAGACAGAAAACATCCCCCGCTGTGCAGCAGATATCAAAAACTGTCACAAAACAGCACACAGGCAGGTAACCAGCGCGTCCTCCACTTGCCCTGTAACAAACAAGCATCAGGTAATAATTGACCTCTTCGATCTGTATAATCCAATCAGTACAAAGAGCGTTGAAGCCCACAGAACTTTATTTTGAATTCTCGTCGCGATTCCAAAGTTTCCGAAGAAGCCAAATATGCTGAGTTTCGGAGCTTCAAATGAGAAGAATAAAGAAGACATGTACATGTAACTGTGTGGAATAAGATTTTTTTTTTTCCCGACCTTAAAGCTACTTAACTTACGAGGCTTGACAGAGTTACATTAGGACCAGCAGTTTGTTAAGTTTCACTTAATTAAAATAAATCCACTTTGACAAGGAGATTTAACCAATAATGCTGGAGGTAGAATTATTGAGACTGAAGGAGCGGGACCACGCCTGAAATCCACCTCTGTGTTACTTATTTTTATAAGCCTAATTATGAGACACACCTGTGTGTTCGCTTTCAGCTTTATCCCTCCTTCCATCCCGCTTTGTTTTCTGTCTCTATCATTAGGTTCCCATGAAGGGGGTGGGGGTCCTCTACACCCAGCAGGTGAGGCGGATCCTCTATCAATGCTACTGATGCTCAGGTAACATCCCACTTAATACACCAACGGCTCTCAGCTTTACTCATGCTAAATGTAGTATTTCTTAGGCGTTTGTAACATCTTATGTGCAGTGGGGATGTGTTTCTTCCTAAAACTGATTCCTGTAGCCTCTCCTCTACGTTTATATTGGCCAGTACATTGCTTCTATTTCATGATGTGTCCGACGTTATTAGAGATACATCACATTATAGTCATTATTAGTGCTGAAACAATAGGTGGACTTACAGCCCAGCAGCAGGTCAGTCACTACAAACTCTGGCTGTGCAGCCAAACATTGTTCAACGCCGCAAAACCATATGTTTTCGAATTCTAATGGGGGCCTCAAGGATTCTAAAGATACCAAATATATTAGGCTGCATTTCGGGGAAATGTGTATAAGATGATGCACCACACCTCTATAATATTTCTGTTTGATTGGATGGTGCAGCCATAAATATGAGAAGTCTAGGTGTTGATTAATTCCCTCAGTGTAAACATCATAATAATAATAATAATAATAATATAGCTTCCAGTTTGGGCAGAATGTATATGATTAGGGCAGAAAAGATAATTAAAATAACCATTAGTTGTAGTGTGGAATACGATGGTTTTAACCTTAAAGCTACTTAAGGGGAAACAAAAGGGTAAAACTGTATATTAAGGCGTTGATCGATTAGTCAATTAACAAATTAATCGTCAGCTATTTTGAAAGCCCATTAATTCAGCTTGTCAAATATAAAGTTTCGCTGCTTTTCTTAATTTTCTATGACAGGAAACTGAATATTTGGGGGTTTTAAACAGTTTTTCAGACAGTCAACCAAACAAGCAAGATGTCAGCTGGAGCTCTGGGAAATTATGATGGACACTTTCACTATTTTCAGATAGTTTTTTTACACAAAAAAAGTATCAATTAGTCAAGGGAATAATTGACAGATGAATCAGAAATTGAAATAATCGTTTTATCGTTGTTGTTTGAATGAAAATAGAATAGTTTTGGGGTTTGGACTGTCAGTCTGACAAAACGGCTGTGGCTTGGTGGAAGAGCGGGTCGTCCACTGATCGAGAAGTCGGCGGTTCGATCCTGGCTTCCCCCATGTGTCAAAGTCTCACTAAAGCAAGACACTGAGCTGCTCCTGATGTGCAGGCCAGCGCCTTGGATGGCAGCTCCGCCGCCATCGGTGTGTGAAATATTCTAAAGCGCTTTGTTCCGCTAAGGTAGTAAAGTGGTATATAAATGTGTGTTTTTAAGCAGGTTAAGTGGTGGTGAAATGTGTGTATGGGAAGGGGGCGGGCAAGACAGCACCGCCACTGTATGCTGGTATTCGGGAGATGGCGTTTATCAGGGTTGTATACTGCCTTGTCTGTTTAGAAGTGCAGGCTCTTATCATCCTTGTCTGGGCTGTGTGGCACTCAGGGCGGATGTGCTCATCCCTCAGGAATAGTCTGGTATTGTTAGCTGGTGAAGAAGGCCCAGCCATGGCAGCAGACAAAGGGACAGCACACACACACACACACACACACACACACTTCAGGATAAAAATATGTACTATGTCAACAAACCTCTGTGTGTGTGTGTGTGTGTGTGTGTGTGTGTGTGTGAACCTCAACTGTGGGATGAAAACGTCACGGGCAGCTGCAAATAATGATTATTCCTACTAATGATTAATTAGCTGATTATTTTCCTGATGAATTAACAATCGTTTGGTCTATAAAATGCTGGAAACAGTTAAAAATGCCCATCACACTGCCCCAGAGCCTGAGTTGACATCTGCTTGTTTGCTTGACTGTCTGACTGAAAAACAGTCAAAAAGAGAGAAGCTGGAAATAGTGAATTTTTGGCAATGTTTTCTTGAAAAATGACTCAAGCAAATTAACTGTGAAAGTTGTTACTGATCACCTTTCTAATTGATTAATTGACAATCGTTTCAGCTCTAGTCAATATGTCTCCTTAACGTCATGTTTCTCGCACATCATTGAGTTAGGCCTACCTATTTAACATGGTTTAACACATTTTTTAGTTCAACAAAAAAAAAACCAGCAATTTCAAATAAAAACAAGCAGACAAAAAAAGGAGTTGACAACACAGATTATAAGTCTGGTAGTTTGTGTTTTGGACTCATTGCAAAGTTTGCCTGAAGGCCCCAAGGTATTCCTCTCCCATGAAACCTTGTTCTTACCTTCAGTATATTCTCATAGATAGTGTCCCGGAAATCCAGAAGTGCTTTTTTATCAAACTCTTGCCCGTTAATGATGCGCATCTGTTTGAGGAATGTGGACTTTCCGCTCTCTCCGGCCCCGAGCAGGAGGATCTTCACCAGCCGGCGGACGGCTCTCCTCTCCCGGGCGAGCATCGCGTCTATCTCCCGGCTCCTGCGCCGCGCCTCCCGCTCCTGCGCCGCGTCCCTCTCCTGGCTCCTCTCCTTGCTGTTGCCCGCGTCCCGGCTGGCGTCGGCCGGGAGCAGGCAGCGGCTCAGGGTGCGGACCACTCCCGACATGGCGAGTCGAGGGAAAAGTTCACCGAAGCCTCAGTGGGGAAATGTTCATTATATGATGTGACCTCTGGGGTGGAAATGACCCAGTCCGGTTACATCCAGTTGATAAATGATTGGTTTTCAGCGGACAATTAAATAAAGTCTACATTTAGATTTAATGGGTGAAGCTGTTATCTAGTCTCCAGCCGGCAGACAACCCGTGTCCATCTTGGTTAGACCGCGCCATCGACAAAAAAAAAAAAAACTGGACAGAAAGAAAACAAAGCCGGTAAATGTTCAAAAAGTAACAAAAAATACAATAAAAACTTTAAATGTTTGAGTCCGTCCTGACCAGAAAAAAAGATCTAAAGTTGACCAGAAGTCGGTCCTTCCATCCAAAGCAAAGCAATATTGCGGGTAACGCAGAGATACACACCGGGACACCCGAACTCTGCATGCACAGCCAGCGGGTTTGTGAACTTGAGCCGCGGAGTGAGAGCGGCTCCTCCGGGCGGCGGTGGGACGGTCAGACTGGGGGCGCCGGTGCTCACCCTCGGATCACCGTCAGGGGACGCCAGCGGACACAACAGAGACGCAGTGACACAGGTCTGAAAACTGGGGCTAGCAGCAAAGTGAGATATTGTATATTTAACCATTATTTTTTTTCCTTTTGTTTGTTTCTGTTATTGGATCCACATTAGCTTCTGTCATGGTAGCTGCTAATCTTCCTGGGGTCCACACATTTAAAAAAACAAAACAAAACGTCCAAATGAAACATTAATACAATCATGAAAGCAAATGGTGACATTTTATAGTGTTTCTGCTTAGGCTAACAGTAAAGGTCAAAGGTCAAGACTATGGTTTAGCTTTTATACAAGCAAAAGTGATACACATAATCCCATGAGGACCATTGCTTTATGCTTAGAGAGCTTTATCATGGTGTTGCAGTTTCAAAAGTCAAGGGATTGAGGGTCTAAAGAATATATTAATAACACTGCGGAGAGTCACAAACATAAAGGTTCGGCCCACTCCGATAATTATCATACCGTACCTTAAAGAGTTGTGTTATTCTGTGCGAACACATCCAACATCCTTTTTTCTTATGTTAGGTTATTTTTGCAAAGAACTGTTGAATGAGTATCTAGTCTGATGTATCTGTCTGTGGTGTAAAACTTTCAATATGTTCACACCAAGAAAGAAAAACTGGCAACTGCAAATAAAAAAAAGATTGTTGACATGAAACATCGAGGAGTGCTGGATTAAAGAATTGCATTTATCACCTTAAAGGTGTTTGTTGGAAGTAGCACCTCATTATATTTCTGAGCTCCGAACCTCTACGGGTCAGATTCATCTTGAAATCACCTCTGCCTTCCTATCTCCAAACATCCCTAAGGGTTCCAGGTGATACCAACTGAGGTGTAAGTGAGGTGCACTTTAATCTGAAGTTCAGATTTCCTATTTTAGAACTGAACAAAGACATTGCACTTAATTACTGCACAGCACTTAAACGTTCAATAACTCAACTCACTAAATGCGCATACGGTATATTAATACAGAGTAAAAATGCAAACATTTAAATACATTTTGTGCAATTATTTCCTCTATCAGGTTAATGTAAACAAATTAATAGAGTGCAAACCTACATAATGTGCTTCAAGCCAATCTATACAATGTACAACAAAAAGAGTACAAGTAATCAAGAGGACCTTCATTGCAGGCCAGCAGCTCAGACTGGGCTTGTACTTGGCAGTTTTCAGGTGTGAATGTGATCAAGGCATCGCTAAAAGAGAAAGCACCACTCTCAGTAAAACGTACTCTGTTAAATAAAGGTAAAAAACAAAAAGAAAAGAGTAGTTACAAGGTTGGCTTAAACTGAAAGTCTGTTTCTCTCCAAGCTGGTTCCTCAACCAGTGTCTGTTTTCATCATCACAATGTCTCCACACTTTCTCTTCTCTTCTGTCAAACAGCCAGACAAGCCAAAGCATCCAGTCGTGTCTCTGGGGAAACTTGAGCTTCCCACTCAGCCAAGGCAACAGGAGACCCTGTGCTTGACAGCTTCCTTGCCAGAGGAACTAATCAGCAACAGGATCCAGACTGTTTCAGGGCCAGTTTTTCTATAAGAATAATCTGCCTCACAGGCGCCAGTTGGGTCCGCAGCCCTCGAGTACTCCATCCTCTGCCCACCAACTGTCTGCTGTTCCCAAGATGGAGACTGTGAGCCAAAGGAAGTGGACCCAGCAGAAGCCAGCCAGCTGGATGAATCCGCAGACATGGAGGTGGGAAGTTGTGAGGACGAGTAAGGTCCACCAGTGAAAATCCATTTGAATACATTTGAATTGGCATGGCCGCATCTAAACATTACTTAGACGCAGAAGATGCATATGACACGTTTTCTTCTACAAAACATCTCAATTGAGTCATTTCATATGCACAGATGTGAAGGAATAAATTGCATCCAAAAAGATGCCCAGCTGTTGCTAAAGCCAGGAAAGCAGATGTCATCAAAGTTAGAGAGAACACAATCCCAGAATATCAATTATTCAGCAATTAAAAATGAATACAGATGGGTTTTTGGTGTAACATTGCACTGAATATGTTGAATAGTCCACCTTTTTTTTCATCTCACTATTTTCTGTCTTAATTGATTACAACTGTTATCTTTTAATGATTAGAGATTTTATTATTATTGTACAAAAAAAGATCAGAATCAGGTTTATTGTCAAGTAGGTTTTCACATACAAGGAATTTGCTTTGGTACTAGTAAGAGAAAATAAAAAAAAATTAAAAAAAATACTGCAAATGTAAAGAAACGTAAATAGAAAACAGAAAAGTTGGCATTAAAAATATGAAAAAATATTATAAAAAGGATGTACAATATATCTATATACGCAGTACATATAGAATGAAAGGAGTTGTACAGTTTTGTGCAGGAAAGTGCAAAATATTTACCAAGGAATGTGCAAAGGTTCACAGTATGAAGTATAAAGAATATGTGCAATGTACAGCGATAATAATCCAAAAGATAATGTAATGCTTTGAGACAGATGTGGAGGCTGTACATGTAGTGTCTATGGGGGAGATAAGAGTCCGTGTCAGTGGGGGTCCCGGGCCTTGTTAATGAGGTTGGCTGCAGATGGGAAGAAACTGTTCTTGGGGCATAAGGTTTTGGTCCTGATGGACAGCGGCTCCTGCCGGAGGGCAATATCTCCAAAAGTTTGTGTCCAGGGTGGGAGGGGTGGGCCATAATCTTTCCTGCTTGCCTCAGGGTCCTGGACGTGTACAGGTCCTGGAGGGAAGGTAGATTGCAGCCAATTACCTTCTCAGCAGAGCGAATGATACGCTGGAGTCTGCCCGTGAACGCAGGCTTGAGGGGAACTGGCCCTGATGGTCCAGAGACATGTTTCCCCAGCCTCACGCGCTGCCTCCTGTCCGACAGGAAGTCTGTGATCCACCTGCAGGTGGAGTCAGGCCCACTCAGCTGGGAGAGCTTGTCCTGCAGCAGAGGATGGGGTTGAAGGCAGAGCTACAATCCACAGACAGGATCCTGGCGTAGGTTCCTGAGGAGTCCATGTGCTGGAGGATGAAGTGGAGGGCCATGTTTACTGCAGAACTTTTCCAGGAGTGGGTCTGTGATGGCTTTAAGGTGGAGCAGCGCAAGGCGCACAAAAGACTTCATTACCACAGAGGTCAGGGCGACGGGTTTGTAGTCATTAAGTTCTGTGGTCCTTGTTTATTGGGTACAGGGATGATGATGATGTTCATCTGATGAGCACGGCGCTTCAGGGTGGAAGGAGAGACCAGTCTGGTCTGGCTGCTCTGCGGGGGTTGTTTCTGAGACCAGAATTCAATGTGCAAAAACATTTTCTTCTTCAGAAAATGAACACTTTTGTCAAACAAATGGGAAATGAAGCCCTTATATCAGTTTAGATCCTTTATAACCCCATTTGGACAGTTCAGTTAGATTGTGGATCTTAATGAAAAAAGCCAATAATGTCACCTGAAGTAAATCTAAACTCCCAAAACTAAAGAGCAAATATGGGTGCAGATTTGCACAACTGAACACGCCTGCAGAAGAATATAGTTGTTTTATTGTGCTCACAAAAGACATTTGGACTTGTTATACTGCACTAAGAAACGCACAGATGTTCCTAATAACATTAACGATGGCTTTGTTCTTTTCAACTGTCCCAGTAAGTCATGACAATGTGACAGTGAGCCACCATGAACAATAAACTCAGCCATCATTCATTTTCCTACTGTGGAATGTCAAACTGTCTCCAGCGTCCATGTGTGTAAAGCAAATTTCTGTGACACACCAACCTCTGAGATACGTTTATGTTAAATTCACAACTCCTTTCAGTGTTGAGTCAAATGATTTTAGTTGGATTTTGTGAAGCCAAACATTTACAGGTTATACTTGACCTCGAACCCTAGAAGGCTGAGTGCTTTCTAAAAGCACAGGGAGGAAAGTATATTGAACGTTAGCTGAAATATTATAGCAAAAAAGGCCCATGCATTTGTGCTTAGACTGGTGAAGCATGAGGAAAGAGAAGCTGAAAAATCAAGAATATGTTAAATGCACGTTTCCTCGAAATACTAAAAAACATTATAACCCTCAAACCTGGAGCACAAAATTATTAAATTGAATGTGAAAGTAATTTGCTGACCCATTTTCCCATTGTAAGTGTGACCAAATGAGCTCAGGCTCAAATAACTTGACACAAAAAAGTAATATTTAAAAGGAAACTTCTGATTTAGGAAATATGTCAGTCCCACAAAACCAAATATTTGGTGTTCTGGCTGTCCCTCCAGGTCTTTGTTGCAGAGGTGAGGTTTTGTGGTCACTTGCTCTTCGCAGCACCTGGAAGTCGCCTCTGATCCACAATCTTAACTCAACTCATTACACTTAATATTTACTTGATATTTTATGTTATGTACTATTTCATTTGTAAGAGGTTGTAAAGCCCTTCGAGACAAATTTATATTTTTGGGCTAAATAAATAAAATTGACCGGATCTGACTTTGTACCTTTTTGAAATCAGAGATCAACGGTGTAAAAATACAAACAACGTTATTTTTTTTTTAATGTCAAATCAAAAATGATGTTCTCTTGCAGTTCTAACTGTCCCTGGACAGAGGGCGCTGTTAGATCAGATCTGAAAACACAAAACAAGCTGCTGCACCTCCAAAAAGAAATCTGTCTATTTAACCCTTGATTAAAACATAAGAGGAAATCAGAGATGTTTAGTGAAATGCGCGGTCAGTAAGCAAGGTATCCGCAATGAACCAGGAAGAGGCTGTGTAAGTCACACTCAGAACATCACGTTCTTTATTGACTCAATCATGGAGTTTAGTGTTGGGGAAGACGTGATGACACACACACACTAGTTATTCTATTAAAATGTCCCTAATTGAGAAATCTAACAGCAGCTGCAGTGTACTGAACCAGTGCAGTGTGTGTCTGCACATTATATTTGTGTATAAGGAAGCGAGAGAGATGTAAGCGTAAGATTAAAATTCATCTAGATAGCAACACGCTCTTCTCATGTAATTAGCCTAAAAGCCTTTTCATCAGGCTTGGAACAACACTCACACAAACATGCACACACACACACACACACACTAATGGACACCACCAGAGTCTGCTTATGACCACTAATATTCTACATTCACCTCTTAACACTACTGGAAAAGGAATCTGTGTAATGGCACCATTGCCTTGGTGTGTGTTTTTGTGTTTGTATGAGTTATTTATATGCTAATGAATCTGGAAGGGCATGTTGAGTGGTGAGAGTGTGTGTGTTGGAGAGGAAGGCAGGAGTCACTACAGCCGGAGAACAGATGGTGGAGGAGAACCTTGAAGATGTACAAATGTTGCCTTACTGTTTAAAGTCATAACAATACAGCTGCAGCTCCATCCTGAACTATGTTTACCCCCTCCATCCTCTTCCCTGTTATTCCCACTTTACTCTGATGAATTATTGTTATTCTGACACACTGTCTGAATGCCTTTCTGACTTGAGGTACTTTGGCACCAAACACACCTTCTGTACCTGACTGAAATGCCAAATGCAGCTGTTAGTAATGACTGACAGGCCCGCACTCCAGTCAGCTCAACATGCCTCTCGTCGTGCCTCTCTAATGGCAGAGCTGCTGTCACTGCTCGATGTCAGAAAGATGAGACCCAGTGGGCTGAGTGGCAGTCAGTGTAGAAGATGTGCAACTTTTGTTTGTGTTTGAATTTCAATGCTATTGCATTGTTAAAGGACAATTCTGGTTTATTCAGTCCGGATAGCTCACCTGGTAGAGCACTTCCCCCCATGTACAAGGCTGGGTCTGATCCGGGGCCCTTTGCTGCATGTCATCTACCCCCTCTATCTCTCCCACATTCTCTGTCTCTCTTCAGCTGTCCCTATCGAATAAAGGCAAAAACGCCCCCCAAAAATAATATTTAAAAAAACAGGTGTTCATGGAGACGGAAAACAGAGCTAAAAGGAGAGTGAATATTGGACTTACATAGCGGTCAGAAGCACGACTCCAAATAAATACTTATGTTACTCCTTATATAGTGAATGCCTAAATAGACAACTGTTTGCTAACAAGTTCTCTATAGTCAAAGTTATAATATGTCAGTGTTGTGTTCCTTTGCCCCCAAATAGGCAAAAACATTATTGCAGGTTTAATTGTAGAGATCTAGGAACACGGGCACAACACTGAAAAGAAGTTCAACTGGGCAAGAAACAAGCAGTCAGATGACAAGGCAAATTTGTTTAAACAATAATTGATTAAATTCCTTCTCAAACTGACCGTTGTAAACACCCCTCTAAGCTTACAGACTGACAGGGGACTACAGATGATAAAATAGCCTCTGGGCTATAAACTGGTTTACATAATCTAGCTAAGGAGCTGACATTTTTACAACCTGTCTGTCCACAATGGTCGCTTGTCCTCACAGGAAACCCGACCATTGTTCATGTTTACCTGACATGGACCCCTAGCGGGCATGGGAATTATGACTCATGTCCGTCAGCGAAAAAGACACTTTTAAAAAACAGTGGACAAAACTACAAAAATAAGACCGAAATTGAGTTGGCCATTAATTGCATATTTCCCATACCCAGTAAGAGTAAAAAAACATGTCTAACTGAGAGTAGAGGTTTGATTTAGTGCTGAAAGGATTGCGCCATTAATTGGTTAGTCAGTCAACAGAAAATTAATCATTTTTGACAATCTTTTCAATGTTTAAGTTATTCATCAAGCAAAAATACCAAACATTCATTAGTTCCAGCTTCTCAAATGTGAGGATGTGCCGCATTTCTCAGTTTTACTTCAATGTAAACTGAAAGTCTTTGGGTTTTGGACTCTTGGTTGGGCAAATCAAGTTGAATCTGTCACCTTGGGCTCTATGCCATTGTGATGAGCATTTTTAGATTTGGACATTTTATTGAATAAATGATTAATTGATGAATCAGCAAAATAATGAACTAATCGATAATGAAAATAATCATCAGTTGCAGATGTAGTTTGATTGATATATGGTTTTATATAAGGCAGTGACTATAAAGTCTCACTCATTCATGCCTGTTGTTGATCACTGCAGAGATGTATATATGTTTGTTGATGCTATAACTAATGGTCCAAACATCCAAACGAAACCTTCTCTGTGTGGTTCCATTGATTTGCTCGCAGTGGAGCCAAGGCTCTGGCTGGCTCCTTGCATTAATACATGTGAACACTGTATTTTAACACCTCGCCACCCACCAGCCTTCCCCTGTCCGCAGGCCAGCGTTTTCCATTTTACACTTGAGGCATTTAGCTGGCACTGTTATTCAGGGTGAATTAGCCTGGGTGGAACAGCAAAGTGAGCTGCAGATCCTGTATGACTAAAATAATAAGCAACAAAAAATAAATAAAAATCAGGAATCAGGAAACAGGCCTTATACTGTTACCATGCAATTTCCTTTGTGGCTCTACAGCATTTATATAAAAGTTATATGAAAAGTGCTCGATAAAAAAAGGAACACTGTCAAAGAAACTAAATGAATAGGAGTGCAAAGAAAATGCGATTCGGTTTGGAGTTGGTGATGTAAAGTGCTTCTTAGGAAAGGATTTTTTATGGAAATGGAGAGTCACTTTGCAGATCCGATTGGTGAGAGAAGATAGTTCTTCCACCATTAGGGAGGCAGTGAAAGAACAGACTGGGGTGGAGTGGATTGATTATCAGGCTGGAACTCGAAAAAGGAGCTTAGTAAAGCAGAAATGCCTCGGATTCCCCACTGCCTATGACGGCATACAGCAGTGAGTGAGGGGGGGGAAAAGAGTGAAAGCAACGATTAGAAGAGAATAGAGCTAGATTTAAAGCCCCTACACACCCGTGGTGCACTCACACAGGTGTTTCCACGTAATTTGACTGATTAGACCTCTTTTCAGGACATTGTAGACATTTACAGTACAGCCTGCTTTTTTCAAATCTCCATCACTCTAGTTAGTTTTGTTGCACCTGTTAGGACTTGACAATGTCCACCTTTGTCATTCTGAAGGCGTAATTATACTCCAAATAAACTAGGTCATACGTGTTGCCCATGTCTTAAGGCCTATGAACCTAATGGCCACATTTGACTGTGGAGTGAGAAGCAGGGTGAATACACTCGTCCTGGTGGAACCTCACTGCCTCCTAGATCTCTCTCCCCAAATTCTGCGTTCTGTAGTCTCGGTGTGATGAATCATACAGATGGGAATAACGGCACGCACTTTCTGGAAAGCCCCTCCGTCTAAGACATTCATGCTTGGCGTTACGTGAAGAATTCTTGAAAAAGAGCTCGAGCTCGAGCTCCAGAGAGTTCAAATCCTGGTTTGCTTCACATCCGCACACCTTTCCATTCGCTGTGTAAAGTGGCCATGATTGTCTGTCTCGAAAAGTTTGAAACATTTGTTAGATGCAGCCCCCCCTGATTCCACAAATTGGGAAAGGGGGGGTTTCTGATACTGTTAGATGACTCAACAAGCACTTTGTCACATACATCTGTAAACATCCTGCCGGATCAGTTCTGCGCATTCGTAACTCTCAACAGAGATGAGATGGAAGCGAGATGGCTCACTCGTTAGAACCACTTCCATACACTATATGTAGTTTACTTATTTAGTCATATATTAGATTTACTAATGCTGGGCCACTCTGAGGTTGCTTATGGGCCGAATGTGGCCCGTCAGATAGGCCGGGTTTAGGGTTTCACTTCTGTCACCCTTTGTTTCTAGTGCTGCGGCTGGTGGTGGCCTCCAGTCATGAGTGTGGTGGTCTGTGTGCTCAACTACTAAGTATTTACCACCCTTAGTTGCACTAGTTCCAGAGTCTTAGTAGTGTGCATACTGGCTCACTGCCTTGGCTTACTGGGACACTTGGAACTGAGCCATCGTTGACAAAACTTGTTTCCTGATATGACAAATCAAAAACATCTGTGATGAAAAAGGTCTATCAAGTCTCCTGACAAACTTTTTACATTGGTGGCACTGGCATGCCTGACTTTTTCATTTAGGTTCACCAGCACATAATTTAGGTGCCCCTAGGACTGGGCGGTTTGATGGTTTTCTTTACATCTCAATACAAATGCTTCTGAAGGGGTAAAGCACTGGTATGGCAACTGCATGGCAGCTATTACTGTACTCTTAACTGTATTACTAGGACATATTTCACATACCACAGACGTAAGAACATTGATTGTCAATAATAAATAGGAAAAAAATTTGTCTATTGAAAATAGCCTATTACGTTTGTTTTTTTTTAAAGAATACATGAATACATTGCCCTATTTCTAGTCGGTTATTTCACCATTTTAATTCTACTTAATTGTCCATCTTATTTTAGTGTTCACTCACTCACAAACTACTTTATTCTGCTCATCTTGCTGTTCCCGTCAGGAAATGTGGGATGAGGACAGGACGGGGCTCAGATGTGCACCCACACAGGCATTGCACTGCACGTGCAGACCTGCTAAATTTCAGCACACCGGTGAGACCAATGAACGTGTTCAGTCGCCCTTGACAGATATTTGGTGCATTATGCGACCAAAATGCTGGCCCCCTGGAGCCCTGTCTGTTATTCATGTTCACTGTGTTCTTTTCCCTTGGGTACTGTTTTTTTCTACCATGCTTACAGTTATTTGAGATGAAATGCAGTGTTTTTAAATTACGTAACTGTTTCCGAAGAGAGCATGGTAATTTACTGACAACTGAATGCAGTTTTAAATAGTATTTACATGTGGGGAAGTTTTACAAACTAACCGGCAAAATTTAGTCGCACACCGCAAAACGCCGTTTTGTCTACATTCTACTTCTGATTGGTCAGTCAAAAGGCAATGTCAGGTTCCTTAGTTACTGATTGGCTGGGGGCGGGAGAGACGCAAAGGAGGTGTTACGCGGTTAAGGGCTATTCAGTCCACCGTTATCTGTCATAATGCACGGAGTTTTACTAACGTTAGTCTGGATAAGAGAAGTATCATAGTTATGGATACTTTCGGTTTCATTCACCGCCATCTGAAGTTGAACTGCAGTTTGTTTTCCAGTTTTGTGTCGGATTTCTCTTCCAAACTGACGCTGATGCAGCGCGTGTCGGAAGTTGGCTCTGCTAGCAGTGGTGCTAACGCGTAGCTAGTGTTTAGCGAACGTAGCGCGAGTGCTGCTATGGTTTGTCGAGAAGGAGTAACGTTAGCGACGTTTTCTCCATCAACCGCCAAGGAGCTGTCCGTGAAGCCAGCCGTAAAGGACTGTAAACAATCGGACTGGTGGTGGGTGAGTTGCCCAGGCCTGTTGGCTGTCTATAAGGCTTTACCACCCTCATCTTTGTTGCTTGCGTGTGAATTGTGGGTGTTTTCCCGCATGCACATGTGCACTTGAATCCTTGCTAAGTTCGTTTTACTGGTTCAGATAAGTGAAAGTGCCCGTGTTTTAAAGCGCATTCAATGCAGGGTTATAGTATATTTACCGGAGTTTCGATATATTTATGGAGATATTTAAGTATTTGTGTTGCTCCAGTATTTAATAAACTAAAAGTGTTGAGGTAACGTTGCGCTACTTTACATTTTTAGACACTTTGACTATATCTGACATTTTAAAAGTGGTAGTTGATTATGTTTTACACTGATTTCATGTCCGCTAAGAACCTTTCCTATACCATGGTCTGGGTGAGTACTCAATGGCTGCAGGGTGTCAATTAATTCCTGACAATGTTCACCTCCAGTCTGTTACCCCTAATGGACTCTGAATAATCTTGCTAGCATAACGTTAGCTCTCTAGCTAGTAGCGGAGCCAAAGGGTTCTGTGGTTCCCGTGAAAAACTTCCGCTTTTGATTGCGAACACATCAAAATACAAATGAATGGTTTAAGTTTTTTCCTTTCGCAAGTGTTGGTATAATGAGTGGGTTAATGCTTTGGTGTGTCCATCATCAGAAATGAATGGATGCCTCTTGGGGATTATCCCTTACATGAAACTGCCCACAAGCAAGGTTCTGGTGTATCTGTAAGTAGGGATGCACCACCCCCTCCGGTTTTTTTTGCCGCCATGTCGGGCGATACCGATAGGTTTTGTTGTTTTATACCAGCTGGTATAACAGTATTCAAAAATCAAGTACTGGAATACCTTGAAAATGGACCCTTTTTTAACAAAGTGCTTAAAAGTTGTTGAAATTGACATGAACCCCGTAACAGGGCCTTATATTTGACCAAAGCTTTGTTCAACAAGTCATTAGTATTAAATTGGTGGGCTTTTAATTTTTATAAATAAACCCCCTCTCTCTCTCTCTCTCTACTTTCTTCCTGGCTTTGATGAGCATGTTAACGGAAAAATAAATATGCCATGGAAGTGTAAATTGAATCCAGTATGGCTGGAAATTAATCTTTTTATAGCAATTGGCTTCTGACCTTTCTGTTTTATACCGACTCCTCGCTGCTCCTAACCGGCCACAAGCGATCAACAACTGTTAGGCCAAAAGCAGTGCTTACCTAGTCTGTCGTAGGCCATATTTTGGCTTTTGCCGTGGCTCAAGGACTGCATTTCGCTCTAGGGCTAGGCGGTATATCGATATATTTTCCGACGGGATACTGTTTATAATGAGACAGTACCATTTATATCTATATAGTCTTGACTCCCCCTCGGCACACAAGATATGTTCCTTGTTGCAACAGCTGAACAAGATGGCTTTATAAAACTGCTAAAATCCATTGACCAAAATTCCAGTTGCCTATTTCGCAACTACTTCGAGTTTACAGTGTTTCTGATGGTTGCCGATGAGGGTAACTGTTAGTTATGTTAGGTTGATGGTGTTTAAAGGTACATTAAAGTGAGGCGATGAACACACTCAGACTCCTTATTTTTCCTGTAAGTAAGGCAGTCACCAACTCAATAATAACCCAAAAGTACACAGGATAGTTAACATTACTATTTTTTTTTTTTTTAGAGTAAACAAACCTAGGGCGCTTGTATCCTTGTTGATTCTACATCAACCACATTTCAATCTTGTGAGTGAGACAATCTCATTGATAGCTTTATTATTTGGTGTTTAAAGGCTTGCTGAAGATCAGCATACTCAGGAATCATTTGTAAATGCTACAGCCACACAGGTGCCACCTATTTAGACTGATTAGACTTCCGTCTGTGCTTGACGACATCTCGTTAGTGTTTCTGCACCTGTTGGGATGGGACAACTTGTACCTTTATGAATAGTATACGAGCTGTGTCATAAATCAATTCCTCGTTCGCTCATTCACTACTCTTATTATAATAGACACTCAATACTTTACACTATAGAGCACAATAAACTGAGTTTTTGGATGCTGATGGATCGTCATTTTGTGTCAACGCTCGCAGGTGAGAGTTGTATGATTATGATTTTCGCAACTATAAATGTGTCACGTTGCATTGTGGGATTATATGGCAGGAAGTAGTGCCATTGACTAGTTTTTTGTTCCATTGTGGAAAATGTTAGGGCAATATGGAGCATAATTTTCACCTCCAGAAATCAGACGCTTAAATAAAATGGCAGACAGTTAAGTGGACAATTTTGTAATTGGGGAGTGATTTCTTTTTTTGACATCAAGTAATCCCCAGCATAGCTCCATCAAACTTCCCCCTGAACGGTGGGGGGTAAATCAGGCATAATAATTAAAAGCACCTGTGTAGGTGTGCAGGGTCTTAAATATTAAATGGGCCTTAATGATGGGTCTCCTACATAATGCCCTTTTCAAGAAACAGCCTGGAGTTTGGGTCATTTTGCTCTTTTCCATTTTCTTTTTCAGAGTGAGACAATCTCATGGTTAATTTTATTATGTCTCTGAATGCAATTTGAAGGTTCGCTGAATGGTTAGCAGGCCTGCATGAATCACACTTAATCCCTGGTACACCCCAGATAGGTTTTACTTATTTTGATTGATTTATTGATTAAACCGCTCCTCGGGACAATGCATGTGCAAAACATGCTTGATTGACATCTCAAGACTGACCGTGTTGTTGCACCTGATAGGGTAGGACAACTTATCACCTACATTGCCAACCAAAGTAGCCGCCTAATCAGCCAGAATAACTGAAAACACCTTTTTGTATGTGTGCAGAGTATTTCATATTATTATTAAGTCAATCATCACTGAATACACTGATCGTGTTTTATTTATAGTAATATAAATTAGTTTATCATGTAGAGACAAGCTGAGAAACCCTGTTGAAAGTGGGTCGTTCACATGGTACCATGAAGCCCTTTTTTAAATAGATTTTTAAAATTGTGAATTATTAATGTATTCAGTGATTTACAGGCATACATACTGTAGACTTGCAATGAAAAAGGCACAAAAACAAGTTGGAATAAAATCACTTAACTCGGAACTGCACTGTATTGCTGTATTGTAGTTTTATTTCTTACATTTTTCTGCTGTATTTGTGTGTAAATAAAACAATATTTTGAGTGATTTCAAACTAAAGATTTGTACATTAATTTACTGTTGATGTACAAAGGCACTCACGTAGTGGACTCGCTTATTTCAGATGTTTTATAAATCAAGAGGGTCTTAAGGTAAGTTCAGCATGGATGATTGCCAACTAAACAACTTAATGTTGACGAAAAGGCAATCTATTGAACAGACTGAAGGGAGAGAGAGCGAGAGAGAACCAAAAACAGCTGTTTTTACGCACCGCTCCCTGCTTGGGACAACAGAGCAGGAGGGTTTCTTTATCGCCTACAAATTGCCCTGTCTTAATAGTCTAACCTGTAGTATTTCTCTCCCATAGACTTGCACTGTATTGATTCTCAAATATACGGAATAAAAGAGCTTCCTGTATTAGTTCAATATGGAAAACGTCTTTTATTTTCCATTTACGGGACGATTCCATATTTTACAAGCCGGTTGGCAACCCTACTCCTCCCCTCTACCAGTGGTAACTTACCTGCAGTGAATCGTAGCAGCAGAGGACGGAGGACAGGAGGGACTGATACTGACGATATTTTTATTGCACAATTCTTTCAGTCAAAATGAAAATTGTGACGCAAAACTTATAATTCTCACTAATTGTGAATCATATCACAATCTTAATATCTGTCAAAATATTGCACTATGATTTGTTTTTACCATATTAAGGAAGCCCAAAAATAAGTTATGCAAAAGTGCATGATAGATAACTAATTGGACCTCCTCTCAGGACAATGTGTTCATGTAAAACAATTAAATTTTATTTATATAGCCCAATATCACAAATCATATTTTGCCTCAAAGGGCTTTACAATCTGAACAACGTACGACACCCTCTGTCCTTAGACCCTCGATTCGAATAAGGAAAAACTACCCCCAAAAAAAACCCTTTAACAGGGGAAAAAAATGATCAAAACCTCAGGAAGAGCAACAGAGGAGGGATCCCTCTCCCAGGATGGACAGACAAGCATTAGATGCCGTATGTACAGAATAGATTCATAGCAGAAAATCATAGTGCATACAATTATGATGACAATGACAAAATTGTAGTATATAATTATGATGAAAAGTGTGGGATGTAAAACATAAGGGAAGAGGATGGGTCCAGACAGACAACAGCAGCACTGCCCCAGCAGGTCGCCATAGTCACAGATCCAAATACATCTCCGGAGGCTGAAATAGCTGCTGAAAGTGACAGTAAGAGAGAAGAGAGGGACGAACAGAACTACGGGAGAGAGAAGAAGCCAAGTTCGTAACATGCATTTATGGGATAAGAATGCATGCGGATGGAGAGGAGGAGAGAAGTGAGGAGAGAGGTGCATCATGTGAGGCCCCCCGGCAGTCTAGGCCTATAGCAGCATAACTAAGGGATGGTTCAGGACTCACCTGAGCCAGCCCTGACTATAAGCTGTATCAAAGAGGAAGGTCTTTAGCCTACTCTTAAATGTGGAGATATGCTTAGTGTCTCATTAGTGTTGTTGCACCTGTTTGGGTGGGGCAACTTAAACCTTTATCATTCTTAATTAATTGAGTTTGGTAACCATGGGTTAATTTTACCCAACTTCAACCTAAGCAGGGGTCCAATTGGCCAGAGCCGTTGATTTTATATCCGTCCTATTTAGGGATGCACTGAATGCTCGGCAACCGAAATTATTAGGCCAAAATATAGCAAAGAAAGCACCGAATGAGTAAAAAGGCTGAATAAATTTACCCAAACAATGACATTTGACATGTAGTTTTGTAATAGATTTTTTTTCTCTGAAAAGCAAGACAAAATAGTATGGTGAAAAAATTGGCAAAAGAAATGCAGAAAACCGCCTTCGGCCAAGTGTTTCATCATTATTCAGCTTCGGCCAAGAATTTTAATTTCGGTGCGTCCCTAGTCATATTTCTATCTTACATGATGGCCTTTTAAAGGAATAGCTACAGTTTAGGATAAGGAGAAAACAAGGGTATGAGCTTCATTTTTCATTCAGGACCCTGAAACTGATGCAGCTAAATGATGCGCAGCCCTCATTAATTTCATTATTTGCACCTGTGTTTTCCATCCTGTGACATGTCAAAATGTCTGTGGAAAAAGGTATGCACCCCTTTGCGAGATATACAGTATGAATAGGCATTTGTACTTCTATCTACAGTCTGAAACTGTAAAGTGTCACTAATTGACTACATCTGTGGCCAAACCAAATGCGAATTTCTTTTTATCTCCTGAGACATAAAAATGATTGACTGGAGATTTGAATGCGTTTGCGGATGAGCACTATGTCCCTCTAGAGCATCTGTGGGTGCTCTGTTTTCAGGAGATGCATCTCCAGGTGTCCGCTGTGACGAAACAATTTACAATAAAATGACCGAAAAGGTCAAATGTTGTATCAAGTTTGTATCTGAAATGAGCTGTGCTCTACAGAGAGAAATTCTCTGGAGAAAGATTTTGCTGCCTCTGCTAACACCCTGAGATAAAGAGCTAGACAGAGGACACAAGTGACTGTGTCTAAATGTAACAACTTCGTATGCAGCTTCCTAATTTTACTCTGTATTTGATCAGGAAAAGGCTTTTGAAAGGGTCGTTTAACCTGACCCAAACACCAAAATCCCCTAGAATGTATTATTGTCCTCTGACTGTTCATGGATGGGCTAAATGTATCACCTCAAGTCTCTCAAAATGTCCTGGCTAAAACAGAAAATTGAGGCTCTTATCTTTGCACCCCTCAGGTCGCTGCAGCAAGAGTTTACATGGAGTGAGGGCGTGGAGACACAAGGGAAGCAGAACTTGGATCACAGGGGTGAACGAGAGGAGATAAGTAGGTGGAAAGGCACACGAGGGAGAGACAGAAGGTGAAATGGACAAATGACAGTTTTATTTACACCTGAGAGAGCGGGAGAGATACACAAAACACATTTCATTCCGTCTTTCCATCAGTTAATAGTCAGTTGCGATCATGTTGAGTACAAAGCAAAGAGATCAGGATTTTTGCATAATGGGTGTATTTCTGACACTGTGGGTGAGCCTGTGTGTTTGATTAGTTCTCGCACTGCGCGTTTCTACCCCGAGATCATCACCGTGTCACTCAAACACTACTCGCTACACCACGCACACACCTTTTTGTGTGTGATCATGAGTGTCTCCTCTTTATAAATTCATTGTTTGGCTAAATCTTAGAGCGAAGGGTTATGTTATTTACCTGTGGTAATTGGTTTTCCCAAATGGCGGTTTTCGTCATTACACATCTCCCACACACACACACACACACACACAAAGACATGCACATACACACGCGCATAGCAATGAAGGGTAAGACAACGAAGATGTAATTTCAGATTGCAGAGGCACAGTCAATACACTTACGCCACACACATACGGAAACACAAACACTCGCACACATGCTGGTTTTGGTATACCTTTTAGAAGATTGCATTGACTCATATTCATTCTTTACCCATACCACAATCTTAAATTATACTTTGTAAAATTAATCTCAAGCCTTATGTCTTTATCTGTAAAATCTGCTGTTTTCTCTATTAGAATCAGCAAACATGTGCTGGTGAGTTTCCGCCATAAGTCCTCACAAGTTTAGAGAAATCCCAATGCTTACACACACGCGCACATTACCCCTTGGGACTGAGTGTAATTATGAGTTTGGCCTGGAATGGTTTGATAACTAATAAACCAGATTTCTCGGGAAAATAAGGAAGAGAAAATTAAAGTGTTGGAGTGTACCAATCCTAATTAAAATAACGTAGTGTTTATGGTGTGCAGGACACACAGAGAGGCGGAAGGGTAGGGGGAGCAGGGGATGAAGAAGTATTGGCATTAGAGCAGGGAGGGAGAGGGGAGGGACACAGTGGGTGAGGAGGGAGGGTTATCATATTTTCACAGGAATTTCCTCATTTAAAATCTTCATTAGGCACTCCCTCACTTTATATTTGTTCTCCGCTCCTCCATCACGCCACAGCAGCCTCTGGTCCTCGGCTGTGTGGAGCGATATACTCCGCCTCAGAGTGTGTGTGTGTGTGTGTGTGTGTGTGTGTGTGACAGAGCGAGCAAAGCCTGCATGTCCAAGTATGTGTGCATGCTGGCTCCTGATTATCCTTTTGACTTTATTAATTGTTATTCATCCAGGTTCTATCAGTTGCCAGACAGAACACTCTTCTCTGCCACCTTTTTCTTTATTTCCATTACGTTTCTGTCTCCACTCCTCATCCTCCTCCCTCTCACGGGAAGAGCAAACACCAGTTGTGCATCAAAGAACCAAAGACTTTTAACGCGTGAACAAATAATTTGCTCTTCTCCACAGTCTATCTGTTGCAGCTGTCATTCCAGGACGAGCTTGTTGATTTGATCATCTTTTCTTCTCGGTAAATAGGCCTTTCTGAATTTAATCGTTTAACACACACAGGCAGAGGTACAGATCTTAATCTGACTAATCCTGGATTACTACTCAGCTATCAGATGCTGTATGCGAGTGTGTCTGATGTTTGAATGAGTTAGAGTGTGGATCTTTTTGCAGTGCATAAGTCTCTCTTTTTATTTTTTATTTGGATCCCCTTTAGCTTCCACAAAGTAGTTAGTCTTCCTCGGGTGGGGTCTACATCAAATAAGTGCACATAAACACAATATTTAAATCTAACAAAATGAACGGAACAAGAAACGGCAAAACAAACAGAAAAATGACAGCATTGGTCATTCTAAAATGACTTACATTTGCTCATATGAGTAGTTTTTGTAGTAGTGAGTAGTTTCCTCCCTGTGGAAGGTACCAATTAACAACCTGTTTTGTCTTTGTCTTAAGGTTTACAGACTTGTATATTCTGAGTTATATACATAAGTTATCGAATGAAAACTGAAAGCGAACTTAAAGGTGTCTTTGGGGCTTTTTCTTGTAAACAAGTTATGTTTAAGTTAGATTAGCTTTACTTTATTGTCCACCTTAGTTTAAATGAGTCTTTGGCTTCTCCCGAGGTACAGCAAGGTACATGCAATGCACATAACACAGCACACCATTAAAAACATCATGCAACAGTGCAAACGGCAGGTAGCAGCGACAAGTTATATAAATAATACAGGAGAGCAGGTCTTTATAACAATAATAACCCTCTAAAGAGGTGTGGTGTGTTTATTCCAAATTACATTTCGCATAAATAATAGAATTTATGCAAATTTTAATTTAGCCTCCACAGTTAGCCATGAAAGTCATTCTCACTCACATTAGCACTGAAAGAAAAATGGAGAACTGATGTGGTGTGTGTGCTTTACTCTCTAAATACTGTATGTAATGTGGCAGTATATTTGTATGGAAGCAATATGACGATATTTGTTTTCATTAACAGCTCTGAAATTTTCATTTTTGAGAGAGCTGAACAAATCAGCCTTCTCTTTTTCTCCTGCGAACTCTTTGTCTCTGACAGCCTAATATTCCACTTTAATAACTACTTTTTTTTTTTTTTGCGTGCGTTGTTGAGGCACTAAATGTGTGTATGTTTGAGAACTGTGTGCCACATATAAGCTATGACCTCTTTCTTCTGTCTGCTTCGCAAAGGCTTCAGCTTTCCTGCATGACTGAACACACACAATGCAGCTGTCCGAGTAACCCGCGACAACCAAAACACACCCGTCCCTGACCCACATGTCTGTTATTGGTCTCTTGTCTCCAACCAGACCATACACACACACACATCCATGCATGAACACCTAAGACACAGTCAGTGATGAAAACTCCAAACGTGAGAACTGAGAGAGAGAGAATTTTAAAGAAGTGAAATGCATGAGGCACTTTTGACCTTTAACTCAAAATTCTTGTCTTCTGGAGTAAAATGACAAACAGGTGGTCAGAGGCCCTTTGTTCGATATATATATATATTTTTATTTTTGTTTTCTAGAGTCACACACTTGAGGATCATCAGGTTGATCTTGAACCCAATTTGCCTCCCGATAATCACAATAGCGACCCAATTTCGGGCTGGTCTTAAACGATTATCCTCTCAGATTATCTTAACTGTCCAGACTCGCATGCAGGCCAGTCATGCCACCCAGAATTCAAATTGTACTAAAATTTGAAAACATATACTATGAGAGTAACACCAGGGGCCAGCTGTATGCACACAAACCATGCATACGCCACTTCCCACACGTATAAACTGGTGTTTATAAAAGGAGCATGTTCTCACCTCACGCATACTTCCGGCCAGGTGCAGTCTTTCAGAGGCGCTGCAGGTGATATGATAAGGAGATTAAATATAAGGTAAGAGATACAACCTTAGCGAAACAGTTTTTGGTTGTCTGCCAATTTCACTGATTGTTACCATTTTTGCAGTCTACACAGCGTTCTGTAAATGTCAATCAAAAGCATATTTTACATTATTTGAGTGAAGAATTTCGTCTTTCTTCTTATTTACATCCCCCTGTGCTGAGGATCTTTTTAACTTCATCCTGAATTGTAAAGCCCTCTTTTTTTTTTTTTTTTTTTTCATCCTTCTGACGTTTAATAATGATTAATCAGATCACCGCGATGATGGTTTACAGATACACAATGAATTAGCGGCACGTGTGCTCTAAACAGCCACAGCCATGCGTAAAGACAGCTGTTCCGTGACCGTTGGAGAACCTCGCCGATGCAACGCAATCAGTGAAAATTGCAGTTCTTCTTTGCCGTTCTTCTAATGAGAGGTGGGGTGGGCACAAGTGTCAGTGTGCAAAAAGTTTCTGCATCACTTTACGGCCAACTGTGGGAGTCGATATGAGGCTTGTGCGTGCAGTTCCGTAAGGATTGAGATTTATAAAACAACCAGGCGTTCATGCAGCTTTATGAATAAAATGACAAAAAGAATGTATATGCATATTTCTATCTTTGTGCTTACACAGAGTTTTAGTCGTGAATATACAGCGTTTTTTCGGTCCGGGGCCCAGCTGACTCGCATGCAATACGCCCTTGATAAGTGTGAAAGAATGATAGTGTTTCCCAAAGCGACATGCACATCAAGTGTACTTTGCAGTCGCTTGTTAACGAACCACGCTAGAAAAGATGTGTGTACTGTATGTATGAATGAAAAGTAGGTGTTCTGGAGGTTTCATTCAAATCACATGATCTTGATCATCCAATGTCCAGTCGTAATGGAATTGTAGATGTTCAAATTTCCATTTTTGTTTAGAGGACACCTGGGCAGTCTCCTCCACCTGCTGTTGAAGATCATTTGATATGACCGAGAGTTACTAAGTTGCCCTTGTGGTGAGATTGTTTTCTCAACTTTTACTTTATATTTTGAGTATTAGTGATATTTGACCAAGTAGATTGACAGAAGACTGTCTTCATTAGTGAAAATATAAACACACCTTGATTTGTAGATAGTGATGAAACATAACACGTCATTTGTTGCTGTATACTATATATAGACACAGAAAGTATGAGCAGTCTTCATCTATAAGGGTGATCTATAAATCACCCATGTAAATATCATATCAAATTGACTTAAACCTCCAATAATTGGGTGATAAATTTCAAAGGTACCCTGTGAAGTGTTTCTGTAAAAATAAAAAGTTATGTGTACATTTAGTGTTTCTTAACAAAACACATTGTGTGTATCCTTGAAGTCTTAACAAACGTGTTGAAAACATTTGCAAAGCAAATTTGTTTGGGGGATTTTAAATGATACATTGTTGACATTCATGTTCGCTTGCTAGCAATCTTTTTCTCCTTTTGCCTTTGTTGCCTCAGTAGAATTTCATTGTGGGTTACTGTCGCCAACCGGTGGTTCACTCCATAGCGCTGCTAGTGGTCCAAACCTCCACAGGGTACCCTTTTTAAAGTGCATATTACTTAATACAAGATATTGGGGGTTTTTCCCCTGTAATCGCCAAATTAGTCTGTCATATTTTCAATAGGACAAAAAAAAATGTTACCTAAGACACAGTATGTTACCGTTTTTCAGAATCTTTTATTTACGTCAGTTGAAATTATGTAGCTATAATTTGTGCACTCAAGTCAACCTTGAAAATTAGATCTTAAACTCAAGTAGAATTACCTAATTGAATAAAGAGTGTATATAAATAAAATTATTCATAAAATATTAATAGCAGGTAATTTCATGTTCAGTTTTGGTACTATATACTTGAGAGTGGCTCTGAGGACTGAAGGACAAAAACAGGTTTTGAATGACATGATGTGTGGAGTAAAGTTTGCTGTTGTGTGACAGGAGGAATAACCTGCCTGGAAATAGATCTGATACAGCTGCTTCACAGCAGTTTACACAGCTACTTTCTTTATACTGATAGTTCCATATTGTTGTTTCTGAAAAATCCACTTTCATTACCAGTCTTTATTATGACTGCTGCCCACTCATATTGCTTTATTTCCTTTTGTACTGTATATAAATGGATAATAAACATTGCATTCACCCTTTTTGTTCCTTAACCACCTCCACATGTTTGAGTTGTCAAAATATGATGTATGTGCATACTGGATGTATTTACACCTGAAATGTTATGCAGGCACTATAATTATAATCTACAGCCCCAGGGTGCATGTTGATTGCAAGTGAAAACTTAAATGTGGAAAAATATTGTTATTCAGTTTTATAAGGAGAGTCAGACGACGAAATAAAAGGACTGCGATATTATGTCAAGAGGAGGACCCCTGCTGCTGGTATGATACGTTTGCTGAAGAGAGTTGTGAAAGACTGGAAGCTATAAAGTCACGACTTTGTTTGTAAAATAACTGAGTTGAACATTTCTCTTATGTTTCTTAGACTGTAAAAGTGACTTTAATATACAGACTGTATCTGCCACTGTTATCCATCTGTGTTACCTTAGCAAGTTGAGTCAGTTATCTGTGTGTCACCTAAACATATCAAGGTTTTGGGATGTTTATGTGTGTGTCCGAAACAATGGCAAAGACTATAGTCATTACTACAATAGAGACTCTACAAGCCACAGGGTACCTTTTTGAAAAGGCATATTAGTAAATACAGGATTTAGATTTTTTTCCTGTTATGGCCAGATCAGTCCGTTGTCATATTGAAAATAGGCCCAAAAAAAAAAAGAATTAACTAAAATCTAAGACACAGTATATTGCTGTTCTTCAGTATATTTTATTTTATTCAGTTGAAATTATGTAGTTATAATTTGTGCAGTCAGGTCAACCTTAAAAATTTGATCTTAAACTTGGAATTACCTAATTGATGAACGAGTGTACAAATAAAACAATTAATCTATTCATTCAGATGCTTTTTGAAAGAGATTTTAGTAATGTCTCCTTTTCATAGCAGGCTTATGGTCATCACTTACTGTAAGTCTTCGCAGGACGTCCATCAGGGAGAACCTCACCAATCATGCACCAACATCACTTGTTCACTGGGAATATCTGTCAGATCAACGTTTAACAGTGATCAAAGTGTGGAGTCGCTGTTCAGCCAAATACAAAACAAAATGAAGGAACCCAAAAAGTGAGACCTATGAATGAATCTGTTGCCCCAGTGCATGCTGGGAAGATTCCCAACACACCTACCTCGTGTATGACCGCAATCACATTATCCGTACAGAACCAGTCATATGAATGCTGACCATGGTTTCAACTCTCTACTCATTTTGCCTTTATTTCAAAATAAGTGCACGCTAAAGATCCAGAATCAACAAATCACTCCTCAAACTGCGGTCAAAGAACCAAATTAAGTGGATGAGAATAAACGGGATTGTTTAAGCCTGACGTTAGCCGGAATTAGTTAAGCCACATTTGAAGAACAGGGCCCTGGCCCATGTCTGTCTGTCTGTCTGTCTTTGAGTTTACTCCACATACTTTCAGTTGGCTACAGACGGCAACTGACTGTCTGTCCGTCTGTCAGTGCGTCCACTCACCTCGCTTCTGTTTTTCTCTGTTTATGTTTGAATTAGTTAATTAGTGCTGGAACATCATGACGCCTGTTGTCAGGCAGCTTCAGGCTTTATTTGTAAACACCATCCCGAGGGCTCCACAAACCACACACACACGCGCGCGCGCACGCAAACGCATAAGCATCAAATTAACATTTAGAAAGAAAAATATCAACAAAACCAGGACAAGAGAGCATGGTGCTGAGCCAAAGTCTTCAAAGAAAACTTCTGACAGAATTCTTGATGAGTCAGAATAAAACAGCAAGAAAATGAGAGGGTGAAACAAGAAAACATCATTCTCTCTCTCTCTTTGTGTGTGTGTGTGTGTGTGTGACAACCCTGGCTTTCATGTTCACAGCTATGTCAACCGTAAATAGCAGGGAGATTAATCCTTTCAATTTAACCAATTAATTATTGAAGCTGTATGTTTGTGCGCGTGTCTGTGTGGTGTCTTTTTTTGACTGAAGAAGCACTTAAGATTTTGTCTTTTTAGACTGAACAGCTCTGCTTTTACACTTAATTGTGTGTGTGTGTGTGTGTGTATTATCCACTAATGTGTAAAATGGCCAGCAAATAGATTTTTGAAAGACGCATTAAAAAATGGTCAAAAACAATGTTAATAAGCAACCAGTTTACAATGAATCAGAACGCCAGGCAAACTTTAATGGTAGGGTTTAACACTTGAAACCAAATAATTCAGCCTTGAAAAAGTGAACCTTGAGGCACACTACACATACACAGAGTAACCAGAAAAATCGAAACACCTGACTAGGTATGTCAGGTTAATGGTGACATTTTGGGAACTATATATGTATATGTATAGTTCCCAAAATGTAACTATTATTTATATAAAAATGTATCTTTAATCACTTTCTTCTTGAGATGTAGATGAGAAGATTAATCCCACTCTCATATTTGTTCATTAAATATGAAGCTATAGCCAGCAGACGGTTAGCTCAGATATAATAAAGATCTGGCAAGCTCTGTCCACTCATTACAAAATCCGCCTACGAGCACCGTGAAAGCTCACTAACAAACGTGTTATAGCTTGTTTGTGAGTTACGTACAGTAAGACAATGCCGCACCGCTGCTAGCTGTCCTGCCTCCAGCTTCATATTTAATTGACATGAGAGTTGTATTGATCTTTTCATTTCATTTTTCTACAAGCAAAAAAGTCACCGTGCGAGCCAAAATGTTGAACGATTGCTTTTTAAAATGTTTTAACGCTTTTTTTGTTTGGACTACTGCTGTGGCCGTTTCTGTGTACGTTTTGAGCCTCTACATTGTGGTGGTGGTGCTTTGGGCGGCAGTGTTTCTAATCTTTTGTTCAACTCATTTTCATATGCCAAAGAACAAAATATTACAGACACATTACAATATAATCCAATACAACAACAACACAAACTATGATAGAGCTTAATCATTTTAATCATTTCAGTCAACATTTGACAGGTTATCAAGGTGATGAATATGATTATAGATTGGTTTGTCCTACTGTTGATGAAGACAGAAACATGTTCATTAAACGATGCCGTATCGCCTGATGCTGTTTTGCACGGTTCAGTGATCTTGTGACTTGAGTGGGAGAAAATCCCTGCAGCCAGGTTTCCAAAAATCTTGTGGAAAGTCCTCCAAGAAGAGTGGAGGCTGTTATGGCAGCAGATTAATGCCCACCTTCTTTTTAAACGCGATTTGTTCAACAAATACATGTGGATGTGTTGAGTGTCCATGAGTTGTAATGTGCTATAAGATTAGAATAAGAAATGTCAATTTAAAAAAACTTTAATGTTAATAGTATCCAATGTTAACTAATCTTGATATATTTGTTAATTATACAACAGGTAGTTCCGACCAAGCAACCTGATTGGTCAACTAGATGTTTAGAATGTGCTCAACTCAGCATGACAGCTCACCGTGCTCATCACTAAAAACATTACTCCGCCATTTCCATTAACTTGCTTTATTTAATATAATTTATGGTGCTGTTGGATTGCTGCTATGCCTTCTCGTCAATACATTTGTGTGCCGGCAGGGCGGAGACCAAACAGCTTTGTGACCGCCTGAAAATGTTGTTTTTAAAAGGATAAAAGGCAACAAATATGGACTGAAGCAGAATATTCTGTTAGATAAAAACATGCTTTGAATTTTAGACATGATTAAATTAATGAACACATTTTGACGTTTGGACTTTGCAACGCTCTCCAGTTATTGGGAATGTTTGGATCACATGGAAACTGTTCAGCTTTGATGTTACGCTCTGGTATCCTCTGTCAGCTGTGCCGGTGAGTCGGCGCTACTAGCTTAAAAACACTTGAGAAGTTTGCCGACGTAGTAAGTAAATCTGTCCATGGCAAAAACTTTACCAAGGCAGTTTATATGTGAGATATTTATTCAGTTTGGGAAATGCCACGGTCTCTAGACAGCATAAGCTGAAGTTGGCCCAGCTGACTCAACAGGGACTAGAAATCGTCCCTGTTGCTAGGTCGTTTCTAAAGGCCGGCCTAGTTTCTGCAGTAGTATACTAGGTTTTAATTACATAGGATTCTACTGACGTGAAGGATTGTTTTCCAGTTATTAATCAGACCCCATGTGTTTCCAGGGAAATTTATTCTGAGAGCGAATTGCCTCACAATACGAGTTCATGTCATCATATATTATATTGTTTTGTTAACTCGAGGGTGAGCTTTAACATCTTTAGTGATGCGGTCAGGACCGAGGCGCTTGCTTGACCGCATCACTGTCGTGCCAATAATGATGTTAAAGCTCACCCTCTTGTGTAATATTGCTTGAATAGATAATGGATAGATTCTGCTTATTTATATATTGATTGCTTAGATTATATTTGTCCAGTGGTTGTTCTCAGCTACTTGGCGTCAGGCATTTATTTTGTTTTAGTTTTTCCTTTCTTTTCTTGTGTGTAACTGTGTTCATATAACTGATAGGCAGGTTATTGTGGGATAGAATTTCTGTAGCGCGCATTAACACGTGAACTCGGATACAAACAAACAGTGGAAAGCTCCTTTTAACTTGGCTGACTCGATTGTATTATATTCAATATTGGATTTTATTTAGATGCAACTGCCAGTGATGGAGGCTTTGCAGTCACGTTGCCAGCGGTTTGTTGACACTTTTGTAGTTCTTTTTGCCAATTCCTGATATCTCTGACTCAGAATTACAAGTCAGAGGCTGACGAAAGGTTTTTGCCACTTGGCTGCACATAATTATGGTCTGAATGATATGACATGAATGCAGCAATATGCCGGCCTCTTTCCCATTGTCGTTTGCCAGATTGTCTATTGTGCCACTGTAGCCGTACTGTTCAAGCCTCTGTTTTTGTTTGTCTGCCTGCTTGCTCATTATTTCTGCCTATTTTTGTTTTCTTGCCTGGTCCAATTTTGGATTTGTTTGCCTTTGCTGATTGACTGCCCATTGCTGACCCAGAAAACCTCATTTAACCTTAGCTGCTCTGTCCCCGAGTCCGGCTTGTGAGAGTCCAAACATCGACTACCAGATTTATTAGAGAATTGCCGATACAGAGATACAGCAGATGTATGACGTACAAACACCAAACAGAATCTTAGCTGAAATTATACTTACTCTAGAATCTAGAATAATCAGAAATGGACAAAGGGAACTTAATGCTACACTATCTCTCACAACAATGAATTTAGTGGACAAGCACTTATCGTTTTTGTCATGTGATCGCCTGTCTCTCTGCTCAAAAGATCCCATAAAATTAACACTCACTTGTTCTTATGTACCCACTCTACACCGAAACACAGACACTACCAAAACACAGATGGTGACCTTTTCTGTATCAAGCTGGTATTTCACTGATGAAAACACTTGTCATGTCACCCTCTCACTCACGTAATCACAGTAAAGACCACCTTCTCAAACATTATTAGGCGTCTATTGTTGTTCCCATTGTTAAAAGAATTGTCAGATTTCTATTAAAAGTCCCAAACAAATCAGTGAAACGGTGCATTGTTGGCCATTTGATTGCTGTATTGACAAACGCACCGGAGGACTGTCGATCACAGGTTGTTAATGTGCCACTGACAGATTTGTAAGGAATCGCAGTCTCTGCTGCAGTGTCACACACATACAGCAGCAATGTGTGTGTTTATTCTTGTACTCTTTATATGCTCTGTTGCTCCATCATCAGTGTCGGTTTTCCAGCGTTTGACAACTGTGGTTTGACAGACATCATGAAACCACGTTTTGCTATTTATATGCAAAGCAGAGAGAAGGAGGGAAAAAAATCAACTGGAATGATACACAGGGAGAGATCTAATTGGACAGAAGGCTGCTGGTTTTGGATGTGTAAGATTGCTTTGCAAAGAGAAAAATGGAGACGCGCCTGTTCACTCACAATTTAGACACCTAGACAAAGACAAGAGACCTTGTGAGAGCTCTTTAGCAGAGGTCAAAGGTGGTTATGCTGATGCTCAAAGAAGTCTATTCATCAGACCTGAGCGGGCGCTCTGCTATTCCTCTCCTGTCTTCCCCTGCAGGCTATTAAGAGTGGAGGAGGCGGAGGATTTGTCTGATACAGAAGAGTGTGTGGTTTTCTGTCACTGCAAGTTTGTGCGTGGATGTATGTGCAGGAATTACAGGAACATTAATGTTTGAATTGTGGGCATATTTGCATATACACAAGCATTAGTGTGTTGTTTATCTGTGAGAAGGGAGGAGATTGCAGGCATGTGCGAAAGCATGTGTTGGTGTACGATACAATGTTAATAGCTGACCTTGTCCACGCCGCCATAAAAATGTCCGTCAAACCATTCCCTCGATTTGTTTCTGGCGCCTCGATTTGTTTCTGCAATTGTTTGTGAGAAGGGTGAATTGGAGCCGCAAGGGGTAGACGGCTATGTGTTTGGTGATCCTATAAACTGGGGTGAGTAGATAATGACTGAACTTACGTTTTTGCTGTGCACCATCATTTTAAAAGGCAGTATTTTCCTATTTTCGTGACAAATTGGAATGACCAACAGTTGTCTCAACAGAAGTTGACCAGTTTTGCCAAAAAAGTAATTTGGTTCTTAGAGCGCCACACCGGCTTCCATTGAAACAGTGTGTTTGGATTTCATTAACATATCATTATTCATGTATTCAAGCTGCGAGGAGTCCCAGCTTCATGCTTCAACAGCACTCAAACATATTTAACTGCAAACTCCAACCCCAAGACGAGACAACTCTTGTTCCCCATTATATTATGACCCCTCTTTAAGGCCAATCTGCAGTGGTAATGCTTCACAATGATTCCCAACTTTTTGTGCAAGTGACCCCCTAAAATTAAGCAGTGTCTGCTTGCGACACCTCATCACAGGTTGAATGTGTCTATGAGTGGAGAGCACTTCAACCAAAGAGTGATTTTCACCTTTAAAACACTCAGATTGTTTCATCTGAATAACTGTTGGAGGCCCGAAGAGGTAACATTTTTATTTCTAAATTTTAATTCAAATCTAAATTTGAGTAGCAGAGAATTTCTTTCTTCTTTCCTGTCCCATTAAATCATCTCACGACTCCTCAAGTATTGTGATCTTGTGACCTGATCCCAGGTTTTTAACCACCGGTGTAACATCTACAGTCTTTTTATTTCTACCCTCAGCAGAGGTAAAACTTCACCTCTCCTCATCAAACAATTCTATTATTATTAGAATTATTATTATACAGGAAAAGATTAAAAGTAACATTACAAATGTTTAAATGTGTTACAGTTAAACTGGCATGACTCAGATGGTAAGGTGTTTTATGTGAGTTGAATCAGTGGTTGCAGGTGTGTCCTTCCAGCTTGTGTTTACATACCTGTTTCTATGTCTTATGTCTCCAAAGTAATATGGGATCTCATTCCAGATTGGAGTGGATGTGTGAAACATGATCCCTGACCATAGTTGTTTTTGTAAGCCGGTACTGGAAAGTGCACGTGTTTTGGATCTGATATTCAAATTTAATGGCTAGATTATTCATGTAGTTCTGAAAAGTCAGGGCGTTAGAATTTAGATAGGTATCAACTATGTTATCAACTATGTTTTGAACTGTAATCTTACATGTTTTTTTACTTGAAAGGTTTAACATCCTTGTGGAAAAACAACAACATAACATGGAGACAAAGTCAGTTGTCTTTCGTCAGTATTCCTCTGATTTCAAACACACAAAGCACAGAACTGTCAGGAGCAGCTTCCATCCTTCCTTCTTGCCTCGTTTGATCCCGTACAAGTACTCTAATCACATCTCACCAACACTGAGAGAAGGAGAGAGACCGGAAAACACAGAGAAACACACACACATAGACACACTCTTGGGCAGGAAGACCAGTGGAGAGTGAAGTAAAGCAGGCTCTGGATAGGGGCTTATGAGCTCTCATCTATCATCTCATTACCCCTGGTGTGTGCATGTGTGTGTGTATTTTCACATTTCTCCTCGTGTGTGTTCTCGTTTGTGTCGTCGTGAGTGTTGTCTGTATGTTCGCGTGCGCGCAAGGATTCGTGTTTGTGCATCTCGCGCATGAGTAGGCAGCAGACAGATGCTATTATTTGCATGTAAATGTTTCCTCTGCTGAATTTACTGCTGCCATCCATCACCAAAGATTTCTACTGTCCTCGGACGGGCAAACACCGCTGTAACTCTGCTACACTGACTAACCATCGCTTTATACACCAGTGGACTGGTATCAGGATGAATGGTATCAGAGTCTCGGATCATGTCTGCTATGTCGACGTGAAACACTAAGCAGAACAGTTGACTGGATGAATGATAGGGGGCACAGTTGCAGTTCAATCAAGAACACTGACGACAGTGGTCGGCAACATGATACAGATGAACAGCTGAGCGCAGGGATGTTGACCAGCAGAGTCTGCATCAGGGATGATATTTGGCCAACTGCCCAACATTTCTGAGATGAATTTTGGAGGACAGGTACTTGTTTTTGAGAGTGGAGTCACAGAGCAGCTGTGGTTTGAATTTAGACATGTATGATGGTTAAAACTCTTTGTTTCCCTATTCAGAGGGAGCGACGCCCCACCTCGCGGGAACTCATGGCGAAGCAGAAAAAAAATAAAAATCGAGACGGAGGTGCAACGACTTGCTTTGGTAACATGAATGATTTGCATTGAGAAGAAACAAAACAAGAAGCACGAGTCTGGGTGAGTTAATGGTTGGGGAGTCTCGGTCGACACAGGTTGTCAAGTCTTCAGAGAGAACTGGAGGTGAGAGGAAAGTAGCTAGTATGCTTGCTAACGTTAGCCTCAAGGGCTAGAATGTTTACCGTTGCTTGGAAACGCTGTCAGCATCACCGTGTCTGTGTATACTCGTCTCTCTCATTGGCTACTGTGGCCCTGCTGGGAACTTACTGACGTAGTCATCCATCTTTTAAATCCTAAATGTCAAGGCTTAAGAACTGGATCTGTAAACCCCTCACATTACCAGATAATCTGGGCCGAACATCGGTACCGACCATGGTCCCAGACCAGGTATTGCTCCTCCGATTGTCGGGAGGGGTGAATCGGGGATAAATCTTGCCCGAAACTGCTGTAGTGTGAGTTCAGCGGTGTAGCACTTCCTTTATTGGAAATAATCTGCTGCTTCATCTGGAACTGCATCATCACACACAGTGATAGACAATTATTTTGATTTGATTAAGGCTGTTATTTTTGGAGAAAGCCTAATTTCTGCTCAGAAATATTAGGGCTTTTAAAGGGATTTATTAGCACTGCAGTATGGGCATTTTAATTTATCATGCTGCTGTGGTGTCATGATGTCATCAAATTTTGCAGGATTGCTCAGAGTTGATATGTGCATATGTCAGTTTGTGCAATTTTGTCGTATTTGCACGATGTTTTCAAGAGCTATAGCAAAAATAGAGTCACTTACTGAGAAACTGTCTGTGGCAAAAATAACTAATGAATAACTTTTTGGGGCCTCATTCAAATGTCCGATGTACCAAATGTTGGGAAAACTGGACAAAACGTGTAGAAGTATTGTTGAGAAAACTGGTTTCCAAAAAATTCTAAATGGCAAAAGATCTGTTTGGCTATGGCTGACACTGAAAATGTGTCTTAAAACCGGCAATCCAGGAAAAAAATACAACTTTGCTTCAACACCTCAGAGTTCACGAGTTATGTGCCAAATCTTAAAAGTGCATTATAATTGGACACTTTGTGAATCCATTGTTCCTTGGCCTAACGTTTCACCAAATGTCACTGAAATCTGTTAGACAGTTTTTTTTAAGTTTTTGTTTTTAATAGAATATCCTGCTAACTAACTAACACAAAAGGTAACCACTTTCCTCACAGTACATGATTGGAAAACCAAAAATAAGCATCTATTTTGTATTTCTGTTTATTTCTGCTAGATGGTAGCTCTGTCAGTGTTTATCTGTCACTGCTTCTCAGCTGTGCTCTGCGAGTAGCACAAGAGAAGGGAAAATGTGTCACTAAGATTTGTTCAAGCATCCATTTTCTGTTTGAAGCTTGGAAGGCATCACACGATTTAAAGCCCAATTATAACCCTGTTTTGACCGTGACAACGGGCTTTCAACATCATGGAAAGTCTGCAGTGGTCTGCAGAAAATAGAACAGGCCACCTTGGACAGTCGACACACCTTATATTAAGAGTGTGTGGGGCTTTTGGATTCAAATATCGGCCTACCAATTGAGCCTCGAACTAGCTCTCAAAGCTTCAAAGATGATTTTAAACATGTCTTATTGTTAGGAATGAGATTGGTGCAAATTTGAACGTAATCCTGTAGTTTGAAGTCTTTTAACAACTGTAATCTGAATGCAGTCTGCTCGTCTATGACAGCAATCTGCAAAAGCCAGTCATGTGAATGTGTGATGAGTCTTTCCACAATAAGATAGGGTTTTAAAAGTTTTCTGCTGTGTTCTCTTGACCTACATCTTTGTTTGCGTTTACTCGATTGGCTACTTGAGTGCAAATAAAAAATCCTGCCTGCAAAAACACTCTGAACAAGACCACCTGTGTGTTACAGTGAGAGGAAGGTGCTACTAGTTACTCACAAAGGCACTAAATGTAAAATACGTTTCACCTTTGTTGCCTGTACTTTGTGGATTTTATGCGCTGTACTTTGTGTATGTCATTTTGAGGGAAACATCTTTGCAACTTTTTGTCTGTGCTCGGATTAACGTGACGATGATCCAACAGAAATGTGTTAAATGTGGATCTCTTCTTTTTTTCTTTTTTTTCCTGTATGCATGCGTCTTGCTCTCTCGTATTTTTTTGCTAGATAACAGCTTGGCTGCAAAAAGGCTTTCACTTGCTCGGGTTTTCAACACATACACACACACACACACACACACACACACACACAAACACAGACGCCGGAGATGCAGAGATGTAATATGTAGTGACATGTTTGAGTGGAGCTCAGACAGAGTGAGTGAAGCGGGGAATGTCTTTAATGTAACACCTACTCATCTACATCAGAAACAAACAAGTCGAAGACAACACCTCTTCAGAGAGGCTTGTACACTGACTCACACCACCTCACGCACACAAGTACACACGCGTTCACACAGACGTACACCGAAAGAAAGAATGAAAAGGCTGCGCTGTCAAAAGGAATACACTCCATAATCTGCCATGTTCTCATATTCTGGTACCAAATATTCATCAAGAACAGACATGGAGGCAATTCAGACGCATAATGGCTTATAAAAAAAAAATGTTATGTGACCTTCCCTGCATTGGGAATTAATAGAATACCACCAGCAGATGATAATATAAATCTGGTGAACTGCTAACCTCTGCAGAACATACTAACACAAAATCACTTTCACATGACAATTGAAAAACAAATTAAAACTCTAATAGCTTCGTAATACTTCTGTGCACTAACTGCCACAAGCATAAAGGCCTGAAAACTGGTTCTCAAATGTTTGAGATTTGCCACCTCTGACAGTCAGGAAATCTCATAATGGATCATTTGGCATTGTACTCGTTTTTGTCAGGTTAGCGTCAGGTGATCGGGGATCACTGCTGAAGCAGTTTTGTGACTGCAGAGTGGCACTCTGGGTCAAATGATCTGTTGTGCAGAGTGAATGGAGGCATTGCTATCAGTAGAGTCAATAAGATGACACTGGCTATAGAGCCAGTGTCAGTGATGAGAACGGGTTGCTAGGCACCCTTTTTTCTCTCCTCAGCTCTCAGCTCACTATGTGTCTGTGAGTACTTTATATGCACTGGTTCATGTGTCTCAAGCTGATGGGATGGCTACTCGATGGCTAAAAAGTCTAAACTATTGACTACTAAAACACACTGCCATAAGTACTTATTAGTAAGTATGCAACTTAAACGTTATTGTCGTTCAAGGAGAAATTTGTCGGTCAGCCAGAGGTAATAACTGACTCTATCATGGAATTATAGAAGAGCATCATGAGTTTTTCACACACCCCAATCTAGTTTAGCTTTCAGAGGAGGTGCAGTTCTTGCTGGGCTTTTTTACAGATTGATGTGGTGTTGTCATTGAAAATCAGTTAGTCATTAAAGGTCAGATCGTAACATATTCAGTACTCCAAATATCTAGTTGTCTGAACGGGAGTGTTGGGCTGTCTTCTGTCTGGTGGTGTCATATGAAATTCTGAAAGAACTAATGTCCCCTCATCAAAAAGCTTATCAAAAAGAAGCCAGGAGGACCTGGTTTTTGCCAAAAAAGCATCAACAAAATGAATGATATCACCGGTGACCCTTCTGTACAACGTGGCCCCTCTGCCTTGCTCATTAATTTTGAGACCCTATCACTCTGCCCTTTAAAGGACACATTTGCCAAACTTAAGTCTAAAAAACACAGCTGCTCGAATTTTAACAAATAGTAAAAGACAAGATCATATCATCCCTGTTTCAGCCTCTTATTAATATAGTACAATTCACACACAAGACAGTTTCAAAGTGGTTTACAGACATTTAAACTTTAAAAGGAATTGGAAATAATTTTTTCCTGCATTATGTGCAGTACATTTTCTAATGTTCTGTGCCAAAGTTTAAAAAAAATTTAACTGTACAATATGCATGCATGGCAAATACAGTATGGTTGAGGTTAGGCAATTCAATTTACAATAATCACTTTATTGTTAATAAAAGCTCATGGTTAGTAAAGGGCAACATCATTTGTTGGTCTCAGAAGGACTACTTTCTGAAATTGTAATTATTTGGCTGAAATGGAACGTAGCTGAATCTGATCCGTATCTTCTGCAGTTAAAAGAGGGTAAATGTATTGAATGCCACTTTATTCAATATTCAAGAAATACATAAATAAATCAATATGGCTATGAAATAAATCCTGAAATAAATAAATGAGGCAATACATATATAAATATATATATATAAATGAGTGAAGAGGCAGTTCGCTAGCAACAGTTAGCAGTTACTTTACGTGTTAGCAACAAGTAAAGCTATCTGTCCATAAATCACAGAGAGTTGAGGCACGACAGGATGCCAGCGGTGCCAAAAGCCAAACCCAGCAAGAAAACCATCTCGACACTCGCTGTCGTGTTGGCAAACTGCAAATTGGCCTCTGGCGGCCTCTGAGGCTGGTTCCGGTGTTGCTGCTCTGTGAGATAACCTGGCCCCCTTCGTTTGAATATAACGGATTCATATAGAAAGAGCTGGGAAGTGAATGTAGTATTTTGAAATAACAGTCTCGTATGAAAAAATAAACATGGAATTTTGAAATAAAAGTCCCCTGAAATAAAAATAAAAAGTCGTCCTTTGAAAAAGATCCTTTTTTAAATAGAAATATATTTATTAATTGAACAATATTGACTCAATTATTTATTTATTTCATAGCCATATTTATTACTTTCATAGGTGTATTTATTTATTATCGACTAAAATGGCATTCCATACAAATGGGGCTCAAATGGGTTAAAAAGTTGGTGAGACATGGAAGAGAGAGCGAGCGATTCCTCTGGTCACAAGTCTTTTTCATCGACCATCCCTTCACTTACACTTAAGCCACTGCGTCTTGGGAAATTGGATAGATATTTTATAGCAAAAAATCCAAATGTAAATGCAACCAAGAAGCATTAGAGATTGATTGACTTGACAGATCTGAGACCGGGCAGCACAGTGGTTAGCACTGATGCCGGGATTCGGCAGTGTTGGGAGCTTTCATGTCTTCCCCATGTCTGGGAGTTTCCTCCAGTCCAAAGACATGTGGTTGGATTATATAGAGACTCTTAACTGCCCACAGGTGCCAGTGTGAGTGTGAATGGTTGTCTGCTTATATATATTGTCACGGTCACAGGTTGTCACTTATTGTTGACTGGTTGCCAAACTTCAAGACGTGTTATCTAATATGAGCTTGACAGAGGGCCGATGCCAAGAAAGAGAGAGGAGAGACAGGAATGCATTAGAGTGTCGGGCTGCTGATATCGAGCAACTTCTTGTTGAGACTGCTATGGAAAGTGAATGATAACCCTCAGTCTAGCAAACAGAAAGTGAGCTGTTTTGGTTTAGCTCAATGACAGTGCTCAGTGCACGATTAGGGACCCAAGAAGAGGACTGGGGCGGGGTACACGTAACACCTGCAATCTTTCTGCTTGCTGGTAACTGAAGGCATTCACTTTATATTGTGCCTTGTGGCTTGAGACCTATCAACAAATCATTTTACCAGTGCTGTGACAATGACTCAACCCTGTTATAGACTGGCAACCTGTCCAAGGCGTACTCTGCCCACCCGGTCTCTTGAGCGTTATTCTCTACTGCATGCATATATTTCTCTGTAATGGACAGTCAGTATTAATACTTGTGGGCAGGATTGTTGGTGGCACTGGTAGTAATGTTTGAGGTCTATAATATACGTAAGAGCCAAATATGTTGTTGGAATAACCAAAATGTATTTATTTACTGTGTGTGCATTGGGTGTCACTTTGCCAGTATCTAGGGCTCAGGTATATAGGTAGGAAGTCACTGTTGTCATCAGGTGTTTGACCCCAGAAGACAGATGGGCGAATATTCGCGGTTAATTCTCACTGAAGCTTAGAACCCCGAAAAAACATTAGGGACAGCCCTAAAAATAAGTAGTCAGTGAACATTTTACTGATACGTTCAATATCAACATTTTTGCAACTTGCCAGACGTGTTAATTAACATTATTAACAAATTTCCTCATTAAAGTAATCCGGCATTACATTTCTCTCCAAAAACATTTGCGGTTGCAAATGAGTTGTATATAGACATATTTTCTAGGAGACAGTGTTGACCCTGCCTGATGCCCAATGCATGGTGGGATACATCAGGTATAAATAATGGATGGATGGATGATGTACGACTGATGGTTCAAAACCACCCTGGGAGGTACTTTCCAAAAGCGATGGTAATAACGAACGTGTAATAAAAAGTTGAACTTGCTAACAACTCGCCAGCTAGTGCTGCAACACATGGATGACTCATGTTGACTCACCCCATGAAATGGCTGTAGAAGCTCTGTCGCATTCGAAATTTCAGTGCTTAGATAACTTCCGTTTTATTTCCGCCTGACATTATCACGGGAATTGGACCCTTAAGTGGCTGCTTCCACACACTGCTTCCTAAAGTAGTAACAGTTCAGAGGAGTGAGGAGTCCGTATGCAGCTTGAAGACAGAAACATTTAAACTTTGTCAACATCGGGAGAGAATGTGAATCAGCTGTCTTTAATGCTCGTCTTGTCCTTTTTCCAGATCAGATAGCTGTCTGATCTGCAAGATGCATGAAGTGACAACATTAAGTGTAAATTGGGTATTCGTGTATAAATGTGTTTATATGTAAAATGGGGAAGTTAACTGTGTGTGTGAGAGGGGGAGTGTGTGTGCGCGTGTAATTGGTGATTCTGACCGGTTTGCTGGATCACTCAACGGCAAAACAACTGCAACGGACGGCTGAACAAACCCATTACTCTGGCTCAGTGCTTCTGACACACACACACACACACACACATACGGAAGCCTCAACAGTGACCTGCAGTGACTTCAGAATACCACGTGACCTGCTACAGTATACCCTCCGTGGGAAAGGGCAGAGAATGAAAGACGTGGTGGTGTGGAATAAAAAATAAAAAGTTGACATGGAGAGTAGTAGGAGAAGTACTGGAGTGAGTCTGAAGGGGAGAGAGATTGTTTTAAAAAAGAAAGAGAGAAAAAGGAGAGTGCGTGTGAGAAAGAATGAGTTAATTCTCTGTGTCTGTTGTCACCAGAGGGGGGCAATAGAATATTTCCAATCCACTTTCCGACACATAATCACAAGCAGCCCTACCTGCCCTGTACTGTCGTCTACAGGTGTGTGTGTGTTTGTGTGTGTGTGTGTGTGTGCGTGTGCGCGCGCGCATCTTAGTTTGTTGGGAAGCTGTGTGGGCATTAAATTGAGCAATGGAGTGCTCTCATTGATTTCCACAGTAAAGGAAAAGTAATCTTCTCCGAGCTGGTTTCGATGTGTGCGTATCTGTGTGTGTGTGTGTGTGCCAGTATTGCTCGGTGATTGAAACAGTGGTCAGAAAACCGTATTAAAGATTTTATAGGCTCTCCTCATAGATATATCACTCCAAAATCAGTTGATAGCAGATTATAATTGCAGCTATAAAACAGGAACACTGTCTGTACAGTCCAAACAGAAGTCCCAGTAAGCCTCAAATGCTTTTATTTGTGAAGATATGAAAGGTTTCAGGTCAGGTTTTCCACTGCAGCTCTAAATTGCTTTTCAGCTAACTGGTACATGTCATTTTTCAACCTGTAGAAGGCAGAAATACGCTATTTGCCTCGGAGAACAAGACGTATGTGTGAGTAAAGTGTCAGTGGCTTGTGAGATTTATAATGCACTGAAATTGAGGGACCTTTTAATATGAAAAGGAGTCTAAAAACACCTTTTTTTACAATATGAACACCTGCACCATCCTCACAGCCTCTGCCCCAAACACAGAACAAGTGTTCTGTATATATAAACACCATCATTGTAGTCTGTCAGACTAAATCTGACCTCTCCACCCTCATAAAGATTCGTTCTTTACCACATTACAAACAGGAGACACACTAAGAAGTAAATCAAGCCTTGGTTTAATTTTTTATTTCTATTAGTAGTCGTCAATTCCAGAGACACACAGAGGACCCTAGTGATGAAACATAACCAAGGTTAATTCAATATAATTTGTTACAAGTGTGATTTATCTGTTTGTCAATAGTGCAGACAGACACTGTCTGGAGATATTTATCTTACTGATTTAACAGCATATTGTTTTTATTATGTATCAAGCATTAGGACATTGTTTCGACAAATGAAAACGTATAAATCTCCTAATAATGGGTAGTGGTGATGGGTTAGGTGGTAAATGGTCTGTATGTGTCTGCATTTGTGCAGATGTGGGAAAGTGTAGTCACACTGAGATAAGGAGTTTATTTTCAATCAAGAGGAAAGACATATCAAGCTAAACACTTTAAAAGGGACAGTTCACCCCTAAATCAATCCTGTAGCGCTTTTTCTCCATCTAGATTGTTTTGCTGTGAGTTGCCGAGGTTTGGAGATATCGGCCGTAGCGATGTCTGCGTTTTTTTTTTAATAATGGATCTAGATGGCAAAAAAAAAACAACTACAAACACTTGGAAAAATTCAACAATGTCTCTTTATAGAAATTACGATCCAGTTACTCAAGATAATGCACAGATTTGTTTTGAGCAGTTTCATGTGGGAGCTATTTTCTTTTTCCTTAGAGGGCCCTAATGCGGGTGTCAAGTGAGGTACGGGTCATACAAATGTCACGCTTGGGGTCACTAGCAAACCTAGAAATTAAACGACCTCTTTGGCATTAGTTCATTTTGCGGTCTCCTGCGGTGGACCCATAACGACAGGTGGGTAGATAGGAAGATCTGTTGCTTAGACACTCAAGGACAGTAGATTGCATTCACTCGCTCAGACGTAGATGTAACAGACTGTCTCCCCTTACAATGCAATACACGTGACCTCGTAATTCCAACGTGACTTAGGTGAGCGTAAGAATTCACCTATTTAGGCTAGAAAAGCATAACCTTGTAGGGAGAACACGTTAGCCTCTAAAGTGCTGGTAAGGGATAAACATTGTGGACCATGAAGAAATCTTCAGACTTGGGTTTGGCACTGCACTGGGTTTCACCTTCTACTGCTGATACCATTTGTGTCCTTGGCCGAGCTTCATTTAACATTGCTGTGTAAGACATCCAGAGTCTCCTGGATGAAGGAAAATAAGTATTTTTGATTTTGGGGTGAATGGTCCCTTTAATCAGTAATAGATTAGCAATTACTAGCACACAGTCTTATACTTAAACTGAAATTTGTGGCACTTAATATTTACTTAAAGCTGCACTAGTCAATATTTTTATGTTATAAATGGATCAAATGACCACGTGTAATATGAAAAGTCCCACCCACCGTTATCTTAATTGAAATAATGGCCAAATGTAGAATTACTGTATGTCTTGTCACATGAAGAGATCTCTGATGCAGTTACAGTATTATGATGAAGAGTAGAAGGAGGGAATATTTCAGTAATCTTAAAACCTCCACTTTGACATCAGGCTTTCACTTTACTCCTTCAGAAATCCAAGAGCAGGGAGCAGGAGCTTCTTTCAAGGCTTGCCCTTGTCCACAAACGCAAATCATCATGTTCATCGCAATCATACAGGAAGAAATCCATTGCAGAGCAGGATCCCAGCATGATGCAACATAAAAAACACATTTAGAGTATAACTGGTTATTTTCTTTCATGCTCAACCTTAAAACTTTAGTCTTTAGTGTCCTCTCCGTATGGCTCTATGGCTCTGCTATTGTTTTCCCGCATGTGTAATCAATAGAACTGTCTATTCACATGATACTGTAGTTCAGCAACTGATTTCAGCAGTCCACTCTCAGCAGTCGAAGAGTCTTGAGGAACCTTTTGGGGCTGCTCACCATTGCCACTGTGGAGGAACCTTTTCAGTTCCAAAAGGTCTCTCAAGGAACCCCTCATAAAGGTTCTTCAAGGAACCGCATTGTGGGGTGTGGGGTTCAATTTGAACTTATTATTATTAGGCCTATTATTATTGATATTACACAGATGTTTTCTCAAATACCTTTTATTTAACCAGAATTTAGTGATGATAACACATACAATTCATTGTTGAAACAAGTTTAACTTTACAATATTCCCAATCCAATTCACAGGTCAAGTGACTGAATATAACGAGCCAATAGAAGATGCTGATTAAAATATCTTTCCTTTCTTTTTTCTCCGCCACAATGCTTAAACTTCAATTCAATAAAAGCTGTACAGATCAACACAAATACCAGACTGGACGTCATACTTAAACTAAAGATATAAATAGCATGGAAGTATGTTTGTGTGTGAAAGAGTGGGTCCAGATGCGCGCCAGAACCAGCCTCCACGAAGGGGTTTCCTGTAATTACGAGGACAGGCGTCGGGACCTCTGGATTCTAGGGCAGTAAAAAAAAACCCAACAACATTATAAATGTTATGTTGTGTTGTTGAGAATTACCTGGACAGTGTTGTGGCAAACTGACAATAACTCATGTGTCATTGTAACTATATGCATACCTTCTTGTTGATCACGTAGAGGGCGTTGAGGTTCTCTTTAAATAAATGTGGGGGGAGTAACTTAGCCAGGATCACTTCCAGACCTTGTGTTGGAAAGAGAAATAAAAATGTAAACATAAAAGTGACATGCCAACAAAAGAAACACCAAATGTACGTCCATCAAAACACAATTACAGAGATTGCAGCCAGAAATTGCCCATGTAATTGCGTCTATTATTATTGTTATTAATATTATTATGAGGTATTAATTTTACCTCTGTGTGACTCCTCAGCACATCTGCACATAAGCCTCTTCATACAGAAGAAGCCTAGTCCAGTTGAATCTGCTGACATACTTCCATTCCCGTCATGATGCTGTGATCGATGTCAACATCAAGCTGATCATATGATTCTGTGAGGAGCTGTGAACAACACACACACCACATAAGCAAAAGTTCACACATAACCAACAGTCTTGACAGAATTCAGCTATCAGCTAACAAATGTCAGTTACAAACACGGCCTAGTATATAATTATAATTAATGAAGTTTAAAGCAGAGATCATTATATTGACCTTATCTGGCTTAAAGCTGGCCACTGCTGAAACTGCTACTCAGGAGCAATAGAGCAATAGAGTCAGGATTTGAGTTAAGGCCTTTAAAACATATTCCAATTATGAAGATTACCTGTATCTAGCTAATAGCTGGTTGCTGTTAACAACATGACATGCTTGCTTTTTACATTTTCCAGCTTTACAATGATGTTACGGTAACTGAGAGAGCGAACATTTACTAACATTTACACAGTTAACATAAAAGCTAACAAAAGTTAGCATTAGCAACTATACGGCCATTAGCATCGTTGCTAACACTATAGGAATAGAAATGCTACATAGAGGCTGTATTTCCTGTTTAAATGTTTAAACTCCATATCAGTTTTCACGCCAACTTAATATGAATTTAAAACCATTTAATGTGTGTTTAACTGTTGAAGAGTTAGCAGTAGGGAGAGAACTATACTCAAAGAACAAGAGCAACATTGCCATTGGCTGCAGTTTGATTAAATCGATTGAGGTGCGTTCAGGGACGCTCGGAAACTCCAATGTTAAGTACAGAGAAATTAGACTAAATGTGTTCTTTATACATAGATCATTATATATCCTTATGATTAGCATCCATTGTATAGCATTCAACATCTCCCTACAAGGCATCCAAAACTGTGTCTGTGTGTGTACGTAACTGCTGGGACACACATTATCCACTCAGGTCAAAAACGATCTTCCAGGAACACTTTTAATACGGTTCCTACAGGAACCCCTTTTGCGTTATTAAAGGTTCTTCCATTAACTTCTCCTCTAAATTGTGCTGTTTAAGGTTCCTCCAGGAACCCCCAAAGCAAGCGAGGTTCCTTGAATATCCCCCCGAGTTCCTTGAGGCTCTCCTAATTCTAAGAGTGTTGTAGTTACCCATTCAGCCTCACTCTATTGTTGATTAGATCTGTTTTGATTAGTCAACTTACAGTATAGCTGTAGGGGGGAAGCAAGGCTCATTTATGTGATTGCCAATCATACAATCAGAACAGCTATTATGAATTATGCCTATTCTACTGTCTCACTCTCTGCTGTTGGTTTGCCAGGGAAACTTTGTGCTCTGCATTGTATTACTACAACCTGCACGCTCGTGAAATTTAAGAAATGTTGTTTTATTTGCCCGGAGTCTGGGCCCTGTTGCACAAACTTTGCAGCATGCCAGCTATGAAATGGGCCACTGATCAACAGTTCCCTCAGCTATTCACGTTTTGATCTTTAAAATGGACAAAAGTCATTTTTATTTTGGACAGAAGGCTTATTAATTGAAAATAGCACAGTGAGGCTGAATTCGGAAAACGGAAAACATGAACTGCTGATTTGAGACTTAAGGGGTGTCAAAATGCATTTTAGGAAGTGTAGTAAGAGCAAAAGTAGACGAGGCGGGTTGAGAAACAGTGAAGCCAACAAAACACAAAAATGGATAAGTTACATTCAATCTCTTAAGGAATTCTTCTTTGTTGCCATAATCAACATCTGTCAATTTAACATCATTTACACATTCACACTTATGGAGGACTGAAAGTGCCAGAATGAAATAAATAAATACACCATTAAATAATGACTTAAATGTGTCATTAAATACATAAAATACCAATTATTTCAATATTTACATTTACATTTCATGATTTACATTTACATTTCATGATTTAATGATTTACATTTACATTTCATGGTCCTGTGTTGCAGTGCTTCATGAATTGTCAAACTGTCAAATTCACCCATCAAAGTCAGTGGGTGGGGCTAACGCTAATCTAGTCTGATCCATTGCTTTGGTCTGAAGTCTCTTTCCTTTGGGCTGTTCCCTTTCAGGGGTCGCCACAGCGAATCATGTGCCTCCGTCTGACCCTGTCCTCTGCATCCTCTTCACTCACACCAATTAACTTCATGTCCTCTCTCACTACATCCATAAGTCTCCTCTTTGGTCTTCCTCTAGACCTCCTGCCTGGCAGCTCCAACCTCAGCATCCTTCTACCAATATATTCACAGTCTCTCCTCTGAACATGTTCAAACCACCTCAATCTGGCCTCTCTGGCTTTATCTCCGAAACATCTAACATGAGCTGTCCCTCTGATGTACTCGTTCCTGATCCTGTCCATCCTCGTCGATAACAGCAACAGTTGCCTGGCAGCCTCACCGGGAAGTGCCACTACTAGTTGACGCTGAAGCAAAAGAGTTCTGCTGCGACTAGCTGCCGGAGCTGGAGGAGTTTTGCTCAGAGCTTCTTCTATTAAATTAGCTGCTTCTCGCAGCAGCTCCGGGCAACTTTTAGCCATTTTGTCCTGGCGTTCTCAACGTTAGGGGTTAGCAGGTTCGACTTGGCGGTAAAGTTTAGTTTAATAGTTATCTAAACCAACATTAGAGGCGAAGAGCGCCACCCAGTGCATTGGAAGTAGCTCTGCATCGATCCATTATCTGGAATTGATTTGTCTTGACTTGCACAAGGTAACCAATCAGGTGTCAGGATCCGCCTACCAACTTTGATGGGCGAGTTTGACAGTTTTAAAATTCATGAAGCACTGCAACACTGGACCATGAAATGTAAATGTAAATCATGAAATGTAAATGTAAATATTGAAATAATTGGTATTTTAATTATTTAATGACACATTTAAGTAATTATTTAATGGTGTATATATTTATTTCATTTTGGGACTTTTAGTCCTCCATACAAACTTTGAGTACCGTAATTTAACACTGAAATTACCAGTTGTGTGTTTTTTTGTAACAAACGTTTGGCTAATTCACATATTTATATTTATTCAAATTAGGTTTTGCTTGACTTGTATTTCTATACATTGCTGCAACAAGCAAAGGTTTGCCACAACTACCATGAACCTTGATTTGATGTTATCCATTCTGTTTAAACAAAGTGATGCAACACCAAAAATTAATGACACCGTGCTTTTAATTAACATGCTCACCTTTCTGTTTGTGCAACTTTTTGGTGGAAGTCTCAGTATGATTTATCCATTTACTTCACTTCTTCTTTACTGTGGTAGAATTTACTCAATATGCATGAAAAAATAATTTAAATATTGTATATCCTTTGCATGCTGCTTGCAGCTGTCTGTGTCACTAGGAAAGATAGTAGATGTCTGTTTACCATATTGGGAAGACATATGGCCTTGCTGTAGAGAACTAACTCCAAATAGTTTCATTTTCTCTGTCCAATATACTGTATACACTCACCAGCCACTTTATTAGGTACTCCCGCTCAAGTGCTCGTTAACACAAATATCTAATCAGCCAATCAGTGCATTTCGGTGTGTAGACATGCTCAAGTTGATCTGCTGAAGTTCAAACCAAGCATCAGAATGGGGAAGAAATGTGATTTGAAATATCCAGTGAGCGGCAGTTCTCGGGGCGAAAATGCCTTGCTGAGGTCAGAGGAGAATGGCCAGACTGGTTCGAGCTGATAGGTAGGCAACAGTTACTCAAATAACCACTCGTTACACCTGAATTATGCAGAAGAGCATCTCTGAACGCGCAACACGTCGAACGTTGAAGAATATGGGCCACAGCAGCAGAAGACCACACTGGGTGCTACTCCTGACAGTAAGTAAGTAAGTAAGTTTTGATTTCCACTATGACTTTTAGATGGTAGGGTAAGAATTTTGTGTAAACAACATGAAAGCATGGATCCATCCTGTCTTGTATCTATGGTTCAGGCTGCTGGTGGTGGTGTAATGGTGTGGTGTGTATTTTCTTGGCACACTTTGGGCATCGTTTAAACACCACAGCCTACCTGAGAATTGTTTCTGACCAAGTCCATCCCATTAAGATGATGCTGGTACATTGTACCTAATACATGGTCGGTGTATAGCTCTCAGGTACTCTTAAAGGAACAGTGCTCCGTTCATAAAGGGTAAATAAGTACAACTAATATACAGCATTTTTTCTCTTCATGATAAGTAGTATTCCAGTTTCATTTCTAAAGCAATAAATAAAGCAATAGCTTAATATAAAGTAAATCCAATCAAGCTGATGATACTATTTTACTAAAAAGGCCAATTCTCAGTGGTGAATCATGTTGCAGCAAACAAATGAGTTTTAGGCCAGGGGAGTGTAAACAGTAGGGAAGCAAAAGTTAATAATGAGCTTAATAATAAACAATGTACCAATGAAAATTGCTCATGAGTGGACAAGACAGCGCGTGTGTGTGCATGAAGATAAGTATAGAGGCTGTTTAATATGAAAAATGATTTAATGTAGAGCCCGACCGATACTGATTTTAGAGGGGAGACGAACACCGTAGGGCAGTCGATATTTAGAATTTTTTAGAAGGAATGAAAATAGACCTTTTCTATGTGGATTTCGCACAAATATGACAATATATTGAAAGGCACTCAGAAGGCTGCTTTCTTATATATTTTAGTAGAATATTTTAGTTAGATATTCTTTAACATGTTGAATAATTTAACATGTACATCAACCAATTCTAGAAATGACCACTGAGAAAATAAAGAATAAATAAAAATAAAATAATAGCTAAATAAACTTCTACTGTATGTTCAGTATCAGTCAATTGCTGACCACTTAAATACAGAATAAATAAAATACATAGCTAAATAAACATAAGCACTATTCAGTATCAGTCAGTTAAGCAGCAGCAAATGCCATGAAAATACTCAAGTAAATTTCATGTACCTTTAAATTGTACTCAAAATGTACGTAGTGATAGCGTACTCTGGTGGATACACTTTGTAGTAACATGACCATCGCTTTCTGCCTAATATACTGAAAATAAAACAATTTTATATCGTTGATACCGATATATCTGTGATAGGCCAATATTGGCAAATAACATCGGCTGACCGATATATCGGTCAGGCTCTAATTTCATGTTGATGTAACACACACAAAAGCAAAAACGTTTGTCCTCAGCTACTTCATCCACTCGATGACCCGTGGCATCAGCATTTCATCAAGCCTGTTTGGCTGTTTTACAGTAAGTGGACACTCATTGGACTTCCTTTTCTCATCACCCACACCCATTTTGTGTGTATTCCTGCAGCATTTAAAGTGATGTGAGATCTGCTGCCAATAAAAAGCCTAACACAGAAGATCTTAATAGCGTAACTGCTGCACGTCTATGAATGCATAAAAAATGTCGTCCTGCACCAGCAAACAACGGCACATGCAATTAATTAATTACCTGGCATGACTGCAATCCCCCCCCAAACATACACACTCTGTATGCTGCTATTACTCTGTCCTGCTAATGTTGTTCGGTTTGATGTTTTGCCATTATGTGTTTGATTTCTGTAACCTAATTTAATTTCCACTACTGAAAGCATCCCAACACTGCTGTCACTTTGTGTGGAAGCAGTGGTGGCAACAACTCTGCTAATTTCCCTCTCTGTCCTCTCTGTGGAAGCTGAAACCTTATGTCTCGTGTCTCAGTATCAACCACCGTGACATAGACACACATATGGGCAAACACACAGTTACACATTCATGCACACTTCCCAATAGCCTGAGGACAGCCTGGAGCAACTCCAATTAACAGCAGCACTCACTAAACAAAAATCGCAAACTCCTCTGTTCTGTACATTTTGAGGGACTTTAAAAAGAGGCCGCTCTAAATTCAGTCCTTTAGGGGGAATATTTGCCCTAAAGCAACATGGCACAGGGCGCGCACACACACACACACACACATATGTAAGCGCACATACTCACAACACACATGCACACACACTGCCACTGGGAGATGTTTGATCAGTATCTTTTTCTCTTTATAACCGTCGTCATCATTCTAACCTCCGCAGTAATGAACATCTTGCCCTGGAGAGAAAACACACATGCACACGAGCATAGTGGCACATGTGAAAGCAAAGACGAACACACAGACTTGTCTAATTGAAGGTTGAGTGTGGGTGAATGAGAGGAAGAAGGGCTGGTAGGGAAGAGGTAGAGGGTCGGATGTAGACAGGGGAAAGGCTGAGGGAAGATTAAGGATGAGAGGGAAGTAAGGGGGTGGAAAACAGTCGTAGAAAGGCGCAAAGGCGGAGGGAGGTACATGGTGTGTTGAGGAAAAGATGAAAGGGGGATTAAAGGAGTAAGAGAGTTGAAGTAGGAGGGCAGGAAAGCAACGTAATCCTTAGAAGAATGACAAAGGGGGGACGACAGCTTAATTCATCTGAATTGGAGAGTAGCAAGTCAAGGAGGAAATAAGAAAGAATAGCCTTGAGTGGGGCCAGTGATATGCATGATAAATAATGGAAGGACAGAAGGTGCTTGAGGAATTGAGATGCTAAGAGATGGGGATGACAGGAGAGAGGTGGAGAAAAGACGAGTTGAGTCAGAATTAATAAAATAGAGTGAGAGCATCCATCATCCCACTTGTTCCTTAAGAGTGTAGACAGAAAGGAAGATATAAAATTAAGAGAATACGACGGGAGGGTTCACACAAAGGGGTTTGTTAGAAATTCTAATTAGGCTGAACAAAGAAAAGCAGAACAGCCTGACATGAGACAGAAATTTAATTAGGCTAGGAGTCTCATGTCTGTGTGTTAAGTACAGAATTGGATCAAGGAGGTGATTAGCCTAGCTTAGCATAAAGACTGGAAGCAGGGGGAAACAGCTAGCCTGGTTCTCTCCAAAGTGAAAAACTACACCTAGCAACCCCTTCAAAGAGTACTCCAACTCCTAAAAATAAACAAATTTCTACCTAGACCTCTACTGAACCCCGCACTATAAGCAGAGACGCTACACAGAAGTTACTGAGAAGATGGATAAGCAAGAAATAGTTACATAGTGCAACTCCCGCTAAAATGTTTTTACTTTTCTGCTTGTGAACGGATGAAACAAATGAGATGCTTAAGTTAATTAGTGAGCTTTAGAGGTGCTGCTAGGCATATTTTTGCTTTGGACAAAGCTAGGCTAGTTGTTTCCCCCTGCTTCCAGTCTTTATGCTAAGCTCAGCTAACCATCTCAGGGTTACAGGTCCATACTTAATGCACACACTTGAGAGCGGCATCTAATTCTTGGTGAGACAGGGCTAAGCGTATTTCCTAGAAATACATGAAGCTATTCCCTTTTATGTACTATGCCCTAGAGGAAAGTGATTTGCAGTTTGAATAAATACCTATTCCAATAGCGAATTACATAAAGCAACTACTTTATCGCAAAAACATACCAACAAATGGCAACAGATAATACCACCAATGCACCAATCTGCAGTACTTATATGAATACTATCAGTTTGGTATGAAACAAAATCTGAAATGGATGCAACAGTTTCTGTGGCATTTGGACTGTTTCAAGTGTGAATCAAGAAGCTGAGCCGTGTATGAAAAAAAGTTTAACAGGCAGGCCACTAGAGATGGGAGGTTCGACTCTTTTTACTGACTCGAGTTTGTATAGTCACTCACTTAAGAGAGTTGGGTTTTCAAGTCACTCGAGTCACCAAGCCAGTCAACCAGCACCCGTAGAGCATGCGCCAGAGGCTTCCGGGTAAATTCCGGTTTAGCCCTCCGCTAACTTGAATGAGGTAAAATAAATTAATCGTGCGACTTTCCAAATGTTATCGGACCGAATGGATCAAATTCTGATAGTGAAATGAGTCATTTAAAAAAGTATCCACCGTTTTATAGCTGCTCCTTTTCCCACGATTGTGGACAGGAAAAAATGCTTTTTGGGCCCCTGTCAGACCGGAAAGTAATTACATGGTTTGACCACTATGTCAAATTGGTTTCAAGGCCCTGCGCTGGTCCTGGGGATTAGCTCAGGAGTGTTTCAGAGCTGCTCATTAGGGCAGGGAACGGGCTCCGGGCTGGGAGAGTACTGAGCTGAAACAAGCGCCAACATGGTTGCTTTTCTCACAGGACTAGGTTAATACAGTAGTAGTAGTTAGTAGTGTAACTTGATACACTTCCACAAACACAGTTAATATAGGAGTTTCACAATAGTGTTTGTGACACGTGGTCTCGCCTCGTCTTCGCAGTTCGCACTAGCTAGTAGCAGGTAGGAGGGGCGAGTAAGTGAATGAGTTATTGGAGATGAGGACTTATGACTCCTGAATCAATAAAAAGAGTTGTTCGTTTCAAACGATTCACTCATGACTCGCACATCACTACAGGCCACCACAATGATTTTGTGTCTTTTTTTTACCTGCTGAATGTACCAGACAGCATCAGGGTGGCATATGAAGCTGAACTACAAGGGTTCAAGCCCCCTGTGGGCTGAAATGGCCTTGAGCAAGACACACAGAGCTCTACTAGATGCCACTGCTGGGCTGCTGACCCTGTGCTACCTGCAGACACACAACCAGACTTTCAACTCGGGTGAGCAATAATGAATTATGTAACATTAATGCGGCTTAGGCTATGTTAAACTGGCAGCTCAAATCTGATTTTTGGCATCTAGAAATCTGATAAAAGCAACAATCCCCATGGAAGCTGATTTTTGCAAATCACATTTCACTTATTGACTTTCAAGCACTTCTTTTTGCAATTCCCTCACCAACTCCACTTAAGCGCTAAACATAATTTTCAGATACTCTTTGGCCCTGGTTTATTCCATACAACAGAGAGAAGTCTTCAATGAATAAGTTGAACTCTAAACTTTAACTGTGAAATTGACCAGATGTGACAATACAAATGATTTAATATGTCAGTATAATGGAGCCGTTTCTGCACTTCCATCAGCAGTTAGAGGGTCCCCGCATGAGAGGTGATGGAACAGAAGCACTTAAGTTAATTAAGCAGCCTTATCTATGGTCCCTGCGCTCAGAGAAAGAGACCCGTTTGAATTGACGATAGCTACGTAATTACCCTTTATCTCCTCTTAGAGAGGTTAGGAGTTCTTTAATGAAGAGCAGTTTTGTTTAAGAGAGAACTGGAATATAAATGACGGGGGGAGGCATGTGTGTTTTTGCCTGTGTGTACGTGTGTGTGCATCCATGTATAATGGATATATGTGTGTGATCATGGTGACTATTTTAAAATGTAATTATTACTGTCTGGTGCTGTCATTGTCCTTCAGCTATGAAATTAAATGCTACATCCTCTTCCACACACATGTAGCTGTGTCTTTCCCTCCCTCAAACACATCTTGCAGTGAAGATCGGACAAAAGATCAGTGCCTCTGAAACATAACCCAGTTTTTGATATTGATGGCCTGCTTCAAATTATGTGTGTGTGCGCGTGTGTGTGTGAATGAGCTATTGCCTCAGATTTGGAGTGTTTACTCCAAACTTGGGAAGGGCGCCACGCTCCTCCGTTGGTTTTGTAATAAATAAAGTCCTTAGATCTTGCAAAGAGAGCAGACTTATACATTACACCATCCTACTTTGTACCCTCCAGCTCTGATCCTTTAATGAAAAGACAGATTGTGCCCTGATGAAAGTGGCCTGGCAGCAATTATGAAAAATTCGACCGTAAGCTGCTGTTGGAATCAGAATCAGAATCATTTCACTATTTACCAAAAAAAACTGGGAATTTGTCCTGGTGCCATCATTGAGGAGGTATTAGCGAATGTACTGGTTTTGTATGACTCATTATCATTGAATAAATGTGACTTTATACTGCACCGACACACATTTTTTAGCCTGTGGCATTAAATCACTGTTACAGTTATTGTCTTTAATTTTTCTAAAACAAAGGTTGTGAGGACAAAATGTTTTAATTTTTTAGACGGAGGGGGAAAATACCTGTTTTCAAAATGATCCATATACATCCAGACAAGACCTAAGTCTGGTTATAATGTCTATTTCGCTTAGTGTCAACGAAATTTTATGAAAAGACCAAAATGAACAAGGAAATTATCCTACTAACAAGTATGGTTTGTGTAGCCAAGGTCTGTTTGTGGATTTTTGGGTAGTGTTTTTCAGATATAGTCACGACAGAGGAGTATCCCTGGCTCACACCAGACTGTCCTTCCAAGAGTAAAGACAGCATCAGTCGTTTCAGTGTCCAATATGTTCAAGTGACAAAGCCCTCTAGCGGCAGGACCAAAGGTGAAAGTGAGGTCACTGTATTAAAGAGCAACAAAGTCAGCGTAGGGAGGTCAGGGTGGATGGATGGATCAACAAAACATCGGACTTTAATGCGACGAAAACTCCCATAACCTTAACAAAGTACTTATTTTAACCCAAACACGATCTTTCCCTAAAACTATCCAAGTCGTTTTTGTGCTTAAACATAACCAAAAGTAAAAGTGATTTGTAACGGTGTTTGGAAGGCATAGAGAAATTATGCCCTTTGGCCAAAAGGGTGCTTCTATTTGTCATTCGTTCTAGAGGGCATGGATGTACTACGCATTTTATCATGTAATTTGGAGGACTTCTTGTACATGCGTATAGTCTGTCCACCACACTTTGTTTTAATAATTTTGTGTTATGTACTCTAAAGAAAGTGGTTTCAGTTTTTGCTAACTGAATGCATGGCAGCCCATACATGGCAGGGCTCGGTGCTTGGACCGCTATTCTTCTCCATCTACATGACATCGCTCGGCTCGGTCATTCAGAATCATGGATTTTCTTATCAATGCTATGCGGATCACACGCTGCTCCACTTGTCGTTTCAACCTGACAATTCAAACGTTTCTTCTCGCATCTTGGCGTGCCTGAGTGACATCTCGCTTTGGACGAAGGACCATCACCTGCAGCTGAACCTCGACAAAACGGAACTGCTTGTGATCCCGGCCAACCCAAAGATTCACCACGACCTCTCCATTCAACTAGGCTCATCGACCGATACTCCGTCCAGCACGGCCAGAAATCTGGGGGTGGTAATTGATGATCAGCTAAACCTCAAAAGCCATGTCGCCAGCACCACCCGGTCCTGTAGATTCAGCCTCTACAACATCAGGAAAATCAGACCTTTCCTATCTGAGCAGTCTACACAAGTCCTAGTCCAGGCTCTTATCTTGTCCAAACTGGACTATTGCAACGCGCTGCTGGCTGGACTCCCTGCTTGCACAACCAAACCTCTGTAGATGATCCAGAACGTGGTGGCAAGAGTGGTCTTCAATGAACCGAAGAGAGCGCACGTAACCCCTCTCTTCATTAGGTCGCAATGGCCTCCTGTTGTCGCCCGCATCAAGTTCAAATCGATGCTCTTGGCTTACAAGACCACCACTGGTTCTGTACCATCATATCTTCGCTTGCTTATACAGAACTATGTTCTGAACAACGTCTGCTGGTACCATGCCAAAAAGGAATAAAATCAATCTCACGCACCTTCTCTGGATCCGTTCCACATTGGTGGAATGATCTGCCTGCTCCTACAAGATCAGCAGGTTCTGTAGCCCCCTTCAAAAAGCACCTGGAAACACATCTGTTCCATCAACACCTAACTGACAATCACTAACTTCTTCTTCCTTTCTACCTCTTTTAAAAAAAACAAACAAAAAAAAAACCCTTCCTACCCTTAGCTTTGTAAACTGTGCTGGGCTATAACAGAGGGCTAGTTTTTTTTTTTTTTGATGCACTTGTGCTTTTTGTTACCTTGTGCTGTTATAATTGCTTCCATTGTCTTCCTCATATGTAAGTCGCTTTGGATAAAAGCGTCTGCTAAATGACTAAATGTAAAAATGAATAAATGTCATACTGACAGTATAGCTACAAATAATAACTAACCTGCTCAGATTGTTGCCATTTTAGACACATTGTGGATTTAATATTATAGTAGACCTCTTAACAATTCCCCTCTTATGCAAAGGTATTTTCAGTTAGTGTTATAAAGTAAACCACAATATAGAAAAATTGTGTGGGTAGGCAACACTACATAGGAAGAATGAAACATGTTTATGCTTTTGATCCAAGGTATAATTATCAGTAAATGTCACTCTCAGATACATATGTTTGTGATTCTGTAGCGAGATAATCAATATGTATGCAACTGCTTTAGGTGAAAGAGATGGAAGAGTGACGGACAGAAGAGAAAAACAGGAGGGCGGAACACAGACATGCAGGAAGAGCTGAAGTGGGGATTTAAAAGAGGGAGAGAAGTGAAAGAGCCTTTGATCAGCAGGGGGAGATGGAATAAAGTCACCTCTGTTCCATTACCACCCTGTTGCTGTGAAAGTGGAAGTGCAGTGTGTGTCTCTACGGAGCTTTGTCACACGCTGAAAGGCCCAGTGGTGCACACACATGCTCAGTCCACTTTTGTTCAAAGACACGTTCATCCAGGCTAGTTTATGAACTTCGGGTGAGTCCAGGCTTTTCAGTGGAGCAGATTTTGGGATGGTGATAGTCCCGGGATGAAAAAGGTGAATGAGTGTTGATTATCTCCTCTTTCTGATCATTAAAAAAATCCTCAGAGAAAATGTAAGAAAATTTCAATACATTTCATGAATTATGTCTTCTTTTTTTTTTTTTTTGGTCCGCAATATTTTAACCTCCTCCGCTGCAAAGGGGGTTTGTGACAACATTTCAAGTCATAATTCAACAGAGAAGCATGTGTATCAGCAGAGATCGATAACATACACGTTCACGGTCCATATTTCGAAGGTTGTCTGTAATTTGTTTTCTCCCAGTTCTCTCCCTGCTGCATGTCAAACAGTCCCTTTGGCTCAGACACTGAAACGATCAGGTGCTCAGATGCTGCGTTTGTTTTTGACACATCACCCGAACAGCAGCTACACAAATCCATTTATTGGTCACTCAGATTTGAGCAACTTACATCAAACAGGCTCCTTTTTT
>CM022472.1:8022108-8069711 GCA_011952105.1 Coreoperca whiteheadi | reverse complement strand
ACACACACACACACACACACACGTACACAGTCTAACTTTGTTTTGTTTTTTCCATTTAGCTATTAAAGATATCTTCAGTTTGAAGTAATGAAAAGAAAGCTTTTGTGTGTGTGTTTGTGTGTTCAGCCGGAGTACGTGTGAAATGAACTTCTTGCCTCCAGGCAGAGGTAGCCTGCTAACAGAGATTAGTTTACATCATCCCCTTTTTAATCTTCTCTCTGTTTCTGTAGCATTGTACCCTCTGTTGTAACATGCACACACACACACACACACACACACACACACACACACAAACACATACAGATAAATACACACTTGGAGTATAGAGAGAGAGGCGAGACAGATAGAGTTGGATTTAGTATATACATCTTTCCATTCATATTTTTGTGTCATCTCATGCTCTTGTTAGAGCATAAAAAGATGAAATCCCCCAGTTAAGTATTTTGGGCCTCTGGAGGAGCGAATCACAAGTGGAAGGATAGAGAAAGAGAAGAAGGGTTGTTAGGGAGAGAGAGGGATTGCAAATGAGACGACCAAGAGAAATCCTGGCAAAAATTTACATCTGATATGGGTCTTGGGCACGGGTGTGTGAAATTGGCTCCATAGCGCCGCCCTACAAAATTTCAACGAAGCAGCCCCAGCGGTACGTTTCACCTAGATGTACGAAATTTGGGTGGTAGATGTATCTTACAAAGTCATACAAAAAATCCTCTTGCAGCCATACCCTAAACCAACAGGAAGTCAGCCATTTTGAATTTAGTGGGCACTTTTGGGCCATTTATCGACCATTTTCAGGCTGCGTGCTGTAATGAACTGGAATAATTGGATGAACTTCATGTTTTCACAATATAATCTAAAGACCTTTGCAACAAGAAAGTTTTTAAAAGCTTGAGTTTTCATTGAAGGGCGTGTCTCCATGAAACAGGAAGTTGTTGTAACTTGAGTGTACATGTACAAATCTGCCCCAAACGTCTGGTGAGTCCCGGCCTGAACTACATGCCAATATATGGTGTGGTCTTCACTTATATATACTGTATGGAGCATAACAAACAATTAGTGGGTGTTCTCTAGCGCCGCACAGTGGACACAGGAAGTGACACTCAACTCCTCTGCGCAGTGTCCGGGCGGCCGTGGCTTGGTGGCAGAACGGTTGCCTGCCAATCGGAAGGTCAGCGGTCGATCCCCCAGCCATGCGTCGAAGCATCCTTGAGCAAGATACTGAACCCCACAATGCTCCCGAAGCTGCGCCTTCGGTTTGTGAATGTTCTCATATGTAAGTCGCTTTGGATAAAAGCGTCTGCTAAATGTCTAAATGTCCAAAACACATGAAGATTAAGCGGCCGACCTCCAGTTACGCTGCAGTGCACCACAACATGCGGGAAGGTACGAGGGCCCGTTGATCGCTGCTTGCTGCTTATACATTTGTGTCTGCACAGACAAACAGTAGTGCAGTTCAACGCATGTGTTTGTGGCTGCTACAGTTAATTTCAAATGTGCGCGTCACTCAGTGTGCGTGCGTGTGTGTGTGCAGCGCAGATTCATAGCACGAGTGTGTGTGTGTGTACGTGTCACCGAAGCAACATGTTTTTTCGCGTTTGCTAGAGGCACCATGTCATACCTCGTATATGGATTACTGTTGAATCATTAACAAGTTCAGCTAAAACAAAAACAGATGGAGCACATGGAGTTCCCCTTTTGATTTGTAGATTTAGCTGATTCATCACCAAATACAGATCCACTGCCTTGCAGCTCTTAGCAACACTGCAGAACTGCATTACTAAGGCCAAGTTCAACATTTACACACACCAAAATGGCACGAATGCATGTTAATCATCTCGTGACCCTTGAGCTTTATCTTGTGGCAACCCTGTCTTCTTAAAAATGTGTTTATATACTACAAATCTGTCTATAATTTGCAACAGCAAATGCATTTTGAGAGAAACCTATCTATGCCATGTGAATACAATTTATTATCATCATAATGAGGAAACATTTTCTTTTTTTTAGGAAAAAAGAAGGCGTTGACTTGGGCAGGATTGTACTTGTACAGGATGGTCTTTCAATTACATATGTAATGGGTTGCATCTTATTTGGCACATACATTTAGTCCATTTTTTGCCAGTATTATACATATTGATCATATCGCAGTCTTAAGGTAAAGGTCAGTTTCTCCATCCAGTTTATTTCGTTTACAATTGCAGTCCTGTTGTCCTTTGATGGAGCGTTTGGCTGCAGCCATTTCCATGTGATGGTTTTCTTGCCAGCAGCTAAGAGTATTTTAAAGAGATATTCATCCTGAGCCATGAGTTTGTCTGGGATTTTGCTCGGGTGAAATGTATGTGACAAAAGAGCAATCAACAATATGGAAAAATTAAAGGGCAAGCCCAGAAAATATTCAAATGGTATATGAATTTTTTTTACCACGCTCTGCCTCCAGCATCAATCCTGCCCCTGATAAATGTCTTTGAATAAATAAAAATTTTGGAGTCACAAAATATCGTGTTGTGTTGACTTTGAGTTGGTAGTCTTAGCCTGGTTTTCCTGTATATCATTCTAATCATCTTTCTTTTCCCCATTTCTGTTTGACATAGACAGTCAAGCAGTTTTTGGAGTTTATATTCTGTTTATATATTTGTAATATTAGAGGTTTGTTATCTTTTATCTTATATTCCTCACCAGGTTCCGTTCCCTTTCTTCTGTTTAATTTATTTACTAAATAATCTCTGACTTGGAGATATCCGAAGAAATCTTTCATTTCAAGGTTGTATGTAGTTGAAAAGTGTTTGAAAGATTCTAAGCCATTATCGCTAGTTACAGTGCAGTAAGCTGTTACACCTTTATGTACCCAATGCCGAATCCACATATCAAAATCTGCATCATATGCCACCCATTTCAGTATTCTTACATGGTTCTCAGGGTAAAACATGTTGCAGGTCTTAAACCACACCCTAAGGGCTGTCTTGGCCAATTGTTTTGGTTTATCCAGATAAAAATCCACGAGAAAACGTTTTTAATTAACAAGTTGCAAAATGTTGATTCTGAACGGATCTACAAAATGTTCACTGACATATTTATTGTTTTCCCAATAATATGCTCTCTTCTAGCAACTACAACATGATAAAACTTTGACATTTATTTTTATGTTTCTGTACCTAGGTTAGTTTAACTCTAGTATTATGTTATGTATATAATATGTATGTAATATGTAGTTCTTGGTAGTTCTCGCTACGCTATGCCTTTAGAGTGCGAGGAGTGGCAATCTTTCTCTTGGTACACAAATCTTTTATTCCTTCTTCTGGGGTTCGGTCCTGCAGGAGTTCAGGTTTGTTGAAATTTGACCCTGAACAACAACAGTTGATCAAGGATCAACTGCAACTTCACCTAGAGGTGCTTAGAACATCAGATGGAACATGGGTCGTCATCTGGCTATCATCTCATCTGCCGTTATTCATCCACATCTTCATCCAAGTTGCCGTAACACCTTCATCCAAGAAAATATCTCCAAGTCCACTCAACCAACGTCACTGGCATCACCTGGGACAATTTTGTTGGACATTCCTGGTTAAAGAGGGAGGTAGGACTTTTGTGTGCACTCATTTTATTTTCCTTTAAGTTTAAAAATTTTTCTGAGATCTCAGGATTTTGTCGTTTTTTTGGGTCATTCACCTGTTACCTGTTTCCGCCTGTTGTGGGTCAACAGAGTTTAAAGAAAAGTGGAACATTTAATGTATGGAAAGATTTTTGTAAATCCACTTGTTTTAATGGACGAACCACTTTCATTGCTTAGTCAATGGGCTTGTTGACAGGTTACTTGTAATACATTCATGCATTATTTTCACTGATTTACACATTGTGACCTTAGGGTGTATCATTGGTAAAAATGCTCTTTCCTTATGGTCAGTCTGTTGTCATGTGCGTCATTTGGGGTGGATGTTTCATGCTTACTTTAGCAGTTAGACGTGTAAATTACAGTCAATCTCCTCATCCAATCTAGATTAGAGACCAAACCCTTGTTCCTACTTAGATACTCTGCATTATCTTTAAAGCAACAGGTAGAGGGGGTTACATTTAAGCACTCAAAATGCAGAGACAACAGTTAAGTTTCATTCTAATCTGAATTCACAAAAACAAGAGTGTTGTATATAAATGTTATTTCTAGGAAACAGGGTTGTTGCCCTGCCCCCAGGTTGGAAACTAGTGATGTAGGGAAGTAAAGACAAGGAATAAAGTAAATTACATAATCACTGCTATGGGAAATATGTTTTATTAGGGTATATAATTTGATATTATTGTGTTATTTTACTTTATCATATCAGACCATACACAATATCTCTTCATGCTCACAGGTCCAGCATGAATGAATATGATGGCTGCCACCCTGCAGCTTCACAATGTTACATAAACTCAGGGTGAAGTCACGCATCCACTCCTTGCCTCCGGTGTCAGTGGCTCTTAATCCTGAGCCGCATTTCATTAATCATCTAAACATGCCCTCCATCACATCCCCTGGACAGTTTCTAATACAGTTGCACCATACATCACACCCAGAGAAGTGGGGTCGAAAGGCGGAGGAAAAAGCTTGAAACAGAATACAGTTGCCCTTAAGCAGGCCTAATGATCAATGATAATAAATTCAAAATGACACGGTCAGTGACTAATGTCATAATGTACAAGAGGCTCAATCAAAGACTAAATTCTTTAAATATTGCTTTTTACTTAAATGACTTTTAAACTTTTTTTTCTGTCATGGTGGGCCACAGAAAATAGTAAACACCAACAATGCATTGTGATTTATGGACCGGTGACAAATTAAAGGAAAAGCCCGAATAAATTAGTGTAATTCCGTACATTTTACTGATGTGGTTTTGGTCCACTTGTCGAGGGAAGGGTCACTGCAAATCAATACAAGGTTATCCTGAGTGATCACTTACATCCTATGATGAAACACTTCAATCCTCCTCCAGGATGACAAATCCCCCCAGCCGCAGGACACAAGGGTACACTAAATGATTTGCTGAGTATGAAAATGATGTGAATCACATTCTATAGGACCTTCAGAGTCACCAGATCTCAACCAGACTCAACACGTACGGGAGATTTTTGAGCAACATGTTAGGCACCTCTCTCCACCACCATAATAGAAACACTAAACAAAGGGATTGTCTTTTGGAAGATTGGTGTTCCTCCCTCTGGTACAGCTCCAGACACTAAGCAGTTCAGGTTTTAAAGACACTTTATGTGGGTTTTTCCGTTAAATGTTCACCCTTCTGCGCTTCTAAAGTCTACGTTACTGTTGATTCACTCCCTCCCTTCTTGAGTATATCGTTCCTCGATCAAGCTCTTTCTTTCCCAATACTGATTGTGATTCCTCAACTCTGGGTATCTGTCAATGCCGAGTACTGATCCAATACCAGTGCTCTCTTTTTCCCAAGTTTAAAATCTGTAAACCTCACTACGCACAACTCAATGGAACTGTTTTGATTTAAGGTAACATGAGCCCAGGGATTGCTGTGGCATTAAAAGCTGAATTGGTGACCCATCGTGACTGACTGAAATGTATTTTTATAATGAAATTGACTAAGCAATGAGGATCGGTCACGTCACACCCATACCCGCTTTGCTTAATAAGGTCAGTATTGGAGTCGATCCCTAACTCAGTTTTTCATGAGGAACTGGCCTTGTGTAGAAAGTTATGGCCCCGTTGTTCTGGAGTGGGCAGTTTTCTCATGAACATAAGCCCAGAGGTGATTTGTTTTGTTTGTTTTCGTTTGCATTTTTTTGGATGTCGTGAGTGTAATCTGTGAGAACACAGCTGTTCATTTTCTGCAGAGCTCCAGTCAAGTCTGCATGTCTGCTCGATTGGCAGCTTTTGAGATCTTTATCTCTTCTGCTTTCTTGCATACTTTTGTTTTTGGACTCGGGCCTTCGGTTACACAACACATCTTAACTAGAGGACACGGAAATGCACTAAATGACAAGTTGAGGAAGAGCGATGGGACTTTTTCACAAGAGACATTTTGACATGTCACAGCAGGAAAACCACAGGTGTAAATAATAAAATCAGTGATGCCTGAATTCTATTTAGCTGCTTCAGTTTCAGGGTCCTACTATGATAAATACACAAAAGTAAAAAACGTCCTCTGTAAAAAATGCCTATACTGTATTGGAACAGCATCTATAATGACTGCAAGGATTCTGTTGAGAGGAAATGAACATGTTGAGTTTTTAGCGACCACTGAAAGGAGCTGCTGGTCCTCTAGTTCCACAGCTCTCTGTGTTTCCTCTTCAACCTACAATTTAACTACATCCCAGGTGTAAATGACTCCCTGATTGGATGGAGAGAATGAAAACCAGCTGGGCCTTTGTTGCTCGACGTTTGAAGATTAGCCTGTAACCTGTTAGAGGAGAGAGGGACGTGTTGAATGCAAAGGCAAGTGTGAGAAGAGTTAAAAAGGAAAGAATGATGTGTAGTGAGATAAAGTGGTTTCAATTGAATTGATTCCCAACCAATGCAGCTGAGGCCGCTCGCGCACACCCGCGTACACAGGGGCTCGCACACATGCCACTCTCCAGCTGCACGTTCATCCTAAATGCTTGTAAAAACCAAAAAAGCCAATAAAATCTCCTCCTGGGTGAGAGGGTTAGGTGTTCAGCTGCGGTTGACAGCTAATTTGGATGTGTGTTTCTGCACATGTTTCTGCACAAATGTGTGTGTGTGTTTGTGTGAGAGAGACACAGAGAGAGAGAGTAATATAGTGTGAGGTTGCGTGGGAGATCCACTTCAGCTGTCAGTCAGCCATCCCACGCATGGTGATCTTTCAGGGTCGGGTCGTCAACTGAACAAGGGTCTCTGATTGGTTCTCGTGACCTGGTTGTGCGGTGGTAACTTAACAGACACACGCACATACAAACACACACGCACACAGACACACTTGTTGACATTCCCTGGAGGCTGGTGGTCGTCAGTCCTTACAGTGTGCCGGTTTGTTGTTTTTCCCAAAATTATGATTAATACAAGTACCTACAACACACTCACATCTCTATGCCCCCAGAATTTTACAACTCTACACATTTTTTTTTTTAAAGGCCAAAAAATCAGCCCCACATTTCTACTGAGATAGATAGAGGATTGGCTGGCCTGAGGGGGGCAGTGTGTCTCTGTGGTCCAATGGGAGACAAGAGGTAGGGGAGCTATGAGATGAAGATATCCTCACCTTGTTCCTTTCACCCTTTTTCTTAGAGTCTCACACAGCTTTGCCTCATACACATGCACATCTTCACAATTAGAGCCATATGTCACTCATATTCTGGTTCCCTTTGTTGTTGCTGCCTTCAGGGTCACATAAGCTCTTATCTCAAAGTACAGTAAAAGGAGATAGAGCCTAAATATAACTTGTGCATTTAAGGCCTTCTGGTAACGGATAAAAGATAATAAAGGTTGTGTTCAGTTCCTCGATCCATCATGCGTCAATGACAGAATGAATCACAGCAAGTGCATAGTGAATCTACTCGAATGCTACAATACATAGATGCTATAATGCATCACCATCTTGAAGTGTTTTTCCATGTGCGCGCTTGCATATGTCATAATATCGGCAGCCTGACTATAACAGAAAGGTTTCTTTCCTTGTTGATCTGTGTTCACTTTGTTGGGTCTTTGACATGTGCTCAACTCCCAGTAGACTTCTTCTGACAACTGCAGTGAATTCAGCGTGTGTGTGTGTGTGTGTGTGAGTGTTTCCGCAGAGGCGGAGGAGACACGTGGAGGGCAGAAGCAGGAGATGTGGGGGCTGACAAGGTGCTGTGATGTGCGTATGTGACAGATGTCCATGTGGAATGCATGTCAGGGGTGTACATGCACCAGTGACCAGCTCAGCCAGGTGCATGCATGTTCAGCGTAAATATGTATGTCAGTGGTGTGTGTGTGTGTGTCCTGCCTTCACGCTTGACTGTAAAAATTAAAGGGCATACTCTCTCTCTCTCTCTCTCTCTCTCTCTCTCTCTCTCTCTCTCTCTTTCTCACACACATACATACATATATATACATATATACACATACAAAAAATACTGTGTTAGATTTAAGGAACACTTAGTTATTTTAAGAAAGTAGTTTCGTTGCTATCTTAGATGAGAAGATTGATACCACTCTCATGATAAACATGAAGGTTAGCTTAGCTTAGTGCAAACACTTGAAACAGGGGGATACAGCTAGCCTGGATCTGTCCAATGGTGACGAAATAGTCCTACCAGCACTTCTAAAACTCAGTAATTAACATATTGCATCTTGTTTAATCTGTACAAAAATCGACGCATAAAAAACAACAATTCACTCCTTTACAGGAAGCTATGTATCGGATGTTTTTTTGGCTGGAACCAGTTACTTCCTGGAGTCTCTTTGCTGGTTGCCTGGCGACTGCTCAAAGCCAAGATAGAGTCCAGCACATAACCCCCTGTATAAACTGCAAGCTGTCGTTTTTACACTTCATTTTTTTTTTATTGAATACATAAACAAGACATAACGTGTTAATTAGTGAGCCTTGGAGGTGCTGGTAGGCGGATTTTGTAACTGTTGGACAGAGCCAGGCTAGCTGTTTCCCCCGTTTCCAGAGTTTGTGGTAAGCTAAGCTAACCGGCTGCTCACATTAGCTTCATATTTACCATACATGAGAGTGGTACCTTCTCCTTTTATTCAGAAAGTGAATAAGAGTATTTCCCAAAATGTGCAAATAACACGTTCTCTAGTTCTCCAACACTGTTTGGAGCCTAGCCGTCAGTAGACATAGTATTTAAATGAATTACAATGATGGAATACTTTCATCATCAGGACCATTTTTGTGTGGGAAAAGTATTTTTTCTTCCACAACTTCATCATGTTCGTGTATGAAACCACATTTTCCACCCTTACGTGTTTATTGTCTCTTTTTCACCTCAGTTTTATGTGCAAGCATAAATGAGTGTCATTTTGTAAAATCTTAGGTTAGAGATGAAGTTCGGTAATATGTTCAGGTTGGTATTTTCTAGCTGTATCACTTTTGCTAATAACCCCACTGGACTCCATAAGCTTCTGTTAGCATTCAAAAATACACATTGATCAGCTGTAAAACCTGATCCTGGGGTGTTTCAGAGCTCTAGTTTGTGTGGAAACATATTGACAGGAGCCAAACAAAACTTAGGCAATATAATGATCCAGGCTAATGAAAACATGCCCTGCCCAGTAATTAACACTAACCAAATGAATAGCAGTGAAATGATGGGCCTGGATCAGCTATTAAAAGTCAGGACTCTGAGGAACTTCTGTCTGATCCCAGTTATCTCTGTTCTGAATTCAAAATCCTTTTTTTTCTTTGTGAAACAAAAACAACCAAACTAATCTGATCTGACCTTTTAGAAAATGTTTTCCTGATTTCGCCTTATCAATAGTGAGCCACAGGAAGAACTTATTCCTGACACAAGGGGACATTTTGTCTCACTTAAGTCATTGTTATGTGCTACACTTAGAAATGTTTCTTTGTGGTATTGAATTGTGTTTCTATTCTGAGCTGTTTTTGATGTGTATTCCTTTGCAAAGCAAGCACCCTACAGAGAGGATAAAGTTAGTAAAGGTATTTTTAAATCACTAATATAATGCCTACATGCTTACGCTTTTCAGTTTTTACTCCTTACAGAGTCAGTCAGTCAGTCATTTTTTATACCGCTTGTTCCCGTTAGGGGTCGCGGGTGACTGGAGCCTATCCCAGTGACTTCGGGCCTTACCCCTGGACAGTGGCCAACTCGTGGCAGGGCTGACACAGAGACAGAAAACCATTCACACTCACATTCATCCACTAGGGGCAATTTTGGAGTTTCCTTACAGGGTAAGTACTTTATATATCGTATCATGTTCATTAAGTATGTGCTTATCATGTGCCAAATGTCATGCTGCATTACAATTATACTGCTATATTGGTCAACAGAGAATGCCATGCTGTACTTAGATACATCATCATGCAACTGAGACAGAGGGGAGGAGCTACACATGGAAGAGAAGGCATATGGGGGGGACTTAAGGATTTCTATGTTTGTCATCCCCATGGTGAGGATAAAATGTATATATGGGGGAAAGATAGAATTGGTTGAAAGTAAGAAAAGAAGTGAGTTTGGAGGAGGAAGAGTGGAGGGCAGCGAGGTAGAAAGAGCAAGATGGCTGGATGGAGAAGAGGAAAATTAAAGCGAGATATCTGTAACACCTTCCACACCCTGTGTACTGGAAGGGCCGGGAGTGAGTACCTTTGGGCGTCCCCCCTGTGCAAGTGTGTGTAGGAAAACATGCTCATGCAGGCCTCTGCGTGCCAGTGCAGGCGTGCACACAAATTGTAATTAAGCGGTTGTTTGGTTTGTGTTGTTTTTGCATCGTCTCCTTTCACATGTGAGCAGCTTGAGTTCTGTTTTGTGTTTTGTGCACGAGTGTGCAGTGTGTCGACTCTGTCTCCTCCTCATCCACAGTGTGATGCTGGATGACTGCATGTGATTACAGGTGCACGGGGAGGAGCTTCAGAGTGCGATCCCGCGAGTCCGCACTGCGGCTCTCTGAGACCAGTTGCGAGGCCCTGCAGGCAGTGCCCGGACACACGAGGAGCCGGCCAGCGTGAGACGAGGCGGAGTTCCAGATTAACTGTCCGCTTTGTTGCTGCAGGGATGACACACGGCAGGAGCTATGAGATCAAGCACACACGTACACAGAGAAAGTAAAACAAACACAAAATCATAGGCGCACAGCTTGAGCCTTTCGTTTTGTATTTCTCTCCGCATCCTCTCTGCCCATTCCACACAATGACCCTGAAATCATTGGTTATATTTTCCCTTTTCTTACTTCAGTAGCTTTGCCCACTCTGCTTTCTCACGTACCTTTTTTCATTCTCCTTCCATAAAAGAGCCCTGAAAGCCTAGCCTGTGATTTTTACACCCCTTTCTATCTGCTTGACTCACTAAAAAGTGATCCCTCTCCACGGTGATCCTCCCTTTCTCCCACTGGTGTTACACTTATCCCCACATCCCTCCCTGTCTCTTTGAGGCCGCTACAGGTGTGACCTAACTCTTTTACAATTCCCTCTTCATTTCCTCACTCGCTCCCTTTTTTCACATGAAAGGCTTCCTGCTACCCTCAGCTCACCCTCACTCCTGCTCTTTCTTCTCCGTGCACCCTCACCCTCTCTTTTAGCCTGAAGAGATAGCTTGAATAACAGGTGGAGCCACTGGTTTTGGGGGATCAAGTTTCCATCTGCCTGAAATGCAAGAATGCAGCATCACCCTGGGCTACAATGAAACCAGACAATAAAACACAGCGTCGCATGTGTGCGCACACACACACACACACATACACAAAGAGAGACTTCAAAACCATCCAGTGAAGCCATTGTAAGTGTGTTCGATTAGGAAATTGGACTTCTATTCAGTCAGTTTATTAGCTTTTAATGTTGTGTCTTTCCCTGTAATTATTTTTCTCACAAACAACAGGAGGAAGATTAAGAGGTCAGGAAAGAGACAGAATAATTCCCGTGCACAAATGGATGCAAGCACACAAGCATTAGTGGACATACTGTGACACACACACACACACACACACACACACACTTGCACAGAGCTCATTTAACAACGTATGGTCATTTTTAGGTTCCACACGGCGTTGACATCACATCATTGCCTCAACACAAAGGCCATCAAGTTGTCCCTTTATGTTTTCTACACCACAGAGGATGTATACGATATTAATGGGAAACTATGCACTCTGGCTAGGTGTGGCACACATGCCGCGTTGAAGTTTTATCCATATCTAGTAGCCTGCGGCAATTATATGATGGTGAAAGAGCAGTTTACCAAAAAAACAACAACCATTGTGCTGGGAACAAGAGCTCTAAAAGCAAGAAGAATAAGCGATTGATGCTGTTAGTCAGTGTCCCACAGCTATGCTTTAAAATCTCTGTCTCTCTCTCTGTCTGGAACCACTTTTCCATTGTGTGTATCCTCCCAGCTCTCCACTGCTATGACAGGTCAGTTAATATTGACATTATCTCCCTCCACTACTATGACAGCTCGAGCTGCAGGAAGCTGCTCATTAGCTCTGCATGCGCTTGTATGTGTGTGCGTGTGTTAGCGGGTGTGTAAGTGCAGGCGCGACTGTGTTGATTGCCGGGACAGAAGTCATTAGCCTAGTCAAACAGGTGTTAAAGAGACAGGGGACAGTCCCCAATGTTTGTCTCTGAGAGAATAACAAAGATTGGTGTCATCGTTCAGCCTGATCATAGAGCCCTCTGCGGAGGTCATCTCGTCACTGCACTGTGAGGGTGTGTTGAAGGGGAGAGCGGGAGTGCTGTGTGCGTGTGTGTGTGTGTTGGACGGAGATAGGGTGAGTTAGAGCACAGAGTGAGAGGAGTGAGAGGTTTGTCGAGCGGGTCTAGCTAGATGCGTTGAGATAGATGTCCATGTGCCTGTTAGGTTAGATATCCATCTGAAGTGAACTTAAAAGATGAATATTGTGTGCATAAATGTGTGTGTGTGTGTGTGTTTATGTGTGTTTGTAATTGTAGGTTTCTCTCTCTGGGTGAGAAGCCAAAACAGGAGGCTTTAGTGATAGAATAGATGGATTGAGGGCAGAAAATGCGGTGGTAATTGAACTGGATACACAGGTAATTGGAAGCTAAATTGCCTTCAGAATTAGAACCTGTGAGCACTCAGTCAGTCTGTGTATTGGAACCAGATAACCCACTGTGTGTGTTTGTGTGGGCACATTTCTGTTGAGAGACAGAAGGGGAAATATATTGACTTGAATGACTAATAAGAACTGGACACGTTACAAACTGAACCCAATAATGTTATGTAAAATTAATGCTGGAAGAAACGATTCCAAGCCGCTATGAGTTTCATTTCAAAACATTATGTTTTATTAAATCTGACATTCATTGGGATTTCTTTTACTGTCAACTGCATGCTCTCGTAGTTCTTGTTAAGGACGATGGTTTTCGGATAACAAGGATTTTATTTTAACATGGACATTCAGTCTTGACCGTGGGGACGCATGTCTGTAATAGAGCATTCTAAACTCAAGGTTCACTTATTAATTTTTGCCAGAGATTTTGAGAGTGTCTGGCTAATAATGGCGTTATTCAGTGAATGGAACTTGCTCAGGTGTCATCATGTGACCCAAGTAAGGAACATGAGACTATTGTGCTGTACATCGCCCTATCTCAGTTCCATTCACTGAAGAATAGTATGAGAATCAGCCAAAACCTCTAGAAAAACCTAGTAAGCGAATCTTGAGTTTAGAATATTTTGTCACAGGTTTCTTGTATTTTGTGATTTCCTTTCATGCATCACATGTCAAAATTAAATGTAAGGGTTAATAGTGGTCAGTGTATCGAACAGGTACATTTAGAAGTAAAATACGTCTGCATAATGTTAGATTTCCATAAAAAAAAATTAAGAAACATCTAAAAAATGGTGAGCAAGGCTAAAAAAAAGTTAATTTAGACTCATTAGCGTTAGTTTACAGTTCTATGCTACAAACAGTTTCATGCATTCAAATGATCTTTTCACATTTAAGTTATTACGAACTTCTTGATCAATAGCAGGGTTAGGTGCAAATTAAAATAGTGGATCCGATCTCACCACTCAAGAGTAGATTTTTGGCAACTTCAATAAATGCTGATTGCTAATACTAGACTTAAGAACGATAAAGTTTGGATTGTGTTTTTATTGTAACATTTTTTGGGTTTTGTTTTGTTCTGCATGGGTTTTCCTATGTAGCTGTATATTTGCATTAAGGTCTAGTGACGGGTGTTGCAAACTAGCTTAGGCTATAAATGCTGGAGTATGTGGCATTGGTCTATGCTATGTACTTGTCTCTATAAAAATAAACATTAAATAGATTCATTAATTCAATTTATTTAGTGGAAATGCACCTCCTGTCTGATAGATTATGTTGAAAATATGAATCTCACTGCGATTCTATAAGATTTAGGCACAGGTGACTGGGTCATCCTAAAATATCTGTGTCCCATTCATAATCCCTAGAGTTAACTCAGGCAGCATATCAGTAAGTCTTGGTTCTATAGCTTTTAGCTTTGGGTGGGTTGTTCATTTTTAGAAATAGGCACTGGGCAGTGTGGGTATGTATATCTAAAATGCATAACTGAACAGAATTTTTAAACTTTCCTTCAAAATCATTTTGTTTTACAGGGGTTTTATCAAATAAAATCTAGCCCTATACACCAGGGGGTAAAATATGGACAACTTATTACCTCGAACATATTCCTTTATGAATTTCCAGCTTTCTTTTCAATTTAGGATTCAGATCAGTCCTGGATACTATTTCCCCTGCAGCTAAATGTGTTGAAATGCTGCTAACATTCTTTCACATAACATTACTACAATATCTATGACCTGCCTCCACTGCAACAAGACAGAGACAAGAGGAAAGAAAATGAGACATTAGAAATGTGAGCTCATGGAGGAACAGTGCTGGGAATCTGAAACAAGTCAGAAACAATTAGAAAAAAGTAAAAGCGGAGGTCAGAAGTGACTATGGACATCATTATATTTAGAGCATTTTTATTTTGGAAATGTATTGTATTAAATTTCAAAAACACCTTGCTCAAGCTCAAGGGCAGCACACACAGTGGGACAGAAGGCTGTTTAAAAAATTAAGAAACATGGTTAAAAATGAAAGTAACTTTGTAAAAGAGAGACAAAAACCATAGTTCTGTCTGTGCAAAATGGGGATGGTATCATAGCAACTGGCAGACGTCTGAAGTTTAGGAGCATTTTTCTCACTTCCTCCAAACACGTTGCTGCTTGCCTGGCGTGGAGATACATGGAGATGGGTGATGGTGAGTTGGGGTTTGGGGCAAGGAGGCCATGGTGACACGAAAGGCCATGGCCAGGTGTGCGGTTAATGCAGCTTTAGCACCATGTAAGTGAGGAAATGAATCTCAGAGGAAATGCAGAGTTTGACAGAGGAATTGTTGGAGAGTTCTGGGATCGTGCAGTCAAGCATGTCATGGTGACGACCTATAGCAGCAAGAAGGCGGAAAGCAATGAAAGGCCTTGCCGGTGCCGCTACACCAGGTCCATGTTACATTTGTGACAGATATATGGATGAGTGACAAAAGCAGGGTTGAGATAAGGGCCGTGTTTATCAAACTAAGAATTTCGGACTAAAAAAGTTAATCGCCGAGTGTTAGAAAAAAGTCAAATTTATCAAGCGATTTACTCTTACTTATAGTGGAGTGTAAGAGCAGTTTTCACGAGGTATCTGCATTCCTTAAGTTTATCCACTCTTTTAGTGAGGTTTTTTTCCCCCGTTAATTTGAATGTAGGTCTGATGGCAATTTTAAACCAGAAGATGGGGATTGGGGTGTTTTAATGTGGAATCCAGAGCAACCTCTGAGGTTTGGCACTGCAGACTGAGCAGCAGAAACTTTTCATGGAAACTCCAAGTAGCATCATAGCCGCTTTACAGGAAACAGAAAGTTGGAAGCCAATTGCCAAATGAGCCTGGACGGAAAGATAAATGGATGAGCTGAGGTGAAGGTGCTTGGGAGTGTGTTGGGGACAGCTACACGGCGTACGGAGACTATTTGGCCACTCAAGGGATGGAAAGAATGTCTCTGAGGATTTATTGAGGCAATAAAAGATAAGGTCACTGTGTTGTAGGCTTTAATATTAATGTGCCATTTAATGACCCTCACCATGGAAGAAACTAGGTTATCACTAGTACTAAGATATAGTTCCAGGCAGTTATTTTGTAATGAAGCAAGTGCTTGTGTGTGTAGCTGGACCGCCAGTGGTGCTCCAGAGAGTTCCTCCTCAGTAATATATAATACATAATCAAATTTCTTTGAAGTAAGCAAGGTGAAATAATCTCCAGGCTATATTCTTCCTGCCTACTTCTGCGTCCCCAACTACTTTGACACCCACATTCTCTATTAAGTCATTTATAATAACAAAACTAATGATAGGAAGTCCCTTAATAAGTATAAATGTTTAACTGGTTATCTATTTTGGGAGAAAAAATTTGCAAAAACTTCTTCCAGACAGTTTCTCTGTGTGGGGGGCTTTGGGGGCGCCGTCCACCACGCTCTCAGTGCTGGCATTGCTTCCCGCCCCCTGGTTCGGACTGTCCAATAGGAACAGCGGGGGCACTCGGCTCGACCAATCAGCAACAACGGATGATAGTGAATGGAACTTTAGTTTTTTGAGTTTGGGATAGATCGAGGGCGAGATTAACGGAGGGGCTCAGCAAGGAAGAAAGTTAATCCAGACTCATAAATATTGAATGTTTGCTTTCACAAGAAACTGAAAACGCGGTAGCTAGTTGAATAAGGCGAAACAAGAGCCCCCTCTCTCCCACAAGTCTGCGCCGAGGAGGGTGGCAGGTGTTCAGTTGAGGGAGACGCATCGCCTCAGTCGGCTCCCAAAGCCTCAACCGGCCGCCGAGACGGAGAAAAACGGCTCAAACGCCGCAAACTGGGGACAAAAACTCCCGTGAGTATAAACGGGCAACGATAAAAACGTTTTTTTGAAGTAGCCGTTTCTTCACCGGGCTGGCTGTTTTGGAAGACCGTTGAAGACTCTGGATACAAAAAGCGAAAGGCTCCAGTGTCGCAGCAGCGGCGGCGGCGGCGGCGGCGGTGAGGGCAACGTTACCGTCTCTCTCTGTAACGGCTGTGCTTTTCACTTCAAACCGACTCCTACTTTCTGGCTAATTCCTCTTCGCCAGTGTGTGTTCGTGTAAAGGAAGGAAGACAAACTCCTTGCTGAGAAACTTGTAATGCGTTTCATTGGTTTTTTTTGCTAACCTGTTGTATCATTTCCCCGTGTAATCCGAGACGCGGCGAGTTAGCCTATCTGGTATCCGAGACAGGAGTCCCCTCATGGGGGAGCGGTGGATCATTTCGACCCGCGACGACTTGGCTTAACAGTTAATTAGGATTATCTAACTCCAGATAACAGGCTGCAGCCCACGCTTCTCCATCACCACACTTCTGTGCAGTTTGTTTGCAGTCAAAAACCAGAATCAATTACTGAATTGATTTTTTTTCCCCCTTCACAGACAAAGCATGGATGGATAATTTACGTGATTGATTGCGTCTCTGTTAATACGACCACTGTGTTTAAAACAGCTAAATGATCCGCGGGGCAAATCCCCCGGTGAAGACATCAAAACAAGCGCGGATTTGAGGTCGATAGCAGAGAATAAGCCGATAAGTCTACAACACACTCAAATGTATTAATTCCTTGCTCGGATCAATCCAAATGAAAATGAGGTATCGCAGGACGCAGAAGCACACGGACTCCGCCACAGCAGATAGAGATTATCGTGCCTTTACACCGCGAAGACACACGAGTGAGGGAAAGTCTTTCTGTTGGTGAGGCGACCCCCCCCCCCCATTCCTCCTTCTCCCGCTGCCTGCCGAGTTTTGGACACCGGAGCTGGGCAGTCAGAGAGCGGGGAGCTTGACGGCAGGGACATCGGTGAACTCCCGGAGCTCCGGAGCTTCGCTTCACCGGGAAAGCGCGGAGGTGTCGGCGCTGAAGAAGCCCGTTCCTCTCCGCTCGGACTTCTTCCCATTCGTGCACAGGGCGCCGAGAGAGAGAGAGAGAGAGAGAGAGAGAGCTGCGGCAGCCACACGGACACGGACACTGTCGGTCCCCTCTCTCCCCGCATGATGAAACCAGGAGTTTGCTGCCCTGAGGGGCCCCCGGAGCGTGTGGAGGGACCCGCAGCGGGGAACCGGCAGAAGATGATGGGGACAGGGACGATCCGGAGCGGGAGCCGGTGTCATCCTCTTTTTCTGCTGCTCCTCCTCGGCAGCAGCTGCCACATGTTGCACGGCCAAGGTAAGAGCCTTACTCTCAGGAGTCCTGGGTTCAAATGTCAGGTGATGCACTAAAGAATATTTATATTTATGTACAGTATGTAGATCCAATTTGAAAGGGTATACATGGTACGTACAAAGTGTATAGTTTGAAAACACTTACTGACGGACTCACTGGTCACTGGGGACCATGGTGAACAGTGGGAAAGTGAGATGATGACTGGTAAACTGGAAACAAGGGGTGTGATTTATTAGACGAAGTATAGCAGTTTCCCTATTAGTCGGGATGTGTCTCATGTGTCCCTGCAGGGGGGGGGGGTGTATTTATTAGTCCAGCATGTTTTTTGTTTTCTAAATTAAGTCAGGTTGATTGTTTGTGTGCCAGAGATAGAAAATGTGGATAAACAGTGCATGTATACATTGTTGTTATTGTTATGACAATTCATAGATTGTAGGATGATGATTGTAAGATTAAGGTATTGAGGATGTGTATTGGGCAGGGGGTGGGGGGGTTGTTACAGTTTCCAAGCATTGATAATCCCCCTCTTAGTCAATGACCTGCATAAATACAGCTCTTGATTTGGCACAAACACAGACACATGCAGCCGCACATAGTGTATTCATTTAAGTTGCCTCCTATTAGTCCAGTGTTGACCCAGTTGTGCTGGCGGGTGTCCAGATTAGTGTATGACTTGTGGATGCAGAGGGTTACTGCTTGGAGTAATTGTTGAATACAGCAACAGGGAAGAAGAGACATATGATGAGATATATCGATTCCAGACCAAAGCTGTTTGTGGTAAATGGCGTATTGCCATTTTACATGAATTTATGTTCTTTTTCTTGTCTTTTTGTAGCTATAGCAGTGGAGAGAAGCTGGGGATATTTGTGTCTTTCTGTGTGTCTGTGTCTTTGTATGTGTGCATGTACCTCATGGGATCACGTCAGAGAGGCAAAACAAGAGCACAGAAAAGGTCAGGCCAGTGTCGGCAAACAGTTTTCTCTGGGTCACAGATGGCGTGGTGGGCAGAATGTAAGGCTAAGACTTGGGGTTCTGTGGAGGAGGGGTCTCAGGAATGTCTGTGCATATGTGTGTGTGTGTGTGTGTGTTAGAGGTGGGGGTGTGCTATTTGTGAATGCATGGAGACTGTGTGCGCCGTTTAAGTGCAGGAAAGTGCCTGCGTGAGTGTGAAAGAGGGAGCACAGGTAGAGGAGGAATGGGGAAGGAAAGAAAGTCAGAAGGCAGTGTGGCAAAGAGAATAAGTAGGGGGTGTGAGAAGGAGCAGGCGAAGGAGAGGGGAGTGGCAGGGAAAGGGGGTGAGATAAAAAAAGGGAGTTGGGGGGTGGGGGTTGGAGAGGGAATGTCTGGCGCACAGTGCTTGTCACTCAGAAAGCTGTGCCTGCAGTTCAATCGATGATGACGGTATGACAACACCTCTGTGTGTGTCAGAAGTTGCTCTCCTCTCCCTTCTTTCCCCAGTCGTCACACTCTCCCCTCTTCCTCCCTCCCTCCTAGTTGTTGAGGAGGAGGTGGGAGACGGAAGCACGATGTGGCTGCAGAGTCAGCTCCTTCCGTCCTCTCCCTCTAATGTCAAGGTCTCAGCACCCGAGTTACCACACACCCCATTCCCCACCTTCAGACCCACCAACCCCTTCCAGCTGTCTTGGCTTGGGGGGTGGGTGAATAAGAAATGAGTGAAACAGATATGGGATAGGGGTGGGGGTGGGGGGGGATCATTGATTTGAAGCTCTGCCAGGCCGCCAATCGAAGGCTGTAGATTTTCCAGGTTTCCGACCCCACTATCCCCAGCATTTATTAGGACGTTTTATTTTAGGAGGAAAAGGATGAAATTCATGAGCCAGGGTTGATCCTCCTGATCTCTCCCCGCCTCTCTGTCCCTCCTCCCCCTCTGTCCCCCTCCCTCTTTCACTCTCTCTCCCTCTTTCTCTCAGTCAATCGATGCCCACACCCCTCCTCATAAATGTGAGGCTTTATATGAGCCAACTCTCGTCTCTGGGAGCACATTTAAATAAGCTCATCGATCTTTCATTTTAGAGTTTAAGTGACGGCAGCATTTTACGGTCCCCCCCCCCCACACCTCTCCACCCTCCCTTCTATATTCATAACTTATCCCTCAGCCCTCCCATTGCCTCCCTTTCACAGAGTGGGTCCTGCTCCACAGCTGTTTGTCTGTTAGTGGTAAAGAACTTGATTTACATTTAGAAACATACTAAACGTGACCCATCCTTGACTTCAGTAGGAATATAAAGTCTAGAATGAGGCTCTGTCTGTATCCATGCTGGAAATGTGAATCAGTCACAAAGAACAAAATGCCTCACCACTAGCCTTAATATTAATGTTGTAACATGAAAACCTTGCCAACTGTTCAGGATTTTCTGAAAACAGCCTTGTTTCAGTTGGACAGCCATTCGACATTCTCAAACATTTTTAGAAACCCAAATCACTGAGAAACGTAATACTTTGAGTGACATTATACTATGACAATGTTCAAAGTCGGAAGGCATTCACATAACAACAGGGATATGGACCATTACGTTTATAATACGTGGAAAGTGATTTTGTCCCAGTTGCTAATGTGGATAATGATAATGCTCTGTAAGTACCCAAAGTGTAATGAAAAAATACTGCTGGTCGTCATTATTGCTAACCTTGCCTAAGGTAATTGCATTAAAATGTGGCTCGAGCATCCCAGCTGTTAAACCATTGCACTACTTTCTAGTCTAAAAAATAAATTGCGGGTCATAATTTTTAGGGCTCTCGCAAAAGTTTTGTTTCTTACCATGAATCTGGAAGTTTTCTTCTGCTTCAACTAGGCCAAGCAAAGACTTGCATTGCCATGCTGACCCACTCAGTGGATCTATCAGTGTGATTAGGTATGATATGACACATGTCGTTGGCTCAGCTAAGCCAGAGCTTGATGCTGATTGGACCGCTCGGCATGGTTAAGTGAATTGAGGTCACTGGTAGGACATTTGGATGGTGGGCTGGGAGAGTTCTGAGCGTGATGTCAAAACCTAAATCAAATAGACTAGCATGCAGTTTTACACATATGCACACACATACACACAAAGTCCTTCTCGCTCATCAGTGTCAAACTGTTAAAGCGGACGTGGATATTTGCTTAAACCATGTTGTAATGAGGAGAGGGTAAATTATCATCGCACATCCGTACAGTGACTTTTTCACCTCTCTGACATTCTCTTGTAAATATTATGTCTATTTTTACCTTTTTTTAATATCTTCCACTGATGACCTCACGTTTTCTGCAGCAACCTTTGCTTGCAGCTTATGAAAACCAATATATTTTTTAGAACAGTTGTGAAGCAATTTGTAATAGTGGCTGTTTGTCACCAGAAGAATTGTAGCACGCGTCATTACCTTAGCATGCAACCTGAGGATTTTGATGTATTTTAAACTGTAAATGTACTGCTTGTTACAAAACAGTTATACACATGTTCTTTCTTTGCCCACAGACACAAATTTAATCCCACATTCAAGTACTTAGGATTTTGCAGGCCTCAGGAGAGACGAGAGACTTCGCTGTCTGATTGATTGTGTGCGTGTGTGTGTGTGTGTGTGTGTGCGTGTGCATATGTATTGGAGAAAGTGAGCAAATGGTGGAGGAGACTCATGGTGTGTGTGTGTGTGTGTGTGTGTGTGTGTGATAGACGTCAGGTTAGTCAGGTCTAAGAGGAAGCGAGGTCCCTGGTCGACTCCCTTATTTCCTGTCTGTCAGGAGGAACAAATCACCACACTTCCACAGCCGCCTGACACTTAGCGCTGTGTGTGCGTACATGTCGGTGTGTTTGAGAGGGACAGAGTTTGTGTGCATCTACCTGTCTATGTGTGCAGACCTGACAGGACTGCAGACTAACTACAGTATGTGTTGCTGGCAGGTGTGTGTTTGTGTCTGCCTCTGTGTGCGTGTCAGGTTGATGCTAACCCTCTATCAGTTCTAAGTGTTTTCGTCTCACAGCAGAAGAAGTGGCAGCTATAGAGAAGCAGCCAGAATCTCCTAATGGAAAATAGTCACCTGTGTGTGTGTGTGTGTGTGTACAAAGTGGAGACCAACAGGTGCATCTATTCCAGCTTCCTATGTACACACATACACAAACTTGCAGACTTTTTTTTTGGTGAGCCTTTAAGTTGTGCTGAGGTCATTGGATCATGTTTCCCATTCCAGCAGTGTTTCAGCGACTGTGTTGTCAGTTCAAGGCACAACATATTAAATATTAATAAATATAATTGCCAAAAGCGTTGAGTGTGTGTGAAGTGTCTGCACATGTGTGTGCTTCTGCCCAGTCAGAATGGTTTCCTATCTCTGTGAAAAGATGCATTTTATAGGAGTTTTCCTCAAAAACATCCTTCAGAGCTTTGAAATATGAGCCAAGTGGGATACACTCCGGTCTCCCTCTGCCTCCCTCTTTGTCTTGCTTCTTTTTGCTCTTCATTTTTTTGTGTTTGTTCTTTCAGTATCGCTCCTCTTTCTTTTGGTTTCTAATTCCTTTTTCCCTCCTTGTCTCCCTATAAGGGACTAAAGAATCCATTGCTGCAGGCCACACAGGTGGAATAGAGGCTGTTTTGCTGTTTAGGCCTCTGCGTTTATTATGTAAGATAGGTGGAGGAGGTTGCTATTGATCCACTGTGTGTGTGTGCATGTGTGCGTGTGTGTGTGTGTGTGTGGGGCGGGGGGGTATAGCACAAAAGCTTATCTTGTACTTTTCAAGAAGGTTCTACAGAGAGACATCCAAATAAAGCAGAACTCTTGCAAAACATGAACTCTATTGATTGACTTAACTGCAAGACATCACAAAGCACAAAGACTGACAGATTTCTAGGTTGGCAGAAATACAGGTGAATGCGCGTGCACACACACACCTTCACAATTTTAGTTTTTTAACTAAAGTTTAGGTAAAGTTTAAATCCGTGATGTCGCCTTATAGTGGTTCCCCTTAGACTGTTATCTTGTGACAGAATGTAGTGGCCACCTGTTATTAGGTTTAGTCTTATATATGTCCATGTTGAAGGTTTGCTGCCAGTGTCCGAAATTAACTGTTTGACTCACCAACGTCAAACTCCAACACAGATAGCAGAAGACAGAAGCAGCACGCTCATAAGTGACACCAAAACACGGTAGAGACTCTCAGCATAGTTTTTTAATACATGACTATTTTGGTACAAACATTTACCCGCTAGTGTGGGGGATAGCCTTCCGAAGATTTACAAGCCAAACGGAAAATCTACCCGCGATTGGCGGGTGTCAATTTTGGACCCTGTTTGCTCCTTCATACATGTAAACTGTATAATTTTGCATTTTCAACTGTTGGTCGGACAAAAATGGTAATTTAAAGATGGCACCTTGGGCTTTAGGAAACTGTAATGGACATTTTTCTCAATTGTTAGAAATGTTTATTATAGACTAGATTTTTCATGAATTAACCAAGAAAATATTACACAGATTAATAAATAACAAAAATAATTGTTAGTTACAGCTCTTTACAATTGTTCTTAAATGTGTCCGTTTACTATCTTACAATGCATGATAACATAATCTAACAATGGTGATGCATTTGTTAGATAAATTCCACCCAAAGTCCTAACAGAATAAATTCAGCGTTGAGCAATCATAGTGTCATGAGCTGTACAATTAATCATAACAGTGTTTTATTTTGCAATGTGGAACATCTGACATTTGGCTTTAATGTTTAATACTTAAATCTTAATACGTTGAATTAAACAAGATGATGATCTCCAAATGCAGGTTTTGTGCAGCTTGCCTGAGGGCTATAGCAGTGCTCAAAAGTAATAAAGTAATAATTTATTGTTTGAATTTGCTAAATAAGGATCTTATTAAGACTGAGTCACGAAGATTCAAAACAAGACTTTCTAGCTGTTGCCATACAAATTATTCCCGGTTACACAGTAATTTAATAATACCCCTGGCTATTGTGAAAGGAGAATGGCTATGTAGAGTTGTAGTCTTAAGAAGAGTTATTTTCACTGTCGAGGAGTGACAGTGTGCTTTCCTAGCAGCTTACTTAAATACCACAGACTGCAGTTAATAAGATGTGCTGCACTCACACCTTCATGTAAATAGAACACATTCACTTGAAATTTTCTTTTGAATATTACTGCTAAGTTGTTTAACTTAATCCACTGATCTAAATTAGCACAAGCTACATTACATCCATCCATCTTCTTCCGCTTATCTGGGGCCGGGTCGTGCGGGCAGCAGACTTCCCTCTTTTCCCAGACACTTTCTCCAGCTCTTCCGGGGGACTACCGAGGCGTTCCCAGGCCAGCCGAGAGACATAGTCCCTCCAGCGTGTCCTAGGTCTTCCCCGGGGCCTCCTCCCGGTTGGACATGCCCCAGGGAGGCGTCCAGGAGGCATCCGGGACAGATGCCCGAGCCACCTCAGCTGACTCCTCTCGATGTGGAGGAGCAGCGGCTCTACTCTGAGCTCCTCCCGAGTGACCGAGCTCCTCACCCTATCTCTAAGGGAGCGCCCAGCCACCCTGCGGAGAAAACTCATTTTGGCCGCCTGTATCCGGGATCTTGTCCTGTCGGTCATGACCCAAAGCTCATGACCATAGGTGAGAGTAGGAACATAGATTGACCGGTAAATAGAGAGCTTTGCCTTGCAGCTCAGCTCTTTCTTCACCACAACGGACCGGAATATTGACCGCATCACTGCTGAGGATGCACCGATCGTGAACAAGACCCCAAGATACTTAAACTCCTCCACTTGAGCCAGGAGCTCTCCACCAACCTGAAGGGGACAAGCCAGCCTTTTCTGAGAACCATGGCCTCGGACTTGGAGGTGCTGATTCTCATCCCAGCCGCTTCACACTCGGCTGGTAACTACAACAAGAGTACTTAAAGCGGCTATAATTGATATTTTTCTGATAACGATAAATCAAATGACAATGGGAAAACAATGCGACAATGTGAGAGGCCTCGCTTGTATTGATTAACATACAGTACACAGAATTATCACCTGAATCTGCAGCTCCTCTCAGCTTTACAGACCTTTTATAGTGACTTTCGGCGCATTGTTTAGCTGTCCGGCCCACAGCTTTACTGTTTCACTATCGCCGCTGTCATTGTTTTGTTTCAGCCGCTGCAAGCAGCCGTTTTCAGCGAAAAAGCTCTAAACAACCACTGTAAGCTACCTGCTCAGCAACAATCGGCAGGCAGACGCATTAGTGACAAGCTGATGGACAAAGTGGAGCATTCAGCTGCTAAAGAGCCACATATTTCCATCAGGAGTTGGTAGAGACCTAAGAGAGACCGCGAAATATCCGCGACCACCAAGTGGCCCAAAAATAATCAGTTATTTCAGATTTAAGCTAACACATTACCAGTTAACTCCCTGTTGAAACTAACAGACTCACTTGTTAAAGAGACTGCAAACAACCTTCAAAAAAAAATGTTTGCTACATTAAACAGCTAAAGCATGTCCAGGTTCGAAAAGATATATCTGACAACTGAATGGCTTAGTATTAAGGAAATATAGGATGAATCACAGCCTTCATTTAATTTAGGGTGTATCATAGGATTGTGTTATATTGACAGATGTTTCTATTTCCATGTGATACAATTCTTCTTCTTTTTCTTCTTTTCCTTTCGGCTGCTCCCTTTCAGGGGTCGCCACAGCGAATCATGCGCCTCCATCTAACCCTGTCCTCTGCATCCTCTTTACTTACACCAATTAACTTTATGTCCTCTCTCACTACATCCATAAATCTCCTCTTTGGTCTTCCTCTAGACCTCCTGCCTGGCAGCTCCAACCTCAGCATCCTTCTACCGATATATTCACAGTCTCTCCTCTGAACGTGTCCAAACCACCTCAATCTGGCCTCTCTGGCTTTATCTCTGAGACATCTAACACGAGCTGTCCCTCTGATGTACTCGTTCCTGATCCTGTCCATCCTCGTCACTCCCAAAGAGAACCTCAACATCTTAAGCTCTGCCACCTCCAGCTCTGCCTCTTGTCTTTTCTTCAGTGCCACTGTCTCTAAGCTGTACAACATCGCTGGTCTCACCACCGTCTTGAACACCTTTCCTTTCATTCTTGCTGATACTCTTTTATCACACAACACACCTGACACTTTTCTCCACCCGTTCCAACCTGCTTGCACTCGCCTCTTCACCTCTTTTCCACAGTCTCCATTGCTCTGAACCGTTGACCCTAAGTACTTAAAGTCCTGCACCTTCTTCACCTCTGCTCCCTGTAACCTCACCGTTCCACCTGGGTCCCTCTCATTGACACACATGTATTCTGTCTTACTGCGGCTAAGCTTCATTCCTCTGTTTTCCAGAGCAGACCTCCATCTCTCTAGATTCTCCACCACCTGCTCCCTGCTCTCACTACAAATCACAATGTCATCTGCAAACATCATAGTCCATGGAGATTCCTGTCTAACCTCATCTGTCAGCCTGTCCATCACCAGAGCAAACAAGAAGGGGCTCAGAGCCGATCCTTGATGCAGACCCACCTCCACCTTGAACTCCTCTGTCGCACCTACAGCACACCTCACCACGGTCTTACAGCTCTCATACATGTCCTGCACCACTCTAACATACTTCTCTGCCACTCCAGATTTCCTCATACAATACCGCAGCTCCTCTCTCGGCACCCTGTCATACGCTTTCTCTAAATCTACAAAGACACAATGCAACTCCTTATGACCTTCTCTGTACTTCTCCATCAGCATCCTCAAAGCAAACACTGCATCTGTTGTGATCTTTCTAGGCATGAAACCATATTGCTGCTCACAAATGCTCACCTCTGCCCTTAGCCTAGCTTCCACTACTCTTTCCCACAACTTCATTGTATGACTCATCAGCTTTATTCCTCTGTAGTTGCCACAGCTCTGCACATCTCCCTTGTTCTTGAAAATTGGCACCAGTACACTTCTCCTCCATTCCTCGGGCATCTTCTCACTCTCCAAGATCTTGTTAAACAAACTAGTCAGAAACTCTACTGCCACCTCTCCTAGACACTTCCATACCTCCACAGGTATGTCATCAGGACCAACTGCCTTTCCACTCTTCATCCTCTTCAACATCCTCCTCACTTCACTCTTGCTAATCTTTGCTACTTCCTGCTCCACACCAGTCACCTCTTCTAACTCTTCGTTCCCTTTAATTTTCCTCATTCATCAACTCTTCAAAGTACTCCTTCCATCTTCCCATCACACTCCTGGCACCTGTCAATACATTTCCATCCTTATCTTTAATCACCCTAACCTGCTGCACATCCTTCCCATCTCTATCTCTTTGTCTGGCCAACCTGTACAAATCCACCTCTCCCTCTTTAGTGTCCAACCTAGCATACAAGTCCTCATATGCTCTTTGTTTGGCCTTTGCCACCTCTACCTTCACCTTACGCTGAATCTCCCTGTACTCCTGTCTACTCTCTTCAGTCCTCTCAGTGTCCCACTGCTTCTTTGCTAACCTCTTTCTCTGTATACACTCCTGAACTTCCTGGTTCCACCACCAAGTCTCCTTGTCCACTTTCCTCTTTCCAGATGACACACCGAGTACCCTCCTACCTGTCTCCCTGATCATATTAGCTGTAGTGGTCCAGTCATCTGGGAGCACTTCCTGACCACCCAGAGTCTGTCTCAGCTCCTCCCTGAAAACTACACGACATTATTCCTTTTTCAGCTTCCACCACTTCGTCCTCTGCTCTGCCTTTGTCCTCTTCATCTTCCTCACCACCAGAGTCATTTTACACACTAGCATCCTGTGTTGTCTGGCTACACTCTCCCCTACCACTACTTTACAGTCACTGTCTCTTTCAGATTACAAGTCTACACAAGATGTAGTCCACCTGAGTGCTTCTCCCTCCGCTCTTATAGGTCACCCTATGTTCCTGCCTCTTCTGGAAGAAAGTGTTCACTACAGCCATTTCCATCCTCTTTGCAAAGTCTACCACCATCTGTCCTTCTGCGTTCCTGTCCTGAAGACCAAACCTGCCCATCACATTCTCATCACCTCTGTTCCCTTCACCTACATGCCCGTTGAAATCTGCACCAATCACCACTCTCTCACCTCTGGGGATGCTCTGCATCACTTCATCTAACTCACTCCAGAATTTCACCTTCTCTTCTAACTCACATCCTACCTGTGGGGCATAACCACTCACAACATTGAACATCACCCCTTCAATTTCCAGCTTCAGGCTCATCAACCTGTATGACACTCTTTTCACCTCAAGAACATTCCTCACGAACTCCTCTTTCAGGATAACCCCTACTCCGTTTCTCTTCCTATCCGACCCATGGTAGAACAACTTGAACCCTGCTCCTAAGCTTCTAGCCTTGCTACCTTTCCACCTGGTCTCCTGGACACACAGTATGTCCACCTTCCTTCTCTGCATCATGTCAATCAACTCTCTGGCCTTCCCTGTCATAGTCCCAACATTCAAAGTCCCTACTGTCAGTCCTACATTCTTAGCTTTCCTCTTCTCTCTCTGCCTACGAACACACCTTCTTCCTCTCCTTCTTCGTCTTCGACCAACAGTAGTCCAATTTCCACCGGTACCCTGTAGGTCAACAGCACCGGTGGCGGTCGTTGTTAACCCGGGCCCCGACCGATCCGGTATGGAAGTCATTGTCATGATTCGCATTTTTAGTTTGGCATGTGTTTTACGTCGGATGCCCTTCCTGACACAACCCTCTGCATTTATCCAGACTTGGGACTGGCACAAGAAGACACTGGCTTGTGCCCCCCTGCGGTTGCATTTTCCATGTGATACAATTATTACACTGTAATGTTTTGTGGAATTTAATTCTGGTTGCCTGTTTCTGCTTGAGACCTTTCTGGCATTTTCTTCTCACTGCATCCAATAAAAAGACAAGAAACGCAGGGAAACCAAAAGTGCAACACGAAAAATAAACCACAGTCACAAAACACCTTGTCAAATGTGAAAGGGAGTATATTTAAAAATGTCTAAATAACCTAGCGCATTGACACAGCAGATTCTTGTTTGTGAGAATATTTTTATCTCGCATCACTGCTTTGTTCTCTGTTTTTGAGATACCATATGTGATGAATAGTAACGTCATTTTCTGAGTATTTTCAGTGTTTTGAAATAAGCTGCAGCCAGGGAAGATGAGACAAGAGCTAATAAATGAAACCAAGAGCCACTGTGACAGTTTCATCATATGTAGTAAATTTTATGGGGCTTAATGGTATTAAGAACTTTGACCCCAGTGATAGCAATAAGTTGTGTAAAGCCGAAGGGATCTAAAACGGACAAAAGATAGCCGCATGAGGATTAATCGTTTTCCACATGTGGAAAAATGTTTGTGAAACCTGCTTTGCCCCAAATACTGCAGGGTGTGTACTGAGCAGTATGTTCCGTAGTTATATTTAATATGACCCCGAGACATATTTATCACCCTGTTTCTCAAGAAAAACCTACCCATGATAGCAGTTTACTTCCTTTACTTCCTTTTTTCCAAGCCATCCTTTCCTTCCTCCCCATAGTTCTTAGCAGATGTTAACAGGAATAGTTGTACAGCGATTTTAGACATTACTCAGTAATGTTTTTGTACAGTTATTATATTTTTTGATTGATTTAAAATAGAGGTTCATGAGGAAACATTCCATCATGTAGCCTACATTTGACTAAGAGTGAGACAGCAATGAATGACTAACAATGAGTGAAGGATGCAAAATATAACTGAAAATAATTTCAACGTTACTTTGAATGCGCGCTGGCTTCTTTATGCAACCAATGCGAAGTTTTGCTTGACATATCCTTCATCAGTAGTATAATTTGACTATTCCTGTGCTGTAGCCTCTTATTTAAGAGGGCTGGTTTTGAACAAAAATAATTTTCATCAGTGAAAGGCTATCACAAAATCTTTTCTTTTTTGCATAAAACTGCTTGCCACAACCGTTTTTTCTTCTTTCTGAAACAGGAAAATCAGGTTAAGAAATGAGCACCATAACACCAAACTGTGGTGATCGTGTAGTGGTTTTGCATTAGGTGAAAAGGTGTTGTGGAGCTGATGTTGTGAGCAATGTGGCTCACAATTTTCAAGAACTATCTTGTCATAAATGGCTATTTACCTGCTCAAGAATGGGAATCAACATCAAATGTTGCCAAATCCTTAAATGAAATTGAATAGATGCACGTATCGTCAGTAAGTCTTGTACATTATTAATTTATTGGAAGCATATATTGTAAAGCAGATTTCACACACTGCAAGCTACACATAAGAAAAATAGTTTTCTTTGTAATTAGCATCCCTGCAGACAGTTAGAGCCTATGATATTGCAGATATGATAGTGACAGTGTTGCATGTAAGTCTTTCCTGATAGAGCTTACAATATTCACACTGTGTATTGTGTACGAGCAATATGTTTTCCATATATACATGTATACATATAGTATTCAGAGGTTTATTCATAAAGTATATTTACATGCATTTCACATTCCCAAATATTTTGACAGTTTATGTAAATATGTTATGAAAGTTTACCCACATTACAGTCCATTTGATTGACTTTATGAAGAGATAATTTAGTAAGTAAATGGCTTAGTTTATTAAATTATAAGGTTTATTTCTAGAGCACATTTAAACACAGCTTAAGCTAACCAAAGTGCACAAAAGAACATTAAAATATAATATTGGTTCCACAATTGTGGAGTAGCAATTGCAAAGGCTTTTTAGTTTTAGACTTGTGACTGTGGGACATACAAGAGTGATTTGTTGACAGATCTAAGAGACCTAGGAGCTGAGGGCCAGTGAATAAGGTCTGTGATACAAGATGGGGCCTGACTATTAAGAGCCTTTAAAGGAATCAGCAAGGTCTTAAATTAAATTCTAAACTAAACAGGGAGCCAATGAAGAGAGGCTAGGACTGGGGTGATGTCCCTGTGCTCTTTAGTACCAGTCAGCATCCTTGCTGCTACGTTGTGGAACATCTGCAGGCGAATGACTTTTTCCATATCATAGAAGTCAAGAATTGGCTGGAGTTTGAAAGTGGTTCTTAACTGTTACTAAACTATTTTTAACAACAGAAGAGATTTGTCATGACAGAGCTCAGAATCAAAGATAACGTTTTTTCGCACGTGACTTCACATAGCTTACTGGCGAGATCAGTGTCCGAAATTAACTTTTCGACTCACCAGCTAATGGGACTGGTAGAAGAAAAAATCCACCAGCCAAGCATATTTTTTACCGGCCAAATTAATAAATTGCCTTTTTGTGTCACATATACATTATATACATATACATATATACATTGAGATAATAGCTTATTATGTTGAATATAAACTCAGCAAGCTTTATTTTGAAAGTCTAATCAGATGTTGCATATTTATTATTGATAAGTTGACCGCAAGTTGAAAACGTGACACTGCCACAGTCGACCGGCGTGTCTATTACACGCTTTGGCGTGATACCGGGTTGCAGCAGCAGACCGGCGCCAAGTGATAGTTTAGTGGATAATCTGATGTCCGGTATATACAGTAAACTGTGCTGCGAAACAAGGAGCTCCAGACGGTCAGTTTCACAGCACTGTTTAGATGTGCGTGTGCGTGTACAGGCAGCAGTCGACAGAAGCAGCACACCTGTAAATGACACCAATGACAAGTGGTAGAGACTCTCAGCATAGTTTGTTTTGTGACTATTTTGGTGCAAACATAACCCCGCCAGTGTGACTGATACCCTTCAGAGATTCACACGCCAAACGGAAAATCTACCCAAATTTGGTGCTCGGCGGGTGTTCATTTCGGACCCTGGGCGAGATGGTTTCTGAACTTAGCTGAAGGAAATTATTAGCCAGCCTGTGAGTAAGTCCGCAGATTTGTTGTCGCTGTAGCTGTAAGCCTTTGCCATCTACAGTGTAGAACCCAAAATACTTCCACACACTACTTCTCAGATGCTTTGGTGTCGTGATTGTCCTCCATTTTTGTAGCAACCAACATAACCAATGGCTAGCTTAGTTTGCCCATGTCAATAGGGCATGCAATAGGTCAAGCTAATTGAATTTTTAGAGCGCCCTCTGCTGGCTCACAAGGCAAACTACTTTAAACGGTCTGTTGCGCTTATAGAGTGTACATTTTGAATTCAAACAGGTCATTACAGTTCGAATTTGGAATAAAAAGTGACTATTCAGCCTTTAATGTCCTGCCCAAAAGGCAACAACAGATGTCAGGTTCCTGTGACATTCACAAGGCACTCTAGGAACAGATCCCTATTTACAGGAACAACTGCTGGAAATAAAATTGCAGGTGGCTGGAGATACATCAGAGAGACACACTCACTCTCTCTCTCCCAACACCTGGGAAATGCCTTTAAAACCCTAGCTTTGTACTGCCAGTCATATAGTGGCAGCACTAGATTAGTTGAAGGCTCAGGAGCAGTCTCACAGCGGGGTGAAGAAAGTGATTCTCTTTCCCTCATCGAGAATGTTTTAGTCAGAATTTGGATTCAAACTGGCAACCTTCCAGTAGATCATACCCCAGGCTGTCTTTCTACTTTTCTCTCTGCTTCTTTTTCCTTTTCTGTCTCACGTCTTGTCTTTGCTTTCAGTGTGGCCGTAGTCATTTCTGCTGTGGCATTCGCAGAGCGTGGGGCGGTATGGAGTGAAGATTGTTTAGTGGAAGAACATCAGATGTGCCCCCCCCTCCCCGTGCTCCCCGTACCAAATGCACCTGGCTGAGGTTCTTCATTTGTTTGTGTGTGTTTTCATTATGGTGGGGCCATCAAGCTATTTGAATGGGAACTTTGCATAGTGAATCGCCAGTCACGGAATATTACTGAGGTCAGGCTGGTTTGAGCAGAACTGTGGGAGTGTACATCATTGTGTGTGTATTAAAGCAGCATGATTTACTTGTTCAGTCCAAGGGCTTTACCCTGCTGCAGGTGTGTGTTCTCAGCTTGATGCGTTTGATCTGCCACAGGTGTTTGAGAGGGTATGTGTGTGTGTATGTGTGAGTGAGTGTGTGTTTGTGCACACTTATCTACGTATGGTGATTTATGCTATAGGCTTAGTGCAAAAAAATACCCTTTTGATCTCATCCAGGAATAGGCAGGAAGTAGTATACTGTGTGTGTCTGGCCAGAGGTTTTTAGCTTAGTCCTTTGATCCAAGCAAGAGGTGGGCATACCTCTGTCAGGACCCAGCCAGCAGTATGGAGACTTGGCTTGGGCTACAGAAGTGTGTGTTTGTTTGTGTGTGTGTGTGTGTTGGGGAGAGAGTGTATATGGCAGAAGTGTATGGCCAGAATGAAAAAGTGGTGCATGTGCAGCACACAGCCAAAACCCTGATGTTTTGCATGTTGCTCTCATCAATAATGTGATGTCTCCTCAGTTTTTCAAGACTGATGGACAACGTTTGGTATTTTACAGTGCTTCCTATCTAAAATGGCTTGAGGAACATAATGACTTTTTTGGAATGGTTAGGTGAAATACATATAAAGGAGGGTGAACCATAAAATTCACAAAAAAAATGCCTTTTAGAAGCAGGCACTTAAACAGCACCAAATCAATTTTCTTTCCATTTCCTGTAAATACACTGTGATGTGATTATGTCTCCCTGTCTGCCTCAGCTCTGGCATTGGAATGATCAGGTTAACATCCTGTAAGGAACTGGAAGTGCTACACTGGTAGCTCATTTCCAATGTAATATACAGTACATACATACAGTATATATATCTGTATTTCAGAATAGCATATGGCATATTTTCAAACACAGAATATGGGGTGGTACGATGAGAATTTACTACTTATTTTATCACCACCTTCTCAGTGAGGCCCCGATTCGGATCTGTGGTTTTAAGTTTTTGCACAGTGGTGCTGCTGTTTTAAATTTTACATGTAGCCCCTTAATTCCATTTCTGGAGTTCCATGCAGGTTTAAGAGGCTTTCTGCAAAAATTAACCATTGCATTAATGCTGGCAGAGCACTAAAGTTGTGCAAACCACCAACCACGTTCTATCGAGGCAATGAGAAAATCTTGACAAGATCTAACTCAATTTTGGATTTTGTACATAGAGCCTGATGGTTATGCTGTCTACTTCTACCTGCTTTTTTTTCTCCCTTCACAACCCCAGCATGTTCTACTGTCTTTACCATTTTTGTCACATCACATATTTCAATGTTCAGCTCTATGTAACGGTCGTTCACACATACAGACTCAAAAGCGGGGACAGTAATAGGCTGCTATTCATTGTGAATGGGACCTGGCTTTGCAGCCCGGCACTCCCGCGGTGCTACTGTACAGATTTAAAAGGTGCCCAGCGACACTACAGTGGAAACTTTCTGTCGCTCCAATGACACTAGTTTTGATTCCCAGGAAACTAAAGCACAGAGTTGTTTACAGAATCAGAAACAGATTTATTGCCAAGTAGGTTTACACATATGAATTTGCTTTGGTGTTTTTAGTGCAAACAATAAACATAGGAATATAAAGAAGTATAAAGACACATAAGTAAGTACTGCAGGTGAAGAATTGTAACTATAAAAAAATATTAAACCAAAATGTTCTAAGAAAATAGTAATTATGGAATAGAGTATGTACAATATGACATGGTATTTTAATTCCAGTATGTGCCATGCAACATGTTAACATATTCACAGGTCTACTCGGCTTCCAGCGCAAAAACAAGACCGCAATGCCGATCAGTAGTGCCAGCTCGGACGCCATTTTTGTATTAAAACAGTTTCAACAGCGCATACCGCGAGGTAATAAAAAGACTGCAAACAAGGCTATTCTGTACTCTGGAAACAAACTGGGCAACAGGAAATGAAACAATCTGCTCGTGTGTAGTACGGCAGCTACAAAACAACTGTCCAGTCAGAGCAGAGTATGTAAATTACGTGCTCAGTGCAACAGAGCTACAGATTCATTCAGAGAGGCCAGGGACTGCCTACTACTTTGTATCTGTATGTATGAGTTATGAACGCAGCGTAACTTTTGGTTCTGTTCAGCTACGCATTTCTGACATCTGACATACAGAGTGTAAATAGTTATTATGGTTAATATCAATTTTGCAGATCAACGTGGGCCACCCCTATCAATTCGTGCCTGGTTTGATCCCAGATGGTGGTGTTGTAAATGTAAATTGAATCTGCTTTTCAGATTTAAGACTCTAGATTTTACATATGTTTGCGCTTTGTTTTGAAATGCATGGTCTCATGTCCTGTGTATTTGGTTTCATCATCTTCACTCTGAGAAATGTCTGTATCTGTCTGTTTATCAGCCAGAGCATTTTACAGTAAGAGGTGCTACTAGAAACTGGAAAGCTTTAACTATCCGTGGGCTCGCTTTTCCACAACTCAAGTGGAATTTAGCTCATTTGGAAGCAGGATTCATTTGTGAAACACTACTTTTTAAAGCAAAGTATACACGAGCCACCAATTTTAATTTAAAGTAATGTATCAGTGTTTTTGATGATGACTAGCACAGTACAATTAACTGAGATTGAAAATTGCGTAGTTTATATCTCCCTAATGTGAATGAATGTTTCCCATGTGCCGAAATCGATGTTTTGACTCACATGGGGTCGAGTAGATAATGATCAGGATTAACTGTTCCTTTAACAAGAGAGGAGAAAGGTAGTGTTGATTGATGGATGAGGAAATGAATGGGCACAGATGGATGAGAAGATATGCTGGTATGAAGAAAAGTAATCAAAGAGAGAAAATAAGTAATTCAAAGAGAAAGTAGGTGGAAAGAGAGATAGGTTGTCAGTTATGGGGTCACTGGAGTAGGTGGATGGATGAGAGAAGACGGCACAGAAACGAATAGACGCAACAGTCTAGACAGTCTAAGACACTTAGTTAAGACAGATGAAGTGAGTTCCTCAAAGATAAAGACTAAGAAGAGAGAAAATAGTTTGTCGGCTAATGGACCCACTTTATTTATTTATTTTTACCATTCTTCTAATTCCCCTCTTACTGCCCTGATCTTTCTCTCCGATCGTTGCACATCATTCTTTTCTTCTATCTCGGCCTGCGTTACATCTTTCTCCTTTCTACCACTTATTTCTCTCCTCCACTCTCTGTAATTGGGCAGGGGCGGTGCACAGGCATTCATCTTCTTAAAGGTGGGTTATGTGATTCTGGAGAAATCCAATACCGTGACAAATACCATGATATAGAGCGAACAACAACACAGCAAGCAATGTAACTAACGTTAGCTAGGTTTTGGGTCCGCAAACTGTCCCTACAGTTGCTGCTGCGAAGCGAACAGCCAGAGAGGACGAGACGTTTCCCAGAGCAGCACAGCAGCTCCAGACAGCGACACTCACAGCTCTCCTGCTACTACAGCGAGCATCACAACAACAGCATATCTTGGCAAACTGGGAAGTAAGCCGAATGTCGTTACCTGACACATGAATCATGGCTGGAATAGTGCTGTGTGGCCCAGGCCAACCCACTTTGTTTATTTCCTATTTACAGAGCCGGGGCTGGGTACATACACAGGAGTTTCTTTCAGCGCACACACTTACCGGACAGCTAGCTTGGATTAGAATTGCAACCCCCCCCCAAGTGCGCACACACCATTCTCACAAACACTTTGTCATCCTGTAGTGAAATGAATGTGAATCACAGGGGTCCACTCTATCTTGGAGTAGAAAGAGAGAAAGGCAAACAAATGAAAATAAAATGAAAGCATTCAAGCGAAAGTGAGAAATTAATTATCCTGTTTCTGTTGATGCAGACCCGTCAATAGTACTCTGTGCCAAGCTGCTGTAGCGTTTGCACACACAAGTGAACATATCAGGACACACACACACACACACACACACACACACACATACATACCCTCAGTCATCTTGAGTTATACTCCAACCTGGTGGCTCAGCTGTGTTAAGTATGGTGGTTTTGTTTGACTCAGCAGAATGGTCATGACAGTCAACAATGCCATGCTCATTGTTTTGTTTTCAACCTGTCTCCACTGGTCACGGCATTTAGGGCGCATTTTTGGGTCTGCAATATAAACTAGCAATCGAATAAAATGATACGTATTGATATGATATGATAATTATTTTAAATTGAAGAGTAGAATAATTAGAAAAACAGTGCAGCATTAAATTGCGTAAGAACTAAGTATTTATAACATGTATAGCTATTTTGTTTCTTGAAAAACTCTATAGATTGGTACTGTAGTTTGGTAATGCAGGAGTAAGTTTTACTGCCTGCCAGTGTAATAATGGTAACTATAATTACATTTTTCATGCAGGCCCTAACTAGATTACACCATGCATCTTGTGCTGCTTTCACATGACAGCAACAAAACAATTTTTAATGAATTTTACATTTAATTATCTTTTCTTTTTGAAAAAGGGCATGAAATGTATCAAATGCATCACTTTAGAAACAAAAAACCAAATGAGCCAATTGACTGATAAATGATGATACCCAGAGTTTCCCTGAAAATGACTCTGTTCCCCAGTGACAGTATGAAGAGAGCCAGGTTGATGTCGCTTCATGTGTATGGACGCTGCTGGACCGAGTATGTGTAGCTGTGAGTCAAGACCATCAAAGGTTTATAGTGTAGTCTGTGGGTTATAAGAGGATATTAGCCTAAATCAAGTGTGTTTTGTGAAGAGTTGACAGCCTCACAAATAGGAGGCGTTGCTTGCTTTCCTACATTTAGAATCATTTTTGATTTAATGCTTGCACTTTTTTGGTTGTTGGTGAAACTGTGTCAGCACATTGAAAATCCTTTAGAAGTTGTGGGTAGGAGTTTCTTCCATGCATTCATGAAAATAGTCAGATTGTTTGTTTTCTTTTTGTTTTTGCTGTGATATATTTATAGCCAGATGTGGCTAACTGAATGCATCCTTTTAAATCACTTAATAACATTATAGGCAACAGACAGTTATGTGTTAATAGACGTCAAGCTACTGTAGCTTTCGCCAAAGTGCATTGATGTAATTTTCTTCCAACATTACTTCACATGAACTGGGATTTTGATCTCTTTTGAAATGTAAATGCAACTCAAAATGAACATAGTCTGCCCTTGAAAGCATATTTGAGTTCCTGTATATTATTTTTTGGGATAGTCTGCTTTGTGACTGCATTTCTTTCCTCACAGAAGCTCGCCTCGACTCTCTCCTTGGCCCATTAAACTGTCTGTTCCTTATAAAGGGAATGGGAGGAGCTGATGTGATTGGCCCTTATTGAAGCTCACACCAACTCCATTTGCTGATACTGCAGTTCTCCTACTAATGATGTACTCATCCTGGTCCAACATCTTCTCCATGTCCCGCTGTGTCACTGTACTTTGTGACACAAATTAGAGGCCGCTATGCCGTTGTTGTTTTGGATTTTATCATAGGGCTAAATTGATTTGTGAGCTGTTTTGAAACAATAAATGATGAAGTGTGTAAAGCAGCTCCCGCTCACCTTCCCGTAGGGCCTACAACAGATGAAGGTGTACACTTTGTCAGGTTTAATGGTTGGTATTGAATCATTATTGAATGCTGTTTCTGCTGAATTCTATTAATATACAAGCTACAGTTAGATTTTTCACAAAGACAACATGAGTGTGAACAATGAGTGTGTTTGCCTGAAGTGGATTTTGGCCAGTACTTGAGATAGCATGATATGGGAGAAAAGCAAAGCCCCTTCATCAGCCACGTGGTAGAACATTCATTCATTGCTCAAGAAAAGACACAAAAGATAGATTATTGGCTGTAGTAATAGATATTTTCCTGAGGAAAACCTATGATTGATATGTCCAAATCAGGCTACATTTTGCCCTCAGCGCTTGAGTTGTCAATGAAAATGTCCGGTGGCTCTCAATAGGACAACCTAACCTGTCTTACAGTACTCCAGGTGCCTGACAGGATTTTTTTTTAAGTGAAGCCATGAGGACTGTTACCACACAGGGCTCAGCTCTGCTCTTTGTCCTGTATTCTTGGACAACCACCCACCTGCTCAGTTTTTGAGAGCCAGTTTGTACCAATCTATGGTAAATATGTCAAAACAAGGTCTGACTTGCACATTGAAACCAAAAATTCTAATGCGGCCAGTGTAACGTTGCTATTATAACAATAATCTGTAATAGTTCTCTAATAATATGATAGTGTTCTCTGAAAGGCAGTGTGTGGATTTTGCTTCAATAATCCACTGTTCTAAATGTCAGTCCATGGCTCTAGGCAAACATTATGCTGATTACTGCAACCATCATTTCTAAACAGCTCCTCACGCCTGGCAAACACACCTTGAATGGCCATTGTGTGTGTTTGTGTGTTTGTGTTTGGTCTTGGAATTTACTGTTCAGTACAGTTCTTGATAAAATCTACTTGATTATGTGGCATAGTGGCTTATTAGGATGTCACTTGCTCATCAAGGTGTGTGTGCGTGGGCTGTGTGTATTTGTCTGTGTGTGTGTACCCTGTGTATCTGGGCATTTTTGTGCATCAGGTGTATGGATAATTGCAGCGTGTCTGTGTGTTTGTGAATGTGCTTTAAAACCAACTGTTTTCAACACGCTCAACACAATAACTGCTAAAAGAATTTCTCAATTTTCAGCACGCCCCCATCTCAATTCTCTCCCCCTCTCTTTCTCTGTGTCTCCGTCGCTTTCCGTCTCCCTCTCTGTTCTCACCTCATGGTCTTCCCGTACATTGCGAGTCTAAATCTAATTAGCTTGTATCATGGATGTATTAGGCTTGTATAATGACACAGCTGGCTCTTTCTCTCTTTTCAGACAAACACACATTCACACTCACACAAGCAAAGCAGACATTAGACGCAAACCTATATTGTCATAAATGAATAGATCGTGGGAGGAAGCGAGAAGTGCGTTTTATTTATGTGTGTGTTGGTGAAGGAACGATACTGTACGCAATACGTCAATTTGTTTGTTCATATCCTCATGTTTCCCCACAGCAATGACTCCCCAACACAATGAGAGAAACATATTGAATTAATGTATCCCAAAAATTAAGATGATTTATGAATAATGCAACTGAGAGCAAAAGCAGAGTACAGCAGTTATCAGTTATACAGAGAGAGACACAAAAAGACAAACACACACAAGTGTACAACTGGCCTATGCACATTTGGGTTTAACAGGACTGTATATGGATCCGTTTTTCAATTTTCGGCAGCACAATTCTCCTGAATTGGTAGACTGCATTGTGTTGCACATACACACGTACTTGTAAAGGCAGACACACACACGCGCACACACACAAACAAGTTAACTGAACACACACAAACCAAAAGCAGGTTTATATGCTGACCGAACAGCAAGATACTAGTTCAGGTGGTTAGTGTTTTTTTTCTGATGTTAGCACAGTCGTAACAGTATTAAGTTTTTAAATTTTTCTGTCAAAACACAGACAGAACACACACCTACGTACACGCTCAAAAACGTGGTGAGAGAGAGAAAGGCTCAGTGCATCTGAGCATATGTGGTTTACACTTCCAGTAGTTTCCAAATTTCGAATTTCAAGGAGTTTCACAAATCCTCTTTATTCTCCCTCTCTCTCCCGTTCTTTCCCGGGCTCTCTCACCCCTCGTGTTCTGACTGTGTCTTTCCATGCTGTCAAACTTTCCTTTTTCATTTCTCCCACATCTCTTTTGCTCTGCCTGTCACCCCCCTCCCCCCCCTTCCCCTCTCCTGTCCCTACTTCCTTCCCTTTAATCTCACTTCTCGTTGTCCATCTTTCCCTCTGGCTCCATACAAGGGGAAGGGGGTGGTAACCCATCCCAGAGGGGGGATCCACTAACTGCCCCCTTTGGCACCAGCTGTCTGTCTCAGGCCCGATGTATGTGTACTCTTGCATGGCTCTGGCTGATGGCTTTTTTCCTCGTGTGTGTGTGTGCGTGCTTGTGTGAGAGAGCGAGCGAGTGAGTCAGAGGAGAGGGTGTTTGGTGAATGTGGTCGGTAACTCTATCTTGGACGACATGCAGCTAAAAGCATTAGGTTATAACAACTGCCAGGCCTGGCAGCATTTTACGGGGCTTTTGGCAAGGATAGAAGGACAAATGGGGTGTGGTACCTTACAGCTGTGTGTGTGTGTGTGTGTGTGTTTGTGTGCGTATGTTTGTAGCCATTCCATCAACGCCAGTCCCTGTGTGAGCACTTAGTGATTATGGTGGCCCAGAGTTGTTAATTTGTGTAATCAGTGTTTAATTGGCATTGAGGAAAACACATTAATCAGACCAGAATAAGTCTCCGGCTTCTTCACGCAGTCATTCATTAGTCTACTTCAATCAGCCAATCACAGGCAGCCTGGGAGCCTTGCATACTGGGTTGCAATCACAGGTTCCAGTACAGCAGCAGGATGGCATCTTACTGGTCACACCATGGTGCCATAATGCCACTTTATGAGCACACTTACTAAAGTGCTAAAGCCTGTGTTTGAATGTTTGTGTGTTATTCCAGCAGTCAACCCACTTATTGCCAAAAAATTGATGTGGAAGTTTGTACCTCAACTTCACTCACATGTGCTCTGTGTTTATGCTTGGGTTGTGTCTCTGAGGTATAGAGGTCTTAAAGCTATAACGCTCTCCAGTGTGTAGGAGCGTGTGTTCACATGGGTGGGTTTACCTTTTGTTGATGTGCATCACTTTTGTGTAGACATGTGCTGCATCTATAAATGTATCTCGCCCTCTGCAGACTGAACGTACACAAACACAAAATGAGAAGTCAACTGTAAACGGGCAGGCTATCAAAACCGTAAACCCACAGCAGCAGGAGCAATGACAGATATTAGATTTTTTGTAAGCCGAGAAAAAACCGTGGCCCAACTTTTCTCACGCTGGTTCTTTAATTCTGCTGCTGGCCTACAACCATTATGTTTGAACAACTCTTATCCAAACACAAACACACATCACACGTAATATTATATGGTTAGGATTTAAGTGTCTAAGCTGAGAGCCTGGCTTTTTTTTTTCAATACTACTTCATTCAAGTGTGGATATATTTAACTTTAATTTAATTTAATTTTACATGGTGTGAAACTTTGTTTGTGTCTGTTTCTGTATACATGAATGATCTATTTTATGTTTGAGATGCAATGTGTACTCCTGAATACTCCTGGATACAGCAGCAGTCGTTCTTCATTGCACGTTGCCTGATATTGGTGTTAATGCCTAGAAGTATCAAATAAATACCAGCTACATCCACCAGCTCTGACTGGGGATCTAATTAACAAAATGGACTCTGCTTAAATACTGTTCTTCCGCTCAAAAACGTTGCTGGAGTTTTAACTTAATGTATATCTCGTGTGTTTAAAAGTACAGCGTATCTTTATTTCCACGGGATTGTGATCTTTAAACTATTTTTTGAATGTGGCATGTTGAAGTTGTGGTTAATTGTTGTTGGGTACAACTACTGGATGCAGCTACTGTTCTTACCTTACCCACCCGCTTTTATTGACCAGTACAGGAGAAGCCTTTGTGCAGTTTGAGAATAGAACTCTGCCATCTCCAAATGGGTTGGGAAGACTGAAAGGAGACTTTTCTTGCCTTGTGAGTATTTGCTAATGGCTCCTTCCAAAAATATAGATTGGATATTTCAACTTAGGTAAGCCTTATTGTTCAGCCGAGCACACTGGAGGTGACATTTTTTTTGAATGTTTTGATGAAGACAGCAGTCAGTTTTAGAGAGCTGCAGACTGAGCAATTTAAGAGGAAATAATTTCTAAGAGTTCTTAGCATTGCAGTTTTCCCTGTCTGTTCTCCACCAAGATGATGAACACATCACAAGAACACACTGGTCGTTCTTGATGCTTATAATTGGACCTGGGATTGGATTGTCTGGTATCTATCAAGCCAGTGTAGCAAAGCTATTGTAAAACTTTCAAAGGAGACTGCACAGTACGGGCTTTAAGCATTCGATAAAAAATATGAATGGAGTTGAATGATGGTGCCGACAAAATTTAGTTTTTTTATGTGTCTCACAGGAGCTGGGGAAGAGACAGGTAGGATGTACTTTCTGCTTAATAATAAATACCTCTGAGACTGAGGGAGGACTCCTCTCAGTTGTAATGATGGGATTATACTGGCACATCCACGCAGGTGTTACAAACTGTAGCTGACAGTCGAGAGTCGAAAGACATGCAACATGACAGACATATAAGATCCAATGTCTTTATCTTAGGAGCTTTATTTGCCGTTCATACCTGGTTTGTTTGTTTGGGTGGATCAGCACGGCGTGGTTTGCTGACTGCTGATAAGTAATTGAGTTGTAGCTAAGGAGGATGAAGCTGCCTCTGGTTAGCTTGCTGTCTCGCAGGGCTGAATGTTTTCCTTGATGTCAGACACATTCTCAACTCCAAAAGCTGGTTTTCTGATTATACTACTGGATAATCATATGCTAATCTTAAATCATCAAGAGCAGTATCATCTGCTGGTGAATAAACAGGTTTTACAAGGATTTCTAAAGGAAGTGTGAATTTTATGCTAGACGATGACAGCAAAGCCGACCTTTTCAGTACTGGAGCAACAACACTGTGAAGTTCACATCTTGGAGCTTCATGTTTTTTTTTGTATATGTTAGGATTCACAGGCTCTCACACAGACAGGGTTTTGTTAGAAGATAACATAAAGGCTGAGAATCAACATTGAGAATATTGAGACATGCTACAGTAAGTTACAGTACTTTGTTTTAATTCAGAAACTTACAACGTTGAGTTTGTTTTCATACCACGCGTTATGGCATAGACTCAGAAGATTACTTGAGCTTCAACTATCTCTAATTTAGTGTGCGCGCGTGTGTGTGTGTGTGTGCGTGTGTGTTTTAGCCTGCTTGTTAGAACCAAAGTGCACTTTTTAATTACAGCTCTCAGATAATTTAGAGAGGAGGGGTGAGAGAGCTCAGGAGGCACAGAGAGAAAGTCGTGGAGGAGGGTTAGTTTAATCTCACAGTTCGTTTCACCCGTTGCTTTTGGTTTTATACTTCCTTTTAAAGACATAAATCACTGATCATCCTAGAGAAAGGCGGAGAGAGAGAGCGACTGTTGGATTGGCAACAGTAGTTATATAATCATATAATCAGATTATAAATACATTAGCCATAATTTTTCTCACAGTGATAAAGAGGTAAAAGCATGAAGGAGGTAAATGGGGGCCTTGCAGCCGACCAACCATAGATATCCATAAACAAATTGGGTCAGGGTAGCACGTGTGTGTGTGTGTATGTGTGATTATGCTTAAAGTGAATAAATGTTTATGCTTGTCTCCTAATTACATCTGCTCTCAGAGACTTAGCAGTGTTTACCAGCTGTTCACAGTTGGAGCATCCACAGATAAACAAATAACTCATGAATTCATTCATTTAGGCCCATGTATGTCTGGCTATCTAACCTTAATATTACACTGCTGTCTCTCGACATGTGTACTCTGTGTATGTGTGTGTGTGTGTGTCTGCATAAATTGGGATACATCAAGTGTTTAGAAGAAAAGGGGAAACTGTGGATAATTTCTGCTCTCCTCTTTTCAAACAAGTCTCGTAGGAAAATGTGTGGAAAGCGAGGAAACTCAAATAAAACTTTCTGCCGTTTGTCTGGGTAGAAAAGGAATAATACATGGAGGACTTTCCTTTCCTTTCCAGGCCAGTAATTCCCTAATAGGAAGGCAATAATTTCTGGGGATTTTTACTCCATGTTTGCTAGAAAGAAGCATGAAATGAACCTGCAAGAAAAAAAAAAAGTGTTGACAGTTATTCAGACACACAAATTGAACCTCTGCAGTTTTGGTTGCTGTCTTTGACTTTCCCAGCATCCTCCCTCTGCCCATATGGGAAGACGTGTTTTATGGAAAGAGAAAAGAAGGAAAAAAAAAATGGGTATCATTTAAAGAAAAAACTTTTTCCTCTATTCATGGAGCAGCGAGAGGGTGATGGAGCTAAAAGCAGAGGGGGGACGCTTCCTTGTGTTGCAATCCAGTGTAGGCTGCAGGACTTTATAAATAGACATGGATATGCACATGGTCGTGGGTAGAATTTTAGAATTATTGTTGAAAAGGTCTATTCTGAGGTTTTGCTTGTGAGTGTTTGTTGAGTGTGTGTCTGTGTGTTTCTGTTTGTATGTATATATGGGGAGATGGGTTATATCTATGGGAGTGTCTTCACACCTTGGCCCCAAACAGGAGTGTTAAAACCTCTCTGCGCAGACAGCATTTTCACTTCTCTCCCCTCCATCTATCTCCCTCTGCCACTCACTCCATCCTAGAGGACATGTCCTGAGACATTTACACCGTGTGATATTTTCTCCCCCCACTCCCACCCTTGATGCCTGTTTTCTCCACCCATTCTTCTGTTCTCTCTTCTCCCAACATGCTTTTAGACACCCCACACACTCCCACCACATCCACCACCCCCTGCTTCCCCCTTCTTCCGCCTCCTCTGCTGTCGATCCCTCCTTCCCTCCTGGGTTCAGGTGTGTCTAATCAATGTCTAAGCTGTTTAATCCCCTCTAGATGCTGCGCTGCCGTGTGTGTGTGTGTGTGTGTGTGTGTGTCTGTGAGCGTCTGTGTTTGCGTGTCTGCCTGATTGTGGTGTCCTTGTATTTAGTACAGACACAGAATGAAAATAAGGGAAGTCAAGGTAAGAAAGGCAGAGGGTAGAACGGCCGTAACCTCAACAAAGAAACCGCTGTGATGAATTTGCCTGCATGGCAATTAATTTGCCAGCAAGTGTCCTGTGAAAACACAAAAATGTTTTCCAGTAGGGGTGCATAGTTATCTCACTTAAGCCTCATTTCCACTTCATGGTACAGCTCAACCCGACTCGACCCGCTCTTGGTACCAGGTACTTTTCTCAATTCCGTTTCCCCCTGCAGATAGGAACCCCTCAGTGTAGGTGGGATCCTTAGCTGATCGTCATAACGCTGCCGAGTAAAACTGCCGTGACATCATCTTCAACGCAAATCCCTCGCTGGATCCTTTCATCTGCAACTAAACAGAGGAACACCTGCACTCAATTGACCACACCGTACTTTCAAATAGGGTGTTTGTGCAGGACGTCCCATGTCGCGCAAGTGACGATTCGAGTGACGATTTTTTCTGACCAATCAGTGGTCTGCAGTGTATTAACGCCACCTTTGAATATCAGCTGAGCTCGCCTGGAACCTCGAAGGTGATGCCCAAAAAAGTACCAGGTAGTATCCACAACTTTCGCCAATAGAAAACTGAAAAAGTCAGATCAGAGAAAGTCTACCATGCAGTGGAAATGAGGTTTGATTCAAACCTATACTCGATTTGACAGTAGGAGCCACAATTCAGAGTCAATTTGATATTTTTTCTTCCTAATGAATGAAAGCGTATTAGGTTCGGGTAACAGTTTAAAATCGAACTATCACAAGTTTTGTGTCAAGCACTGAATCAGAAATGCTCCAGAAAAGATATCTACTGGCAAACCAACAAAAGCTACACTGGGTTACTTTACGGCCAGTCACCACAGAGGATGAATCTTTCACGAAGATTTTGCCAACTGGGTGTTGTTTACTTGGGCTCCTGGATCAGTGTCATGCATCTAAATTTGGTATTTCCAACAGTGTTATATGAGTGCATTTCATGGTTAATAAAGCACTTTATGGCCTTAAATATTGCCTTCAACCGAAAGGAGTTCAGGACCAGTGTGCTTTGGAAGTAGCATTAGCGTTACTCACCTCCCATTGCAGGTAAATATACCGTGAATGCTGACTCCACCTACACCTATGAGTTGCGAGGTTTGAGATGCCACCAGCGTATTTTATTGATACTGTCGCAAGTTTTGGATCCTGCTAATGCAATGTAAAGATTTCAGGCAGAGTTGGACACAGTCTGACATGTCTTTCTGTATTTTACACTGACATTTAGCAGGAAGTAGAAGGCTGGAAATATCAGTGCTGCTTTATTTCCGACTCTGTTTTTCAATAAGTAGTGGTTCAATTTAAGTTTAGCAGTCAAGCCACCTGTTTCTTGAATTTGACGTGTTTGTTCCTAACATGAGGATCTCTTGTTGTGCGTTGCACTGGACTTTCAGTACCGTGGATTTGAAGATTGATTTATAACACAGCCCTTCCCTCAAAACGAACCAACAGCAAAGTGCACAGGTACCTTGATTAATTGTGGGCGAGGGCAAATTCCCAAAACAGAATAATATCTTCACCAAAAATGAAAACACCCATATTTGCTTCAACAAGGAGGACAGTATCACCACCTAAATTAATGAAGTGTCCACCATTATGGATGAAGCGGTAGAAAGGCTTTGTGAAGTTTGTGTCAGCAGTCTGGCAGCAGTTGACTAAAGGCTGGTTGGCTGTTTAGGATTTAGGGGTCCTTTAGTTCTAATAGCTGGGTAGTCAATGACAAGGTCATCCAACGCCTCAACCATCACTTTCTCTCCCTTATACTAATCCAAGCTTTATACCGATTTATTAATCTCTCTCTCTCACTGCCTATCTGTGTGTGTGTATATGTGTGCTGTAAAGACCCAGGGCAGAGTACAAGCTTATATGTGCTTAACTCTGGTCTCAGTTCAACTCTACTGGATTAGCTCCTGTCCTCTCCTCTCGTCACCCTTTCCCTTCCTTCTCCTCCATCCCAATATTTTCTCTTAGCTGAGGCCACATCTGCTTCTGTTGCCATTCGTATGTAGTTATTCACACTTAGTGCAGCAAACAGATTTTTTTTCTCTTCCTCTCCACCGGTCTTTTCCCTCTCTTCCTCCTCTCTCTCTCTCTCTCTCTCTCTCTCTCTCTCTCTCTCTCTCTTTTTTTCTCTTTTTTTTTTTTTTTCTTTTTCTTTTTTTCT
>CM022472.1:7992112-8022083 GCA_011952105.1 Coreoperca whiteheadi | reverse complement strand
TCTTCTCTCTCTCTCCCTCCTCTCTCTCTCTCTCTCTCTCTCTCTCTCTCTCTCTCTCTCTCTCTCTCTCTCTCTCTCTCTCTCTCTCTCTCTCTCTCTCTCTCTGACATATGGCAGTGTGGTATCCACAGCCGCAAGGCTCTAATTTATTTAGCTAACGATCTACACCACCTCCCTGAATAGAGAATGAAGGTCTGGTCTCTCCCTCTTTCCTCCTCTCACTCTCTCCGTCTGTCCCTCTCTCTCCTCATGCGGTCTAGCGCCGTCTCCCTGCCTCACCTGTTGTTCCACGCATGTAAATGAGCGCGTGCACACACACACACACACACAAACACACACACCCTTGTTTAATCTAATTAAGCAGGAACATGTTTTCTCAAGCAGGTTGTAAATACTGAGACTGTATTAGTGGAATGAAATTAGAAGCTGCTCTGTGTGATTGTGTGTGTGTGTGTGTGCATGTGTCTGTATATATTGGTGTTTAGTAAAAATGTATGTGTGTGTGTGTGTGTGTGTATGTGTCTGTATATATTGGTGTTTAGTAAAAATGTGTGTGTGTGTGTGTGTGTATGTGTGTGTATGTATTTTTTGGTAAGTTGTGTGTCAGATGTTAATTGCTACAGGGTTTTGTGCTGGTTGCATGACTGAACTAATGAATCCAACATGATATTAGTGCACGCTGTCTACAAGAGCGTTTATAAAACGTGTGTGTGTCTGTGTTAGTTGTGTGTGCATCTGTGTGTGTTAATGAGTGAATATGCTGTGCAGTGTCGCAGTATTTCAGCGGATCAGACCAGATTTGGGTCTTTGTCTCTATGCTTGACTGCTTTTATTGCAATCTGGCTTTCCTTCTCACTCTCACATTTACCTTCACACACACACACACACACCTTCTCCTTTCTCCAGCTCTCAATTTAATCCCTTAAATTAACATTTTGGTGCATAGCGGAGATGCACACCTTGCCTTCATTAGAAACACTCCTCTCCTCGTTTCCCTTCTCCTCTCCTCTCCTCTCCTCCTCCAGCCTATCGGAGTGACTTTGGGATTGCTAAGAATGAAAGAAGAGGTTAGAGGAAGGTTTAGGGCCTGTCATGAGAAGTTGGCTGCCTCTCCTGGTAGGTATAGCCACAGAGCTGCCCTTGGACCAGCTGGTATGTGTGTGTAGGGACGGGGCTTGGTTGTTAGTGTCAGATTGGATCACATCAAATTATAATTGACTGCAAGTTCCATTAGTTGCTATATTCACCAAATTACTGATGATGCTCTTCTGGGAGCTCTTTAAGCGTTATTGGAGTCAGTATTTGTATAAAAGTGTGAATGAGTGTATTGGTATGAAGTAAGGAACTCTCTCTTTTGTGTGTGTGCGTGTGTCTAAGTAGGCCAGCATAGCAGTTTAGTTTGAGTCCAGCTCCTAAGAGGCAGCTTAATAAATTGCTTTTTCTCCGCATCAAATCAGTGGAGAGATATGTGATTGGGAACTATTTCTTGACTGTGTGTGAGCTGGAGCGTGCGTAGTGTGCACGCGTGTACATGTCTGCGTGTGTGTTGTCTGTGTCCGTTGCCGAACTGAATTGTATTCAGCCTGTTTTTATTCCCTAGACCTAGAAGAAAAGAAAATCAGCCTCAGAAGGAAGTCAGGTGTATATAAAGCTTTCCTGTAAAAAGCATGTGCCGAGGTTGAGCTTCTCTCTCTCTTTCTAATTTTCTTCATGAACTCCTGCTTAGCGTCAGCAAGCGTAATGTTTGCATCCTTGCATCATTTGTTTTAGTTCTAGCAAATTGTCATCCCTTTAAGGGACACCTTTGATCCATATCTGTGTTGTGTAAAAGGATGATTGTGCCTCTGTGTCTGTTTACATGCATGTGTGTGTTTTTTTTTTAGTTTTTTATGTCAGTGTGGGCCTAGCTAAAGTCAGATAGAGAGCGAGTAATTAGCTAAGTGTTGTATTTACTCCCAGTTCAACCTGCAATCATTTTAATTTGTTTATTCAAACCGGGCAGCATTTGTTTGTTCTTTACTTAGCAGTCCTGCACACCAGACGAGTGTGTGTGTGTGTTTAGTGGAAATGTTTGTTTACATCTCTTGCTGCAAATGCCAAGCATATATCTAGCGTGGATGTTTTTGTGTGTGTGTTATAGCTACATACGTGTATTTGTGTGCAGGTGTGTGAGCATTTATCTGCATATCTGAGTTGTAGAGTTCATTAGCTACAACACTATACTTTATGGTTCGCTCTCCGGTTGTGGACGGTTTTATTAGAGGACTAATTGGCAGTATAGATAGTGGTGTGTGTCTGTGTATTTTAAAGTCATGGAATTTCAGCGTATTACCCCATGTAGCTGATTGACTCTCACATTCCCAAAACCATTGTTGTCAGTGAATATTGTTACCGCTTTTCTGCTTTTTATTAGTGTGCATATGTGAGTGCCTCTGGGTGTGTGATTGTGTGTATGTGGATTTGTGCATCTGTGAGGATGTGTTTGGGCCTGTCAGAATGTGGGGAAGGCAGTAGCAGATGCAGATCAATGCATCTATTAGCAGTTACATTGATGTAGAGCTCTGTTAAGCCCACTAAATGCTGATCAAAAGGTCCTCTGATACATTACGATCCCATAACCCCCCCCCCTCCTCCCCAATCCTTTTACTGTCTCCATCATTCTTCTTACGATTGCTCTGAACGGGGCTAAGATGTGAATCTCGAACCTTCTAACATAGCTTGTATGATATTACTGCAGGCAGGTGAAATATTATATCAGTACAATAGGTTTTCCAATGACCCAGTGATACAGGGCATTCATTTCAATTTACTGCCGACAAGGCTTGTTGCAGCGTTGTCTCAAAAGTTGCCGAAGTTCGTTTGAGTTACAGCAACTACTGATGTGTACAGTTTGTGGTGTTCTCCCTGGCAAAGAATTGGGATTACAGCGCCACATGCACGCGCACATACACAGACACACAGACACAAACACACACACATGCAGCCTAACCCCTGGCCAGGGTCCCATCCAAGGTATTAGGGGGTCTTAAGAGGCAGAATTCACTAATGACTTCCTTTATCTCCTACACACAGCTTTAGACCTGATCACTGAGGCTCTACACCCACACACAAACACAGGCTCACACACACGCACGCACGCACGCATACATACATAAACAACCCAAAATAACATGGGTGGATAAAAACAGAAAAGCTATAGAAGTGTTGGCTAGTCAGACTGGAATTTTTCTGATCAGCTTTCTTCTTTGTACTTTTTTGCGCGTGTTTCTCTGCACATGTGCACCCTTATGTACAAACGTGCACACGTTATGAGCATGATATGTAATTCCACTGGTACTAAAGCAATTGTTTTTAGTGGCACATTGATTACCCTAATGGCCTCTGTAAGACTCTTCTTACACCGCACACGAGAAGTAGAAAGTCTCCTCTCTTCTCCTGTTTTGAGGTTATTTGGGACTTTTGTTTCCACTCCCTTTCAATTTTTGTTTTGCATTGGCAAACCTAATGTACCCATGCTGTGGATGTATAGAGAGAGGTGAGTAAAATTGAAAGAAACACTGAAAAACTGTGGAAACACAAAAAGAGCAGCAATCGTAGCAGCCCAGGCTTTTATTTATGAAGCAAAGGCAAGGATTTGGGGTAAATAAGTCAGGCTGCAAGATGAGACTAAAAGATGAGTTGAGATGGGGAGAGAGAAGTAGTGAGAGATTTGGGCGGATGAAGGAATGAGGGCAGCTAAGCCTGGTTGCTCATCTAGCTAGCTCAAAACACAAACACACACACACACACTCGAACACATGCACTGTGGACATAATTCCAGGAAATAGTTTAATATGGTATCCCTTTGACATGCTTAATGATTTGTAGCCACAAGACTTCATGTGTTGTGTGTTAGCCCTAATACTAGGGTTGGGCGATCGTTTCTCGTTTCGTGGCGTTCATTCGTGGTCACGCGATAGCCGATAGGCCATCCCATCGATCCAGGGGGCAGAGGGAGTAGGGGGGAGTAAGGGGGGAGTTACATCACAGTACGCCAGTGAAATGCCAGCATGGAAGACTTTGTCTTAGTGTCAAAGAAAAATGATAACATCTTGTATTTGCGGATATTATGGGTTTTACCAAGATGACAATATACTTAATAGGCATATAATGAAGTGGCTGACAGATAGACCTCTATGGGTGAATAGACACATTTCTACTGTTAAAATATTTGTATTACCTTAATAATAATATTCTTACTAGTAGTAGTATATTTATTCATTTTTATTCAATAATTTAATAATTTTTAAAAATGATTATTGACGTTATAATTTTATTTGGATTAAAGATTTTGAATAGCCAGCTTTAGCGTCAGTCGTCGCTCCCGCTGACGAACGGGGCTCAGCGCGCGCTCCAGAAACAGCTCTAAATGCACAGTAGGGCGCAGATTCTAGAGGTTATTTCTTAGTTCTGGTAGTAAGTTAGTTAAAATCGCCTTAATATCTGCATAGGAAAAACCAATCGTCGATCATCCCTTCAATCTTCGATATGAGATCCGATCGCCAATCAGCAAGAGCCTACCTCACACCTCCATTCATAAGAGAGAATTTTCTCCTCACTCAGAATAATTGCTCTGCCAATTCCCAGCGTAGAGCTCTGCCACTACATGCCACTGTGGGGGCTTAAATCAGATAGCCCTTCTCGCTTCATATCAGATGTAAGCATTGCTGTGTGTATGAGATCGACCATCAATATCTCTTCATCACAGAACAGACAAGTTGAAGTGTGTGTGTGAGTGTATAGTGTGTTTGTGGGATTGAGTATCTCCTGCGCCGTAGAAAGCACTGTCTAGACAGTATGTGGACACCTGCTCTCAGCCTTTACCCTTTTCATCACACCACAAACACCATCCTGTTGCCATCCTGATGTCTCTAGTCCTCCTTTTCAGGTCAGCTTACCATTTTTCCATCACTCCACTTTGGTAGTGTGAGCAGGTTTCTGTTTGCAGTTTTCGTGCAGGCAGAAAATTGCACACCTTGCGTAATGTGGGCAATCTGTATCTTCCTAGCTATCTCTGATTCCTCTCCTCCTGCTGGTCTCTGTGTGGTGGGATTTGTTTTTGACTCATGTGGCCCATGAGCCAAAAGCAAATTGTGCAGACTAATGTATGACTGATGAAAAGAGAATATCAGTGTGCCATTTAGTCTAGCGTGTTTTTCGGGGTGCGATGTCAGAGTCACGTCTGCGTACATAACATGGTCTAATCCTGAAAATGTTCACTATCAGTATACGCATTCTTCTGGGGTGTATAACTCATCTCTGAAAGGATGTAGTCACTTAGGCTTAATTCACACAGCAATATTTGGGATTTAAATTGAATTAGGTTGTGCATATGACCACAGATGAAGAGGTTACCTTAGCTAATCTTGCTACAGTCAATTACCTGTAACAACAACTGTGATTGTTGGTTCCAAATTATGGGCACTGTGGTGTCCTTAGAAAGTGTATTAACTTAATTAACAGTAATGTTAACACATTATTTCTGAAACAATTAGTGGATTAACTGTTGAGTCAAATGAAAGTTATTTAATTGTTAACAATTTTGGAACTCGCTGAAGTAATTTGTTAAGCAAATGATATCTTGCAAATGTTGGTCAGACAAAACAGGCAATTTGAATGATACATTGGGGTCAGAAAAACTTGTGATGGGCATTATTCAATAATTTCTGGCACTTACAGACTAAACGTTTAATTGAAAAAGGAATTGGTAGATGTAGCCATAAAAGGCATGAATTTATCCCTCAGTCAGCAACAGAAACATTAAATGCTTTGGTAACTCAACAAGTGATTCTTTTCTGTACCTACCGCATAACCATAATGTCTGTGGTCTGACTCCCGGCCCGGGGGACCTTTGTTGCACGTCATACCCCTTTCTCTCTCCACATTTCCTATCTGTCTCTGCACTGATCGTCTACTTAAAGACTCATGATTCTAAAAATCAAAGTGATTATTTTCTACTCATCCAACCATCTCCCTTTCTGTGTCTCTCTTTGTCTCTGTATGTCTGTATGTTTCCTTCATTTATTCACTCATCCTTTCACTGATTAGTAGTGGTGTCTTGCCAAAGAAAGCAGCATTTAGGCATTTAGAGAAGGTTGAAAAATATAGATTTTGTCAATGTGACTTTGAGAACATAGTGCGATCATTTTTATTCTGTCTGTATGTCGATTTTTGGGTGATTATCAAAAGGTAGTTAGCTTTGCATTCAGTCAGATACTGTAGTAGAGTGCGTGCAAAATGAACCGAAATTGAAAATATGAGTGCTGAAAACACAGTGGATCGGTAGCAGTCCGGCAGGGTCAGGGAGGCAAGCCTAATTAGATATTGGCTGAACGTAGCGTGGACAGTTCCGATTTTAGTCTGCCTCAAGATCCTTCATAGTCATTATAAACTCACCAAGAGAGACCAGCTGTTCTGGCTGACAGTTCTACAATGGACTCGTACTGTGTGTGTCGAGGTTCAGAGATAGCTTCTAAATGTTGGAGAGTTTGAAAGAGCTCGGCTAGTTACGCGCACACCCTGACTCCCCTGTGATGTGAAATTGAAAACTGTGATTCATGCAAAGGCTTTCAGACTTTCTCCCGTTTTCTCTCTCTCTCTCTCTCTCTGTCTGTCCGTCCCTCTCTCCGGCTCGGCCCGGCACTTGGCTTGCTGAGAGGATTGGAAAAGAATACACACTCACACGTTCATATGCTTAACGTGCTCGCACAAAAAACTGTGAACTTCTCTTCTGCCATTTTTCAGCCTCTCTCCCGCAGCTCTTAAGCAGACTAGGTCCAGGACTGAAAGGCCCGGGGTGATTCTTATAGCTTTAAACCTGGACTGCTTTTTGTGTGTTTCACTGAGTCTGCGTCTCTGTGTTTCCGTTTCCATGTGTGTGAGCGTGTATTACTAATGTTGTGGAGACATAAATCTGTTCGCAAAGTCACATTGTGGGGAATCGCCTACCTTTTGAAAAGAAAACGTAAGTCCCCTTAAAGTAAGTCATTAAATATTAAGGTGAAGACTTGGTTTAAGGTTAGGTTAGGCAAGTCATGGTTATGGTTAGGGCTAGTCTCCAGGAAATTAATGTATGTCAATTTAATGTCTGAAGTGATGGAAACACGACTCTGTGTGTGTGTGTGTGTGTGTGTGTGTGTGTGTGCATGCACTCCAGGGGCGCTGCTATCTGATCCATTGAGATGAATGGCCTGTCTGTATCTCCTCTATACAGCTGACACTATCAAATAGCCGCTGCCTTTTTCTCTCCCTTTTACTCTCTCGCTCTCGCTCTCTCTCTCTCTCTCTCTCGCTCTCTCTCCCTTGTGTAACCCTGTTACCCATTGGTCTCTTCTTACTCTATTGCGCCCTCATTTGTTGTTTACAAGTAGAGCGAAGGATGACTGGCATTTTATCTTGCAGTCGAGAGGAGCAACAGAGATAGAGGAGACAGAAAAACAGAAGCAGAGAGAGAGAGATTCAGAGACGAAGAGGTGGAGGAAGCCTCTTTGTCTGCCAGCATCTGTTGCTGCAGGGCAGAGACAGGGAGGTGTGTGTGTGTGTGTGTGTGTGTGTGTGTGTGTGTGACAGGGAAAGCGTGATGGTCACGATTAATTCAGACAGACCATTTGATGCCTGAGTGATTCTAGTCTCCCTGTTTCTCCTACTAATGCTTCAGTTTTTCTGATCCTCCTCCTTTTCCTTCTATCTCTCCACCTGTGTCCACCTTTTATCCATCCATCTATCAGCCACTAACTATTGCATCATTATTATCAGCTTGATGACTTAGTTTTTACTGTCCATTGTTGAGGGTGTTGTGTGGGAGTTAAGTCATTGGCAGCTGTTTTGCTTGTCAGGGTGGGCAGTATCACTGGTGCTGTTTGGCGCCAAAGCCTACACTGGTGTAATTGTTTCCCACATCTAGCAGCATTTACATATTTCCTGAAAATCCCACTTTATTCAGAGAGCTTCACCCCAGACATGAAACACTATTTATGTCTAGAGTGAAAACAAAACTGATTATATTTAACATCCTCTGACTCATGGAGCTCATGGAGTCATGGGAGATGTTGAGAATTCAGATCACGGAGAATTTAGTTGCCCAAAGGAACACAAACGCACCAGTGTGTCTGCACTTCATGTTCAGTGTTAAACCCGCTTATCTCGGTTAAGTGTTTCTTCACCACACGAGGAATATGTTAATTTTAATAAGGCTGGTATTTTATGTTTTTATGTGGGATTTTATTTATGTTTATTTTCATATTCGTCCTGTTGCCTGTGGCCCAGCTGCTGGATGTGGATCGGCTCAGTTCAGTCATTCTTTTCTGTTGCTTCACAGTGATGCAACATTCACTGTCTCCAATCTTCTATATTACTTAGTCCTTTGTGCTGAGTTGGAGGCTATGCCTCATTAGGAAACATTAGCAGCTCAACTGGGCAGCGATAACAGCTCCATAAATCACACCGTTCCAGCACATAGGTCTTACTAGTATTATGGACTGTTATAATTTATTTTCCACAGGTGACACTGCAGGTGACTTTACTGGTCAATCCAGTGGGTGATGGTGGCATTGTTTGGGAGTCATTCCTTGACGTTTACTACCTCTAGTTTCCAACTCCTCGTGCTGCTGCAGGCTGTTTTACCAACTCCATTGCCTCTGAATGTAACTCACATATCATGGCCTTACAATTACCCACAGTACCTTGTACCTTACAATACAGCTGCTCAACTTTGTTGCCAGATTGTAAATTGGTACTTATCAACAACTATTTCTATTCTAATTCTTTTCATAGAGAAAAGACATTGTCCTTTTTATTTATGTTTATGAGCGTGTGTGTGTGTGCTGCTGCACTGTACTTTACTGTGTTGGTAATAATCTGTGGTGTTACTGAGTGTGTTATACATGGACTTGTATTCAGTCTCGCCTCTTCTGACTGTCAGACACACTAATCCTTTTTCCTTCTGCTGCACCTTTCTCCTACTCTGTCCTCGCTTTCTCTCTGGAGCTTTTTTGCAGAATAACAAGGCTCGTGGGACACCGGCCATACCTTTACCTCTTAAACAGCCACTATTCTTCTTTATCCCTTCATTGCCTCTTATTATTTGCTGTGAAATCAACGTCTTTTCTCGGCTGCCGCTGCACTAATTTCTCCTCCACTGTTCCCTTCTGAAGCGATTTGAAAAAACAATAGCTGTTTAGTCTTTTTGTTGTCTGGTTGCACATATATTAGCCTAGCCGTGTGTTTGTTTTATTGTGAGACTGGTTGTGTCTGTATGACAGGCATCGTATTTGATGTTTACCTGTAGTGAATTAATCATTCATAATGCAGTTTGAGTTTTTAATTAAGCCCACACTCAGAAGCTGTTGTCACAGTCGAGCCTTTCTGACAGTTTAAGAAGAGGCATAAAAGCTTCTCTTTCTGTCTCTGCTACCTTCCCTTCTCTGTGGTTCGATCTGTTCTGCAGTTGACAGGTAATTTATGAGAGAGAGAAAGGAGGGGGCTACTATGACACAGACCTGGAGTCAGCAGACACACACACACACACACGCGGCGTAAATCATCACTATTTCTGTGTAACTGATGGTTGAGTTCAGAGGTCAATGACCAATACCTGACCTTTCTTGATACAACAGACGACGTGTATTTGCGTGTGTGTGCGCGCGCGCGCGTGCGCGTCTGCGTGTGTATTCTGCATGTTAGTGTGTTTTTTGTGTATTTGCTGCCATCTTTGCTGGGAAAGGGTAATCAGTTTCCTTGTAGAGGTGATTTAATCTGTAGGTCACGTGCACAGGATGGATTCATCAGAGGACAGATAGATCACTGTCACGCACACACGCAAACACACTGAGCAGGTAATTTATGAGGTTAAATGGTTGGTCAAAAGGCAAAGCTGTGGCGTTGACCTCGAGGTCACTGTGGGTACTTCTACCTCCTGTCGTCCTCGCCTCTCTGATAGTCCTCTGTCATTTCACAACAGTCTGGTCTGAACAACAAAATCACACACTTCCACTGTTTCCTTGTTGCTGCGCAGTTTTAAGCTGCGGCTTTATCTCAGCCTGTCTGTGTTCCTAGATGTGGGAGGACTCTGAAAAAGCAGAAAACAAAGGAGATAACGGGGTCATGGGTAGTCTCGTTTGTCGTCTTTCCTTTTGTGAAAGGTTGTTTAACGTGTGTGTGTGTATTCTCTCACTACTGATGTCGCTCTCTGAGTAGTTCAGAGCGCAGGCACTGTGTATGTATCTTTTTGTAGCCTGTGTATGTATTGTGTTTTAAGTATATGCTAATGTTTTTATCTCACTGCATCCAATCCTGTTTTTCAGAGCTGAAACCTTGAGAAATGCTTTTTTAGCTTTTGTTGTGTGACAGCACGTGTGTGTGTGCGTGTGTGTGCGTGTGTGTGTGTGGTTGCATGTGCACGTTAAAGGGTTTCAACTAAGAGATCTAGGCCTTAAGTCAAAATGATAGTGGAGTACAATAACAGTCTTTGTCTCACCAAATTATATGGAAAAACCCTCAATCTGCATTTGTTTACTGCTTTCTCTGACTCAGTCTTGCACTCTTTCACGACGCACAAATACACACAACCTGACCCAAAAAGCAAAGGATAAGAAGTTACGGATTGGGAGGCAATGAAAAGGAAAAAAATCTTTTTGGTTAACAGTGTGGATGTATGGCTGTTTTTGACTCTTTTGTATTTTATTTTTCTAATTAAAGACCATGGAACAATAAGGGGATTTTCTTGCTGTGGGGCTGTATGTATTTGGTTGTTTTTGTGTGTTTATTTCTATTCTCCAGCACAGTCAGTGAGTTCATGGTATTTATGTCTGTTGTTTGTTATTAACATGACAGCATAATCACCTTTACATGTGCATATGTTAATGTATATGTGTTGTTGTTTGTTCCAGCCCGAGTGCATTGTATGTGTAATGCATGCGTGCTGCAGGCAGGGTGGAAGGCAGGTTCTTGACATTTGCCACATCAGGCAAGCTTCAGCCTTCTTTCAAGTCAATTAAAGCAATTAAGAGATTAAGTATGTGAATGGGGATTCGCATGAATTAGCATATCAGAGGGAGGGACCGGATTACTTCCTTTATTCCCTCACTTGCTCGCCTTCCTCTGGCTGTAACTTATCTCCAATTCTCTTAATCGTTGAAGAGAAATCCCAAATCTTAAAACAGGATTCCTTACGATTTTACAGCACATTGCAATTTCTTTCACAGGTGAAACATACACTCAGGGCGGGCTATTCAGTATATCTGTTACATGTTTTGACACATTTATCAAATACGACAAATATATGGAACACAAGCTGGACACAATTTTGTACTTTTAATTGGAATTTAAAACAAGGTGCATTCTCTTTCATGAACAAATGAATGAATGGTTTTGTTTTCTGAGAATGACAAATAAGATGTGAACAGCGGCAGTGGTTAATAAAGTAAAACAGCTGGATGGCATCCAGTTTGCTGTGAGTCTTCAAAGCCCATCCCACGGTGCAGTGCACCCGCAGTGTCTCCACATCACACACCCGTGTTGGGTAAGCGACTGGCTTACTGTCAACAGACTTGTGGTGTAACTTACCATAGCCTGTCTTGCACCCACTGAAGAGAAGGAGGATACTTTCGCTGCTCTTCCAGAGTGGCTGAACGTTGCCAATGATGATGATGATGATGATGATGTTATGTTATTACAAAATTTCAGCATGTAAGCTTCTGCCAACATGTTTACGAGTCAGTGATTAGCTCTGATTTCAAAAAACAGATCAGCCCCTCTGAATCTAACTCCGGGGGAGTGATACAGGATACTACAGTCAGGAGATTACAGGGTAAAATAAAGATCAGTCTAACATTAGCTGGCTGACTGATTGCCAGTGGCTACATTAGCTGGATATGTTTGAAAACAACATTGTATTTCATACAATGCCTACCTTTGGACAAGTTCCGTTTTGGCCTTTCAGCAATATCGCCACCTCTTTAATTTCACAGCTGTCTGCAGTTCAGGCTGGTGTAGGCATGCAGCCTCATTTATTTGTTTTCACACCAGAGGAATCCAAAATATTTAATGTGCTTTTTATTTTATTTTTTTAATTCATCACTTGATAGTGATGTGATCGACAGTGGTAGTCTGAGTTTGAAGCACTTTTTTTTTTTTTAAAGCTTCCCTGTGAAAAGTCTTATTATAAAACAAAAAGCGGCCCTGAAGCTGTGATAATTCTCCCACATGGGAAGAAAATAAGAATGTGTCAAGAACAGGGAGAATTTCACAAGCTGTTACTGGAGCTGAGGTATCGCTTCAAGACCTACATTATGATGTCAGCAGCCCAGTCTGATAAAATGCTAAAAGCACACAACAAAACGAATCCGCCCAATTACCACAATCCCGTGGATCCTGAACAGCAACTGGCAGTATGGTAGACACGCACACATGCACACCCACATGGCTACACTGTACGTCGCCTCAGGGGACCATCATCCTTAAAGAAAATGCTCACATCTCTACTATTGCTAAAATGCGTTATTAAAAAAGTTAATCTCTTTTGAAACTTTTGACGAATGCATAAAACGCAGAAACACTGTTGTGAAATTTATGACAGGCGTGTGAATTAATAGACTAACTGTGAGGTTGATTCATGTTTTTATGTCGAAAATGTGTCACTTTTCAAGAAACACCGACACCATATTTCTGTTAATGTGGATTAACAAGAGCAGGCGTCATATACATGTGCAAGGTGAAGTTAAACACTTTTTTTATAAACTTCTGGCATTTATTTAATTGCGTCACAATATGCTTCAGTGGCCTTTAATTAATTTAAGTACTGTAATTGGGCAGGTCTCCAAAGCACAGCCTATGTACGGAAACCTCTACATTGATATCTGCGAACATAATTACTTGTGTGCTGAAGCTACAAATATTCAAAACATCGCTGTCATTAAGAAGCACGACCCTTTTTTCCCTCTTTCTCCACTAAATGAAACAAATCATTGAGGGACTTTGTGACTTTGCTGAATGTTTGTTCACACTTCTCAAGAGTTCTTAACCAGAAAACGTGCCCACGTCTGCGGAGGATCACCCTCAGTGCTTTCCCATCATCCACAACGCCTGGCCTTTTATTTACTCTCAATGAAGCATCTCCAGGCTATGCCTTTTGATGATATCACAGACAGCAGTGTGAAGCTCTCTTGTGTTTCTAAGAAAAAAGAGATGTGCTCATTTTCGCAAATTTAAGTGAACTGACTGACCGGATTCCTTTCATCCTTTAAACGCTTCTTTTTAGGTCTGTTTCTTTACCCTGTGCATCTGTTCATCTATTTTCCTGCTTTGTTTTCCAGCTCTGCTGAACTGAGAGCTGAAGTGCTTCTGTCAAACCAAAATAGAAGCCTGAGAAAGATGGTTCACACCTGTCACAAAAGGATGCAACGGAGTTTTTATAGAAACTCGCATAAAAATGTGGATTAAAAGTGGAAAGCAAAGAGAGGCCGTTGGGGGAGAATGGTCATTTTAGCACATTGTGACCGTCGGAGACTCTTTACCCTTAATGATTCAACGACCGTCCCTTTGGATGGGAAGAGGCTGTGAGAGGCAGAGTGGTCATTTTAGCACTTCCTGCTTCGGTATCTGCTCCATCTTTTAGTAATGACCTCTAACCTCAATGATTCATAGCGTAGGCAGGGACAACACATAGCCACACAACTGCAAAAGCATACGCACAAATTCACCTGCATTCAAACTCGCTCAATCAGCCTCCCAACTCTCCAGAGTGCTTTTACCTGAGAAAAGAGTCAGTGCACCAACAAGACCCTCCCTCCTCTCTCACTGGCACTTCTGGCCTTCAGAGCCGCCATCTCGCACTTTACTTTCTCAAACCTATTATTACATCATGAAGTAGCCTTTGACAAGTAGAAGACGCTCTTTAACTTCAGTGTGTTCAGACTCATAAAGGGGCTTTTTAGAGTTGTGTGTGTGTGTGTGGGAGAGGTGCTCTAACTGGCGGTTCGTGCAGATCTCAGTCTACAGGCTTCATCTCGTAATCGCCTGCGAAATTGATTGTGTTGCCTCTCTCATCCATCACACCCCGGACTCCTCTGACCACCTTTCTATTAGTGTGTGCATATGCACGTGAGACCTATCAATGATATGCATGCTTCCCCTTCTGTGATCCACACAGCTCATATACATACATACACAGCTCGCACAACAAGTCTACAGAAAAACATACACCCACTCGTATTCAGTAATGCACATGCACATATGAATTCATTATGCCTGCGCACACATTTCATTCTGACGCAGCCCTACAATGCAGCACGAGTGATGACGTGTGTGTGATCATAAATCTGTAGTGGCGGATGAAATGTATGCGTGTCGCTGGAGGCTGTGCCAGCGAGGACACTGGATCTTTCCCTGAGTAGGGTAAACATTGCTGGAGGCTTGACGCTCTCCTCCAGTTCCTCCACCGCCGAACCCTCCCAACACTTTTCCTGCTTCCTCTCGAGGGGAGATGAATCTTCTGGTATTTGAAGTCCCTTTGATAATCCCTTTTGGGGGAGATCATCAAATCGCACACGCACAAATAGACTTTGACAGATAGACGGGCAAATACGCATTAAATGCCATGTGTCTGTCTGCGTGAGCCGTGCTGACGTTTGGTTGTGATCAGTGTAATGCCGATCCAGATTCTGTCTGTTTCAATGCTGGGCAACATCTCTAGCATGCTTCACCATCACATCGCATTACATCAAACATCATTACGTCTCTTCTGATAGAGGGCTGTCGTCAACGCCACCCCTGTGACAGACTCACCCTTTGTGATCCGACTCATTTCTCCCTATCATCCATCCCTATCATTTTCTTTGTCCTAGCCACCCTTCCTTATCACTGCCTACATCCTCTACATCTGTCCTCCATTATACTCCACTATCTACTTCTTTTTTTCCCTCCCTAACACTCATTTGATAGCTTTACACACACACATATATTCTCATACGCACACGCAGAGGAGCAGACAATAGGGTGATAGACGGCCTATTGAGTAGTAGAAATAGCTCCCTGCTGGTTTAAATGTGTTTAAGTTCTTAATAGCTGCAAGTCAGCATAATCCACAGAGATAAGCACTACATTATAGCAATGCACAGACACACACGCACTAATATACACGCACACTCCTGTATACTCCATGCACATACACACTCGTACACAGGGGTGTTTGTTCTGTGTGTTGGCTCTCCAGGAGTAGTATAGCATGAGTGGTGTGCCGGGTATTTACATTTGCTTCAGTGACAGCAAAGCACTTTCTCCACCTCCCTCCCTTATTTCGTGCTTTCGTGCCTCCATCTACCCCCACTGCCCGCCCCGCCAAAACCTCCACCCATCACGATCTGTCTCATATATCTTTTTTACATCCCTCCTGAGTTTCAATAGCAGCATTTTTTGCACACTGCCAGAGACGCTTTCTGAGACTGTTTTGTAGTTTGTGGGGGTGGGGTGGGATGGGGTGGGGTGGGGTGGCTGAAATGAATGTCAAATGCTTTTTCAGGTCGTCTGTGCTCCCATCCAGAGTGACGCCTCGACCGGTGCTTTTCTCAGCCACTGTGCGTGTGTGTGTGTCGGTGTGTTTGCTCACTTTCATTTTGTCTCTCTATATTGTAGAACTAACCCTAACACACACACACACACACACACACACACACACACACACACACACAAACAGGCTGGTAACATTCCTTTAGGGAAGAGCTACGCTGTGCTTGACGACCTCATGCTTTCCTTGGGTTCCAGGAAAATTGTGGTTTTGGGAATTTGATGTGCTGGATGCGTGGCTCTCTGCGCGTGTACCCATGTGTGTGTGTGTGTGTGTGTGTGTGTGTGTGTGTGTGTGTGTTGCATGGCATGGGAAAATGTGGCATGAAAAAGACCAAGTCATGGTGCTGACATTGTCTAATAACACTGTCACTGTTTCTATCTCTCCGAGCAATCACAGACTGAAGCAGGCTGTGAGGCAAAGAAAGAAAAAGCGAGAAAGTGCTTCAAGATGGTGTGCAGCTGCAGGAGAGTTTTATTTTTCTTTGCTGTACTAGAGTGCAAAAAGTTGAAAAAACAGTATGTGTTTACTTCTGTGATGGGTACAGAGAGTTTTTCACTTTATGCCTCATTAGAGAGCGAGAGTGAGGAGGAAAGATGAGGAAAAAACTGAGGGGTGTAGTGAGAGTGAAGAGATGTGTGTTTGTGTATGTTTGTGTCCAGCACCAGCCAGCTATTTTACAAAGCTGATAAACAAATGTAATGAACTTTCTTCACCACATTTCTGCCTCCGTTGCTGTGGAGGAGGGTCTGTTATTTGTGTTTGTGTATGTGGAGAAAGAGGTCGTGGTGTTTGATTGATGGGAGACGTGATTTCTCATGAACTCTGCCATTTGAGGGAGCGTATTTGCGAATGGTGTGTGTTTTGGGTGTGTTGTGGCGGGGGCAGTAGTTCTGTGTGTTTTTTGCCTTTGTTTATGCTGGACGATATTCCTACCCTGTGTTGTGCATTATAATCTGTTCCAGCCATCCATGTGGAAAATACCTTGCGTTGTTCTCGTCCAAGTGCCACTGGCTACTCACTTTTGAGTAAATGATGCTGTGTTTTCACTCAGCCCTTCACTAGCTTTTGTTCTGTTTCACAATCATTTTGACAGGATTGTCTGTATAAGGCCACCGTACACACAGTGAACTGCACAGTTTGAAACTATGAGTGTATCAATGAGATGGGTTCTGTTGTCAACTGGAGATTTTTAGGGCAACTTTCTGATTCCGTGTGCACATTCAAGTCCGACCTCTCCTGGATCTTTAAAGCCAGTAACAATATCGATATTTGAAAGTTTAAAAACAACACATCGTCTGATATTAGTTTGTTGACATGAACATAAGACAACCATTTTGATAAGGACCTCTTGAACATAGCATTAAAGAATTGCGACCGGCTGACATTTTACAGGTGAAAAATAAACTTGTCATCCCTTCCTGGTGGACAAACCGCTGTACTGTACTGGTGAGACTGTTTCTAAATTACATATCTTACAGTAATTCATGCATTCATTTCATCCCAGTTAGATTACTGCAATGCACTCTTTTCTTGCCTCACCCAACAAATCATCACTAAGTGTCAGCCAGACTCATAACCATGCAACCTGAGATCCTCTGGTCATTCCTGGCCATCCCTCGGTCAAACATTAAAACTAAAGGGGACCGGGCCTTTTCTGTCTGTTTTTTTGTGTACTGCAATTTCCTGTTCTTGCACTCATTGGCTCCAATGCTTATACCAATATATCTGACCAATTTCTCGATCATGCACCTCAGGGATCTGTCATAAGATTGAGCTATTCCCTTGATTAGGACGTTCTGGACTAAGATCGTGAGCTCTGTTTTTTCATCTGTTTAAATGTCCACTATTTGTTGCTTGTCCATTCAAAGGAGTGAGGGTGTGACAGCATGAGACGACAGGACTGAGAAGAGTGATGGCAGGGTGAGATGTCCAGCCTTTAACCTCCAAACCCTCCAAAACTCCTGATTGAAGATTTGAAATGAAAATGAAAATGAAAAACAAAAAAACGACTTTAAAATTAGACATGAACGTATGTGCCGTAATGATGATAGCGTTCCCACACCTTTAGCAATCAGGCGTCGGGGTACCTTTCAAAATCCAATCAATGTAAACAGACGAAAAAAGTACTAAACTTAAACGCTAGATGTTGAGTTGTTAGACAGTTTTACTGCTAAAACACATCTTTAAGGTGACTTTTTTACAGCTTTTATCAGAGCTTTCTTTTCATCTCAAAACATGTGTCTCACCAATAGTTATACACTCTTTACACACTTCAGTGTAAGGAGTTAAAAGTGCTGTTTACATTGTATCGACAGTTCTGATTTTAATGATCTCCTCAGAGGAAATGGGGCTCAAAAGGTTTTTCTGGGCAAAGTGTTCTATAATGTGTTTTTCTGTCATTACCTTTCCTGGCCTTTAGAGGAGCTTAAATGTTGATTTCACAGGAATGGAGAGGGGCTGATGACAGTATGAGAGCAGAAAATAAGATTTTCGTCTAATAACTAAGGTTATAAATCAAAATTGGGAGCTGTATGCAAAAACAGACATTAATGGGATTTAGCTGATACTTATACAGGGAATTACATTTTTGATGAGTTACATTATCATGCCAGTGGTCATGACGCACTGAAAAGATTTGCGTTTTATGACAAGACATTTCCTGCTGCTAGTTTTTTGCTAAATGTATTTACAATATAAAGGGTGAAATGTACATTTTTAAAGGAATATTCCCAAAACACATGTTTCACTAAGTATCACTGAGCGTCTGTATCTTGGAAAGATCACTCTAAAAAGCTTGTAACTTGCTCCTTTTCCGAGGATGGCAGCGACAGTCAGCTTGGAGTTTCTAAGACCAAATGGAGTAACCATTTATGTCTGTAAAAGTGGTCTTTCTTCTCAACCCTACACCTTGCTGTAATGCACAATTTTGCTGTTTGCCTCCTGAAAGAGGGGGACGAAGAAGAGAGAGCGTAGAGGGTAAAATGTAAGTGCTGTCTCAACAAAATTGTGAGTGTTTTTCTCCCATTCCCTTAATCAGGAGCTCACTGTGAGCTGCATGTTGCCCACGTCTTGGTCCAGAAGTAGCCTGTGCAGCAGTACCCTTATGTATTTTACTCATTTCAGTGTATGAGTACAGCCCAAACGTTCACACAGATCTTTCACTGTAATCTCTTCAAATTACACAAATTACAGTATATTCCATGACCAAAATGGAGCAGAGAGAATCAGAGCAAAAAAACCCATGAAAAACTCCTTATTAATTTCGATGAGACCACAGCACTGGCACCACAAAAGGCTCTGGCTAAAAACTCAGCATAGTCCAGCAAAAAGTTTGCCACGGCTCAAGCTTTGCTGCAGCGCTGTGCAGTGTCATCAACTAGCATACTCCATTGGCCAATTAAATATGTGCAGCCGTCCATAAAGGGGAAAACACCTTGTAGCGTAAAACTTGTAGAGTTGTGCTAATGTTCACTGTTCACCGCTAGCAAGCAAAGAGACAGAGGAGAACATTATTGCTGCTGTAATAACAGAGTTTTACATTCGGGCCTCAAATGAGTAGACTAAAGCGCTGTGCAGTGTCTTTGTGTCTGGTAAGCCTTAAAACTCGATTTCCGAGTTTGTAACACACCCACGACAGTATGTGACGATGCTGACTAGCTGGCCCAGATTCATGGTAAACCGTCCATTTGTCTGAGGACAACACCACTAATAAATGTTCTCACCAAACTGTTCCTGTACGGTCTGTTCAACCCAATACAGGTATCAAAATACGCTCACGGCCGACGTACAGTATATTAACTACGTTACTTATACGAACAAAAGCATTTCGGCAGATATTGCTACCATGCACACAAAAATGAAACAGGAAATTGAGTAGCGAAAGACTAGCATGTGGCTGATTTGAAGCTACATAGACAACAAGCAAAGCAGAGGACAAGTAGGTGTTTTTATTACCCTATAATTAATTTAGTTTCTGAGTGTCTGGAGGATTTGAAATGTGTAATTAGAGTGGTATTAATGTATCGGAGTCAACAGCTTTTTTTTCGTATTTTGAGAATATAGGTTTTTGGGATTTACGTTTCTAGCTGTAACTCTTTCATTCAGCTGGCTTCAGGACAGCAACACACAAAGTGTTCTCTCTCTCTCTCTCTCTCTCTCTCTCTCTCGCGCTCCCTCTCTCTCCCCCTGTTCTTGTTAATGGTTGTATAAGTGAGAAGTGGGAGCCAGGGAGGTGATTGTGATATCCCAGCAGGCTGAGCAGCAGATGGACCATTCCACTGCCCACAGTGCCTCCCCCATCCCCACGCTGACACCACCGTCTTCATTAGCCACCTCAGAGGCTACGACCTCATCTCCTCCTGCCGTGCTCCCAAACCTCTCCCCCTCCTCACCTCTTGCCCTGCTCCTACCCACTCGTCCGTTTTCTCTCACCTCCTTTCACTTTCTCCGTTCACCCTGCTCCACCTCCACCCGTCTCCCGACCCTTCGGTTTCCCTTTGTCCCTCCTCTTAAGAATCTATCTCTGTCCTTTCTTTCCACTTACCATCTTCCTTTACCTCCCTTCTGTGCTCAGTAGCTCAACCCCGACTCCCTCCCTCCCATACCTGTTGCTCCCTAACCCTTCCTCTGCTCTGGGCGCCTCCTCCCCCCTCTCTCCATCATCCCTCCTTCCCGCTCCATCTGTTTCTTTCTACCATTCTGGCCAACTGACCTGGTGCATGGTATTATGGGGTTTCCCTGCGGGGGTTACCATTGTGGTCTCTGACAGGTGTGTGTGTGTGTGTGTGTGTGTGCCCCATGTGTGTTGCTTGCAGGGTTTCATTCAGCATGAGAGATTAGTGATGGTACAGACAGCAATTCAGGGCAAATACGTATCTTCTGTCGCTGACTTGGAATACAGTACTTTCATTCAATGATAACCTTAACCTTGGCTACTGAAGTGTGTGTGTGTGTGTGTGTGTGTGAGCAAGGGATTGTGTGACTATGCGCATGTGGTATGGAGGAGCATAGAGAATGAGCTGCCATAACTTATTATGTCTCATTATAACACCTCTTAGAGGCTGCACAGCCACAAAATGAGCTATTTTAGCACCGTTGTCCTCACTCATCCAGAGACGAATAGGATATTAGGGCAACGTCACGCACACACACACACACACACACACACACTATACAGATGTGAACTGACCCCAGAGCTGCACGTCAATTATAGTGATTGTGTGTGCTTGTGCGTGTGTTTTTGTGTGACAGCACTAAAGACAGTATTTAAGTCTCCCTGACAACTACAAAGAGCATTGTGGTGGCGACCTCATGACAACCTCCCAATTCCAAGCAGCTCTGAGACGACAACAGCGATAGGATTTTTGCTTTCAACACATCACTTTGGTATGCTCAGACTGCGGGAAGGGAGAGGAGGTGCAGAGGGGTGAAACAGACAGTCATTTAAAAACTGAGAGAGGAAAAATAGGTGGTGGCAGGAGGTTAAGATAGGTGAGGAGGCAGTGCATAAGGAAAATTTAAAAATGGGCTTTTGTTTCTGCGTGCGTGTACTTCTAAGTTAGGATGGTTGCCTTGTATATGTCTGGCTCCTCAAAACAAACAAACAAACAGTGATTCAAAAGCACAAAATCTTCAGCTGCTGAGAAAAAGAGGTAGAAAGACGGCTGTCCTTCTCTGCTCAGGTGTTCCTTTTTCTCGTGTCTCTCAGATCACAAAGAGAGATTTAGAAAAAACTGATGCGGAATGTGCCAACCCTGATGGATGGAAGGAGGGATTTGCCGAGTGGATGGTAGTTTATGGAACAGGAAGCGAGGAAGAGTGAATAGTCAGTCACCTATGTTTGAACAAAGAACAAAGGATAGGAAGAAGGATTTAGGATTGGGCGGTATCCAAGGTTGTATACCTTTTAAACCTTCCACAAATCTCCCCGCGGTAAAGGGTATTACCAGCTGACTTTAGAAATAACGTTGGGGGACTGGAATATGAATTCAGCTGCTAAATGCTAAGTTTAGATGGTTGCCGCTGTACCATCTCGGTGGCAGCACTTCCACTGCCAGTCACATGAAGCTACTCTATATGGTCTCTTTTTAAACTCAGAGATTTAACAATTACCATCAAAGTGGAACGGCAGACACACATGCTGCTTTGTGTACCTGGTACTGTACCACATCAGTGCAGGTTTCCCACACTTGAGCCTTTGCATTTCACTGTTTACCCAAAGGCAATTATCATTGTTGGTGGTGACTGGTTGGGCCTTGTCATTTCATCCTTGCAGCAGTTAGCAGGTGATTGATTCAGAGATATTTCCATCCCTGGCTGCCTCTTTCTTCATGCGGATCTTACTGCAGCACACCCATGGCGCTTTCTTGTCTTTTAGTGCAATCTCTAAATTCTGCTGAATTGCAGCAGTTGCATTCTTTTTAGCAACCATGTTTTTACTTGCCACCCCCGCCCCCATCTCTAATGTGGGTTGTCTTGCGGTATTATCAAAATCTCTTATTCTGTAACTAATTGCTCTATTACCAATGGTGCCTTTAATGGACAGAGACAGAGACCGAGGGGGATGACATGCAGCAAAGGGTCGCAGGTCAGAGTCGAACCCGGGCCCGCTGCGGTGAGGACCGTGGCCTCGCGCATAGCGGGGGGGGGCTCTACTGACTGAGCTAACCAAGCTCCATTAGTTAGAGTTTCAAAGGTTGTGGAGAAACCCAGCACACAAAATGTTTTCTGTCATTTGCATTCCCTACAAAATAATCAATCTTTGAGATTATAGAAGAATGTGTTTTCTAACCGTGATTACTCTTTCTATCCTATCAAACCTTAATCAGTGTGCTAGAGTAGCGATAAAAAAATATGTTTGAACTGCAAGTTGAAAGTGGCGGTATTTTCAAAACAGGTAAGAAACATCATCTGCCTTTCCACCATTTTGTCTATTTGAACTTGACGACGCCACAGCAAACAGCAGCTGGACGAAACAAATGGAACATGAGGTAAACAGAAGGTAAATGAGAGGTCAGAGTGTGCTGGGCTGCAGCGCAGACTCGCACTCCACAGTGATGCATTTGACCCTTCGTGCTTTCTTGTTTTCTTGCTTGACAGGACAGCTAGATCGCAGGGCTGATAGGGCCACTGGCCTCCGTGATAGGTGGAGATAGGGACTGCACAGCTCAGACTCATGTTTTCTCATTGATCCCAACCATGCATGAATGAGCACATGCGCAAACACACACACACACACGCATGCAAAGATGTACACACCAACACAATAGGGGGCAGGATGATAATCTTGATTTCTCTGAACTTGTGGGAGGTTCAGGCGATTGGCTCATTTATCCTGTTGCATCGTGGGAGGCTGAGGTTTAGCACATTTGTGTGCGTGTACATGTATGTAAGGTGTGTGTGCAGGCGTACATTTTTGTGCGATGTGTGTTTGACTTTCGTCAAACTGTGCTTTTTTTTGTGCTGCTGCCTCAGTTGATTTAAAGGTCTTTGCCATTTTGTGTGTTACCCAGTGCGCCTGTGTGTGTGTGTGTGTGTGTGTGTGTGTGTTATTTTCCAGCTCAGTTAGTGTGTGAGGCATGTGTTGGCAGATTGCCAAGCCCAGGCTCTACACCCAGTAGTCTCAAATGGTAACCCCAGATGCTGCGGCTCACAGCCCATACACACTCAGCACAGGCACACAAACCATTTTCCCTTCTCATTTCTGTCTCTTCTATACCTCCCTTCTGTGTTTCACTTCGTGTTTCATTTCTTTCTTGTGTATATAAGACAGGGAGTGAAATACCGAGGCAGCATCGTGTGTTTGTAGCTGGAGGATAGTGTGTGATAGGCAGCTCTGATAAGTGAGGAAGCCGGACTTTGATCTCTCCTCTTCGGACTAACAGAGAGACTAGAAACTCAAAAACGCATTGACACGCACTCCTGTCACAACACAACAGGAAGAGCTATGTCAAAATGTGAGAAATTTAGTGTGCATTCTTGGCTCTCCTCTCCTGTTGTTTCCTATCCTCTTCTGGTGTTACCTTTCCTGTCCTCTCCATTTGTTCCCTCTCTGATTCACGCCTCTTGTTTCCTCTCCACATGTTTTCTCCCCTGTCCTCTCCTCTTGTTCCCTCTCCTCTTGTTTCCTCTCCTCTTGTTTCCTCTCCTCTTGTTTCCTCTGCTCTTGTTTCCTCTCCTCATGTTTTCTCCCCTGTCCTCTCCTCTTGTTCCCTCTCCTCTTGTTTCCTCTCCTCTCCTCTCCTCTCCTCTTGTTTCCTCTGCTCTTGTTTCCTCTTCTCTTGTTTTCTCCCCTGTCCTCGCCTCTTGTTCCCTGTCCTCTTCACTCCTCTTGTTCCCTCTCCTCTTGTTTCCTCTCGTCATGTTTTCTCCTCTGTACTCTCCTCTTGTTTCCTCTCCTCTTCACTCCTCTTGTTTCCTTCCCTCTTGTTTCCTCTCATCTTGTTCCCTGTCCTCTTCACTCCTTTTGTTTCTTCTCCTCTTGTTCCCTGTCCTCTTCACTCCTCTTGTTTCCTCTCCTCTTATTTCCTCTCCTCTCCTCTTGTTTCCTCCCCTCATGTTTTCTCCTCTATCCTCTCCTCTTGTTTCCTCACCTCTTCTGTCCTCTCCTTTTGTTTCCTGTCCTCTTGTTCCCTCTCCTCATGTTTTCTCCTCTGTCCTCTCCTCTTGTTTCCTCTCCTCTTCTGTCCTCTCCTTTGGTTTCCTGCCCTCTTGTTTCCTCACCTCTTGTTTCCTGTCCTCTTGTTCCCTCTCCTCTTGTTTCCTCTCCTCATGTTTTCTCCTCTGTCCTGTCCTCTTGTTTCCTCTCCTCTTGTTTCCTCTCCTCTCCTCTCCTCTGTGTTGCTGATGAGCTATGAATTCCACCCTCAGACCTTTTCTGGCTATAAAAACCACATTTTATGACTCTTTCTTTTATTTGTTTATGTGTGTGTCTGGGTAGGGGACAGACACGCTCACAGTGTTGCATTTATATACAACCCTGCACTGTAACCCACAAATTCTGAGTGTTTGTTCATTTTACTTGTATTTCTTTTACTTGTTTCATATATTCTGAGCCATCTTTTCTTTCTAGTATCTTTATAGCCCCTCCAGAGGAAAACATGCTAAAACTGTGCAGAGAATGTATGACCACAATAAGGCTAATTCTGTCTCTTTTCCTCCCCTGTCCCCTGCTCTGCTGCCTTGTGCTGGTCCTGTGTGTTTGGACACATCTGCTCCCTTTAGGTGAGTTGAATCTTTTCTTACAGTGCAGTTCAGTGCTAAACTAAGGAGACACACTGAATGTCAAGGACTTGTGTATACAAGTGTTGTGCCTGAGTTTACACACTGTCTATAAACTGTATATCATGGTTTTACTTTAAATTAGTCACCATAAAATTCTGGCACATCATCAATTAGGAAACATCCAACTTAATTTTGAGCACTGGTTGTAAATTTTAAAACAGTTATGGTGGTGTGCTCACACTGCTGAGTAGTTATGACCACTGGCTGTTAAGTGACATGTGTCCCTGCTGCCCTGTGATCAAATACCTTCTCCCGTCTGTCTACTTTTCTGCTTCCCAACTGTCTGAACTGCCCACGTCCCCCTGTTCACCAAGAGTCATAATCATGATTTATATTTGTGATTATGACTTTAGCCATAATTGCGCAGCCCTCTTGCACAGAGTAGAAGTTGGAATTGATACAGCAATCAGCAATACAGGCTCTTTCCAGTTTACATAGACAGAAACACAGATTTTTTTTTATTAAGAACTGTCCCATTTCACAGCTTTCCACTCATCATGTCATGATAATTGTTGTTGACATTGTTGTCCTGGCAGAATTTTGTATAATGAAAATGCCAGGAAATAGTAACCCTGACAGTGAAGGTGTTCTCTGTTTTTTCTACATTGTTTTTGGCTCATGTAAAAGAACTTGGCAAACCACCAGCAACATAGCATTCATTTGGATTTTGTTTATCCATTGATGTTTGTAGTGTTTTCCGATGCACATGTCCATATCCACGGGGCACTCAGGGTCTTATCTTTGTAAATAAATTGCAATGGTGTTAGTGCAAATGAGCAACACAAACACGATTTTGCTAGTGGCACCCCCGTGCTACATTTCTTAGAGGGGTTGGATTAGAAACAATATATCGTGCAACGGTTTGATGGGGACTAGCAGTGGTCATGGCCAATCAGCTCCTTGCCTTTCACTCTTTATTCTATACATTTGCTGAAAAGAGAACTGTTTAAAAGACGCAGATGCTACTGATACACTTCCTACACTTCCCCCAATCTGTGTTTTTTTGATGAGGATATGAGGATTGATAGGAGCGGATGGTCCTGACATAGCTCAGTGGTTTTATGTGATGAGAGATCCTGAGAAGGGATCTGTGCGAACTACTGCAGCCATTATGTTTCCATGATGATATTATTCATATTCCTGTCACCTTTATGATTAGATTAGCAGTTGTATTGCATAAACTTGGAAAGACCTGAGTTTTAAATCTAACCAATTTGGTCAGGGAAGACTTCCAGTACAGTAGTACAACAATTTGAATGTGCACAGCCAATGGTTCCAGTTTTAGAAAAAGGTATTTTAACCAAAATGAATCTTCAAGCAGTACAGTCTACAACTGTTGGGGATGACAGATAAAGATAAAATACCATCTGCAACTGCGGAGTTTAACTATATATTTATATTTTCATTTAATAAGCAGCTCTTTTGCATTTTCTCCTCAGTTTCTCTTCCATTTCTATTGTCTGCAGCATTTTCTGAGCTGTGCTCATTGCAGGAGGGGCCGCTGTGCACTGCAGTGATCAGTGTTTATCAACGTTTTTTGGTCATTTAGATTTAAGGTTTTAGTAAAATTAAATGTACCTACTTAGACTTAAGAATTGTAAATCATTATAGTTAAAAAAAAATGTTGTTTTTTTTAACAATACAATTATATGTAGAGACAGTAAGTGTTAATATTGAGTTATCGCCCAGTGCACCAATGATTTATGTCATTTTGGAAGGTCTGTGTGCATGCATGCTTATTAAAAAACAGCCATGAAAATAGCACAAAATGCCAACACTTGCACTGAAGTGAACTCTGTAGGCGGAGGCGCAAGTCTAATTTCTGCCACTGAAACTGTTCTGTGGCACCCAATTTGTACTGATTATAGTGTCATGGCTCACTATGACATTGCATGAGAAAATGTGAACTGGAGCACTCTAGCCCAGAGTGCCAACAGAACTGTCATTTTACTGGTCACAGGGCTTCATCTGCATCCACGCAAAATTGGGGCCAGAAGCGTTTTTGAATGATTCTGAAAGCGTTTGCAGTGATGTGAGCTTAGATATATTTTCATGGAAAATTTATAAGAGATTGTGGGATGGCTTCTGAAGCATTTTGCTTTACTGGCATCGTGAAGCCCGAAGACCCAAATGTTCATTTTTAGTCATTATGTTAATGGCAATTAGTATTGACTTTTGCTGCTTGCTGGTGAGTGGGCCAAATGTTTGCAGGAAATTATAGCAGCCATCAGTGAGAGCAGTATTTATGCTGACGTAATCTTTATTCTGACCACACAGAGCGCTCTAGTACACAGACACAACTGACGCCTTTATGTATGTGTGTGTGAGTGAGTGTGCGTGTGACTGGATGTGCATTTGGAAGTGCAGTGCGTACTACTTTGGCAGAAGAGAGTGTGTGGGTTTTATGAAGGGTGCATTACAGGACAGAGAGCAGGGAGAGACAGCTCTCATCATCTGTTAGCCAACATTATTCACTGTGTATTGGTATGTGGGGGTGTGTGGATGGAAAGGTGTTGGCATGATACATTACCTCTTTAGAATATTATGAACATGATTTTGCATGTAAAAGGGGACATTTTGTGAGTATGTAGCCAGAAACAAATAATGCTGAAATGATTAGAAATTGACTAGTAATTTGATTTTATTAATCATTTCAAGATATTTATACAGTGAAAATGTTAACATTAACGTTACTTACATTACGTTACTTTTGGGTGTTGATCAGACAAATTTAGCACTTTGAAGAAATCACTTTTGGCTCTGGGAACTTGTGATGAACATTTGTCTTGTTTTTGACATTTTATAGGTGAAATTACTTGATGGAATAAATAGGTGATTGATTAATCTGTATTAAAAAGAATCATTAGTTGCCCCCCAAGACACACACAATGCACCAGTTGGTGTACCTCGATTTTTGTGTACATTCAGTGTCACAATTCTCTCTGCACCCTGTTTTCAATCCATGTTTTTAGTATTTTCTTCGGTTTTGCCCATTTGCCGCCGTCTCTTTCCACCGTTCCTTGTATCACCCTTCCTCCTCTCTTTCTTCCTCTGTCTCCTTCATTCTTTCGGGCTCGTCATTTTCACCTTTCTTCTCTTTCCATCTCTCACACTAATCCGCAGAAGACGGTACGGGTCTGCTCTCTGGGATTGAAGGAAAGAGGGTTTAATACCCTACCTGTGTGTGTGTGTGTTTGTGTGTACGCGAGCAGCTTTGTGCATGCTTGCGTGCACACCCCTTTGCTTGTGTGAAATAGGGAGATATTGGTCTGAATGTATAAGAGGATTCAATGGTGCGGTGTTGAATTTTCATTTCTGTCACTGCAGAAAGAGAACACGCCGGCAAGACGAAGACAGGGAAAGTTTGTCTTCTTGTTCAGACCTGTACAACCAACCCCCCCCCCCCGCCAAACACACAGTAACAAACACACACCCTGTAGCGTGTGAATGATGTATGGAGCTCTCATCTGTGATAAGCCTCATCCACTTCATGTTACTCGTCTTTTACCATTCGTGGGTTCTGTGCTCTTGTTAGCGGGTCGATGAGGGCAGGAGGGGGAGGGCTGACTCCAGGCTCCCAGATGATACTACTCATTCTGTTAACTATCCTCTTCCTCTCTTCTACCTCTTTTCTGTCTTTCCTTCGCTCTCTACATCCATTCCTTCCTCCCTTCATCTCCCGGGCAGTAGAAATTACTTGTCCCCTTGCAAGGGCGCATCATCAATCCCATGATTCATTGCGTGTTGCCACCATAATGGCAGCTGCTTTGATTGAATCGAGGGGGCGCGTGCGTTTGCGTCTCTGCTTGGACACAGTTCTGTGTGCGTGAGAGATGACTTCTGAATGAAAGGTTTATTTTTTTAACCTTTTAAAAGCACCATGTTTGTCTGCCCTCCACCTCTAGCACGCGCCCCCTCTCTCCCCGTCGGCCTCTCTCCCTCCACCTCTCGCCATATCACCCACGCTCTTCAGGGCTGGAGTGGTGTTTGCTTGCTCCTTCCTCCCTTGTTTTCCTTTCTTTTTTTGCAGTTTATCAGTCCATTTAGTACTAAATGCTAATGCTGCAATAAATTGTGTGTTTTTGTGTGTTAGGGGAACACTCATAATGGGTAATACAATCAGAGAAATGGAAGGGCTTTTGCTCCCTGTTAATTCACTGCTTGCTAATGCACATCTTGCTCCCTGTTCAACTCTCGCTCTCTCCTGTTTGTTTTTTTTCTCTCTGTCTCCTTTAGTTTTTTCTATGTTCATCTCCTTAAGTATAATTTCTTCATTCACCCAATTTCCGTAATGTTATTGGCTTAACTGTTCTCTCTGCTTCTTCTTTCTTTGTTTCCCCCTTCGTTTTTTCTCTCTGTGGCAGTCTCCTACCTGCCCAGATATGAAACTTTGATTGGGGTTAAGATGTCAGATTGATGTCAGTGGTCTTGTCTTGAATATGTGGTGTGTCACTCATAATGCTTGTACTATATTTACTGTAAGTAGAGCAGGCAGATATTTCTTGTCTAATTCGTATCTAAGAAAGTGATTAAAACGGCTCCTTTCTTTGTTCAGTAACATTTGCACTTTGTAACTCTTGAAGTAAGTGATTGGGATTGAACAGCCATCACAACATATGAGGAGAAGCAGTCTTTGTTTGCTATGCTGGCTGCCACTTCTCTGCTGCATTAGCATTCGTGCAAACATTCTTTCAGTGTATTTCGGTGTTTTTCCCTAGTCTGCTGTTTAGTTTTACAGACAATCAGAGCTACCTTTTAAAAACCATAGTTCCCCATTAAAATGTGCTGTTGACAGATCGGTTGCAGCCCTGTGTTAAAACCCTAATTTAACACAGTCACTTCCACAATTTTAAAAATGCTGTCAGTGGGCTCTTCATCCTTCTCACTGTGTGAAAATGTCTCAAACAATGTTTTCTTAAAGATATGACCTGTTTGTTCTTTTTAGAATATTTAAAATAAAGTCAGCTAACATTTAACATTAAGGGATACAATGTATTCAAAATATGATGAGAAATGCACCATTTGTTCATCAGTTGTTGACAAGGTTTCCATGATTTCCTCCTGTTAATTCCAGCAACTTGTAAAATT
>CM022472.1:7989286-7991904 GCA_011952105.1 Coreoperca whiteheadi | reverse complement strand
AAACCTGCAGGGCGGCTGGCCACTTGTGGTCAAGTTTTTTTCCTGTCTTTTTTACACATTTAGATGTTTAAAAGAGACAGCCTTTGTTGCCTGTCCCCCCCCCCCCCCCCCCCACGTCTCTACGGCCCAAAAATAATCTCTAATAAACGTATAAGCTGACCATTCATGCGTGAGCGATTATCTATTGGAGATTGGTAAAAATGATTTGATAAAAAGTGACCCACATGTGTTGTTGTTTGTTCTATATCTAGTTTCTCGCTTTGAGGGCTAGAACTTATACTCAACTGCCTTCGCTATTAGTGATGAGGTCATTAGTGTCAGCGGAGCAGCTGATTGGACCGATAAGTGTTTAACCTGGGTTCATCTCACAGTGATGTCACCCTCTCGTCACTGTATTGATTGCTGTGGCTGTGGTGCTGCCTGGCCAATCAGTCCTAATAAAACCACTTGGTAAGCGTCTGCGTGTGCGATTAGTGTGTGTGTTTGTTTATGTCCAAAAGAAACGGAGATAAGGATAGTAAGACTGGGAGAATTAGATTGTCACAGATAACTCTGTCTCATGCAGGCGTGCCCATACATACACAACACAACACACACACACACACACACTCCGGGATACACGCACAGCAAGGGTGTTTAGACCAGTCGATAGGTAATCAGCCTGGCGGGTATGTAACAGTAGTAATTCCCTCCTACCCACCACTCGGCCTTCTGTGGAAATTAGAGAGATGCTGTCAGATATCACAGCAAATTGGAATCCTTACACAGAAACACACACAAACACAAACATACAACCCACATAAACTGGCAGAGGAAAGGGATTGGTGCAGGGTTGAATGAGTCACATAGGACTTGGTGGAAATTAAATTTTTCTTGAATGAGAGTCCACACAGCAGGTAACAGACACATATGCACACACAGAACCATGAAAGCAGTTTGAGATTTATTTATTCATTTAGTTGTACCGAAGAATATCTTGACATTCATGTGGGATACATTTGATCAGCACATAAAAGCAACTGCCATCAATGTCTTTATTATGTGTTTCAGACTTCATCCGCAGGCTGAGCTGAAAAGATCATTTGCTTAAAAAGTCTTGTCTCGATAAAACGACAAAGGCAACCGCACAGTATCTGAACATCTAACGTCAGAAGAAGGAATCAAGGAAGCATTTAGAGTAATGAAAGAGGCAACTGTGTTAAACTGATAACATACCAACCAAATGATCGGAAAGAAGGATATCACTTATGACGTATTAATGTACAAGCTGTCATTTGAGGTCCCCATTGTTCCACAGAGGTTCATCTCTGTTGTGTCTGAGCAGTCTCACCACACCTGCCTTTAACTTCTGTCTCTCGCATCTCTTACTCACCTTCTCCTCCACCTTTCTTTATCTGCCTCCTCCTCCACTCAGATAGGCTGCTCTAGTGACACCGAACACAAGTTAAAAAACATTGCCTGTCTGCGTGATGAATGGTGGAGAGAAGGGAGGAGTGGATGTGGAGGCAGAGGAGGAAAAGGTCACAGTGTTTCCTGAATCAAAACCTGCAGTGTTTGACCACGGAGAGTGCTGGTGTTGATCTTTGAGGTGTGTCTTGTCGCTGACATCACATGGTTGGTTGGCTGGCTGGCTGGCTGGCTGGATGAACATAGTGGGGATTCAGTGTGGGGCTGGAGGAGGAGGTCACACCAGGTGTTATACGAGCTAAGGGAGTCACTGATAATTATAAGGTCATTTCCTGTTTCCTGCATGTGAGAGGCAGAGAGCCAAAGGTAGAATCACTGGTAGCCTGAACTAACATCCTGACTTATTCACACAGTAATACAGAATGTGTTCTATGTCTCTCTTTCTCCCTGTTTCTCCGTCTTTTCCTGTTGTTTTTGTTCTTGCTCAATTTTGCTCGACTTGTCTCTTGCCTGTACAAATAATGAACAGCAATAATGTGTTGTATGAGTGATTAAAGCGGTCACACACCCATAGATTCAAACTTAACTCTTTTATTCTCTCTTACCTTGTTACTGTTTTCTTTGTATCTCACGCAACACGTGTTGCAACTATTGCGACTTGACATTAGGGATGGCAAGGTTGGCCAGTCAGCTCGCTACTTTCAGCCAGAATAAACTATCTCAGCAACTATTTGAGGGATTACCATTAAATTGTGTACAGAAATTCATGCTCCCCAGAGCTGAAAAATGTATACCACAGTTTCCCGTACTCCAAGGTCATTTTGTCAAAATGCCCATTTTGTCCAACAAAAAGTCCAAAACGCAAAAATAAAGATACTTTATACATTAGACATATTAGACCTAAAACACAGAGAAGAGCAGAAGATTATTACATTTGAGAGGCTTAAACCATGAGCTAAATGGCTTAGATGATTGCTCTGTTATCAAAATGTTGATTGTTTCAGCCCTATTTAACATGAATTGCTGAAATAAGCAACCATAAAAACAAATCACAAATCTTTAATCCTACATCTATATCTGTGGTTGTCTTTCTTTGTCTTTATCTCTTTGTCTTTATCTCTCTTTTTCATTTTCCTCATGCTCACGCAACTTCATAAAGACCAGCCCGAGGTACAGCCATCATCTGCATAATCACGCACACATAACTGTAG
>CM022472.1:7971786-7984286 GCA_011952105.1 Coreoperca whiteheadi | reverse complement strand
TCAGAATGAATGATTATAGATAAATTATAGATAATGGAAACAGTCTGTAGTTGCTCGTTATGTCAGTTCTGTCCACGGATCTCATTATGCAAGTTAGAGAAGATGGAGCCAACAAACATGAGGCTCTCAGGTCAAAGGAAGCGATGCTGCGGTTTTCTTTCTGCGGTGTTTGTAGCTTACAGATTGCATTTACATCTGGTTGAGATCTGTTCACAGTGCGAGCCACACCACCCTCAGATGTGGTCTGATAGCAACCTGATGGCATTGCATTCTGCATGCATTCACACCTTGCATTAACATGCCCCTTTCCTTATCCAGATAAGATATCCAGTAATAGATTGCCTGTTAATACCAGGTATAGATGGCTTCTAAATGTGAGTTCAGTAAACAAGCCTGCCGCATGCAGTAGTTGGGTTGTTGATTGGGCAGCGTGTTCCTTTAATTGTACCGGACAAGGTAACACACCTTCCGACCTACTGATAAAACAACCACAACCTGTGTCTCTCTTTGACATATCTTCTTGCAGCCCTCCATGTGTGGGTTGACATTTTGTGAATCTCGCTAAGGAAAATAGATCATTTTGGGAGGTGTTGAATTTGTCTGCTTCTTGTGCGAAATGAAAATGTTGTCCCTGTCACCATAGCTATGCCTTTAGCACCCACACAGCCCGAGAGTGATTGCGACATTCCTGCTGTATATGCCACCGTCTGCTGAAAGGATCCCAGGAGAGATGAAGGCTTGCTAAAAGTTTTGGCAGTGCAGAGGTGGCGCGACTCCTTCCGCTCTGTGACTCCGCGTCAAGTCTTTGTTTTTTGGCAAAGGTAGAATTGCATGACTTGGCCGTGTGTGCCTGCTTTTCACGTCCTCATTTAACGTCTCAAACAGCGTAATATCTGCGCGAACTGTTCTCTCAGACCATGTTTGACCTCTGTGAAAGAAAGCTGCAGCCATTAGCAGTTCAAAACGTTAGATAAGCTTTCCTCAGGCATAAAAGGCAGTATACAATCCAGGGTTATATCAGGATTTTATATTTTATATCAGAACTCTTATTATTATTTGAAATACCTGCCCCTTCACTTTTACACCCTCCAGCGAGTATTAGGTAGATCAAAAGTGAAACTCCACTGTCCATCACAATCCACAATTACAAGCCGTTATGTAAACCACGGGAGGTTAAAATGACAATATACTGTAAGATCGTGCACATTTACTTGTGCAGACAATGGTGTACTCGCAGATTGTCTTTGTGCCAGTCTACCTGAAGAGAACATTCAGAGCTCATGGTTTTGAATGGTTTATTTTAGATTTTTTAAAGGCACGGCATTTAGAAAAATAATTGACCCCTTGCATAACAGGATAATGGAGTGGCATGCACTTCATATTACTTAGCACAGACGTGACAATTTACCGTGCTGCATAAATCATTGAATTGTACCATGAGCACCTGAGAAGTTACACTTTGTTGTGTATTTTCTGCTTGTGGCTTTAACACGAAATGATACTGCTTGTAAGGCGACATCTAAAAACAAGATAGAAACAGTCAGAAGACGCTTGTACATTATTTCGTGCATGCCAGTAAAGTGTCTCAGTTATGATATATTTCATCAGCACACAGTATGTTATGCTGATGAGGGAATAAGGTTTTTTGCCCAAAGTACACCTTGTTTAGACTTTCTTGGATGATCATAAATGTTGTATTTAACCTTTATAAAACAGTAGATTGGTAGTGAAGTGTTATTTTCTTAACTGATGTGCGTTTGCACAAATAATTAAATTACATTTGTGTACATTTTTATACAGTCCTGCATTATTTCGGTGAAATGGTTTGTGAACCTGAGCGGTTACCCTCTCGTATGGATTCTCTTCAAAAGCGGCACTTTCACAGAAAGCCTGTACAACGTGTTCAGTCCCAGGAAGTTTAAAGCAGTTAACTCAAATTACGAAAGGGTAAAAAGTATTTTGCTCAACATCGCTTAACACGTTTTTGCTTTAGGTGTCGTAGAGCAGGATTAATATGCAAGAAAACCTCCCAAGCCTGAGTCACTCTCCACAGCAAGGAAAGTGCTGCAGAGCCCCAGCCAGGGAGAGAGACTGCAGAGTAGGGAGGACTAGCTGCCAGGTCCCCTGCTGATTAGCTTGATTAATTAGACCTAGACTTTATCAAAGTGATATTTGGAGTTTGTATGCAAAGAGGCCCCCAGTAACAATAGGAGTTGTTGCCGTATTTGTGCTGTCATTGTGCCGGTTTACTTTGCGCTCTCCCTTGAATAAGCATCCGCTGTTTTATTCCCGTCTCACTCCCATAACCTTTATGATACTGATTTACTTAAAATACTACAGCCCGGTTTGAAAATTAAAATTTCCTTTTAAGTCTTGATTTGTCCACGTCACTGTTTAACAATATTAGTGTCACTCTGAGTGGCGCAGCTTGGAGTCTGTTATTATTTTCTTCATCTTCTAGATCTGAGTTTGGCTGTGACAGCTAGCTCGCGGAGAGGCTTCTTTTCACAAACCCTCGCTGACTCCTCTTCTCAAATCGCAGGAGAAACCCTCTTTTTGCCAGCTATGCATGGCTCGTCAGCCTGTGCCAGAGCCGGCGGTGTCAATATGCCAAGACCAAAACATTCAAACGTTTTTAACTCCTACCAGAAGGTCTCCTGTAGAATGCACTGGAGACAAAGAGCCAGAGAGGAGGAGAAGTTAAGAGAGAAAAGGACAGGTGAAGGTGAAGCGAGACTAGATTATGCTTAACACCTTTCAGGTTAGGTTGAACTCGCATATCTTGGTTCCGTCTTCATTATAGCCACAATAGCTTCGGCCCCTCCCTTCCCCTCCAAGCCATCTTTGGCAGAAACGCTATCGTTACATCGTTGCACACAAACCACGGGACACATACAGTGGGATCGTGTGTCTGTGAGAGGGAAGAGAGCACCGTTGTATGTGTTCGTTTATCAAGTTTGTTTATCATGCGTGCCGATAAGCCTTTCAGACAGACTGGCAGATGGGCTGCGTGTGAAATTACTTTTTCTTTCACTTTCCAATAACTTCATATAATATCTTCCATTCCTCTTCTTCTCTTTCCCTTACACTCGCTCACATTGCTTCTCTTTCATGTACGCACACGCACACGCACACACACACACACACACACGCACGCACTCAATTACGCTCTCTCTCCCAGACACATATCGCTTTACTCTCTCACCCTTTATGTTCGATCAATCTCCCCCGTCTCTCGCTACCGGCAGCCAATAGTGGAGCTGATGGTGTAACGGCCATTTTCTGTGAATCAGAGCGTTGTTGTGTCTTTGCCATTAGCTATTCATGAGCTCTCCTGGCTCAGGTTTGTATATCTGAACTGGTGCGGGGTGTGTTCAGGAGATGCAATGGCTGGCTGAATGTGGATTAACGAGAGTGTCACGTTTAATACAGGCATGTGATGTCACCAGGAGAGAGAGAGAGAGAGAGAGAGAGAGAGAGAGAGAGAGGGAGATAGATAGAGTACCTGTTTATTTCATCAACAGACTAAAGGAAAAGCAGCTCTTGACCCGCACCAATTTGTTTTATACGGCTGAAACACAAGATAGATTAGTAGTGTCTGTCTATGTGTGTTAGTGTTGAACATTTTCAAGCAGGGACTGTGTGCACTTGTTGACGTTTTCGCGCCTGTGCTGTGCATGTACAGTATTTCTCTGCGCTCACCCTTTGTCATCATAACCATAAAGGCAGACATAAATAATAAAAGGAAAGAAATCAAGAGAGATGGAGAGATTGAAATGAAGGAGTGAATGAATAAAAGTGCTGACTGCGTGGGGGTGGGGTGATGGAACGCTTCATCATCGGCCGCAGTGCTAAATGACAGCATGAGCGGGGAATGAGACGGAGGAGAGGCACAGGGTGAGATGGAGATGACGGGGCAGCACGCTTAGGTGCAGAAGCGAGGAGAAGAGGGAGGGTTAGGGCTTGATGAGGAGGAGGAAGAGGAGAGGAATGAGAGGGCATTCGATGAAGCGAGAGGGAAGGAGAGTGAGTGAGGTGAGAGGTGGTGTGTTTACTCTTCTGAAATCTCTTGTCCTTTCTATCTGACGTTCAACTGAGCTGGACTATAAAGGACAAGGAATACCAACGACCGCCTGCTCTGTCTCTGTATGTCTCTTTTTCTATAGGATAATAGTAGCATATTTGAAATCCACAGGCTCATATATTGACTGCGAGATACCGGCATTTTCTGCCTTTCTCTTTCTGCACTCACACACACACACACACATCTCCCCACATTGACTTAGAAATTGCAAGAAGACTCAGGGAGATGAAACTCTGAACTTTGAATTCCTGACTAGCTTTGAAGTTTTCAAACATCTCTCTCTTTCACCCTCTCTTGTCCCTCACCTGTAATGTGTGTGTGCTTGAGAGAGAGAGCGGGGGGGAGGTGCGGTATCTGCCATTCTCCACAGAGGAAAGCTTTTGTAATTGGGCTTTTCAAAAAAAAAAATATATATATATATATATATATCTTCTTCAAGCTCTCTGCTCCCAACTACAGCTCTCGCTCTCTTGACCATTTAGCGGGGTCTGTTTTTATCTATGTGTTGATCTTCGGCACCTGTGTATAGATGTACTGTCAGGGCTTTACAGTGTACCTCCAGATTTCTGAACACTATTTCTTGTTCGAGAGAGGTTCAGTCAGACAAGTTTGTCGCATTTAGCTTGAAAAGATGTTTTACACAGACACTTGAGGACTAATTTGTGTTGTGACCTATTCAAACACCAGGAGAAGCATATTGAAGGGATAGTTCGGGTTATTTGAAGTGGGGTTGTATGAGGTACTTATCAGTAGTCAGTAGATGGGGGTCGGCGCGGAGCCAGTTTGGGCAAGCAGACAGCTGCTCCACCACAGACTCTGTGCTGTTGGGGATCGACAGTAACACGTATTTTTACCGCCAAAACAAGTTTGTCCTAAAAACATGTATATCAGTCAAAGTGTACGCTATAAAAGTAAAAGTTGTTCCCGCTTTACCGTGCCGTCAGACAGCCCTTTCCTTTGGCACTACATTTTCTCAACAGAGGGACTTGTGTGTTCCTACGCATACGCACTGCTTCACAGCGCACTGTATCCTTGTCTCCACCGTGAACGGCATTTCTTCGTCGCTATCATTATCATTTTGATTTTCTTGTTTTATTCGTTTCTTCAATAAACCGCATGATCTACGACTTAAACAGCTGATTTACGGGCGGCATAATACTGAGCGTCTGTACTACAGTAATAATAGAACCCCACGTCAAAAAACCTGAACTATCCCTTCAATGTACTCCATTTCCCTTAGCAAAGATGTATGTATGTTCCGAAAAATATGTCTCATTAATAATGAATGCACACAGGCATTCACAAATGTATTTTGGGATTTATATGTAAATCAAAATGTAAAGAAAAATATTTTTCAGTGCACACAAAAATATTTATTTTGAATATAATGAAAACAAAATATAAATGTAAAACAAATCCTCTGATGCACACACAAGTATTTGTTGTTTTAAGTTAATTATAATAGCAATCCACAGATATATGTGTTTACAAGTATTTGCAATTTTCATCCAAAACATATTTGGATGTTGTCACATTTATACACAAACTGTCTGCTTGTCTTTTGTGAACTTCACTGCATTTGTGTGTGGGGTTTTTGAGATTCCCTTCATGGCTGGACAGGGAATTATCTGTAGCCAATCAGATGGCTCCTTCAGCTTCAGCCAATCACGTAAGCGTAGATTTCGCCTGTCTTATTTTAGTCCAGTGATTCACTAACTCGTATACCTACACAGGTTCACAGTGTGCCTCTCTATCGACCCTGACATGAAGTCAGGGTATGCAGAGTTTGAATGAGTTGTCCTGTCTCTTTGCATTATGTGCCGATGACATGTTTTCCTGTCTGTCTGTGTGTGGACCCTTGAAATGTTGTTTATCTTTTTCTCTTGAGCCCAGGCCAAGAATCTGTTCATTTACCCCTGAAAGGTTCCTATTCCCCGCTGGAATATACTCATGCAGGTTTGTGTGGCTTAGTCTGAGTCTGATATGGCCTGCAGTTTTATACGCGACACCAGTAGAAAACTGCATGTAGCTGGAAACATGCGGTATGCCTGATGTTAAAAGAACTCCTGTCATGCATCATCCGAACTTGATGGGGAAAAAACTAAGCGAGAGTAATGACTTGCTCACCACCCTGCTTGTTAAACTGGGACAACTACTGCTATTAATGACTTTTTGGGGAGTGTGAGAAAAGTATACAGTACCTGCAAACAAGCGCAACTCAAGTTTGTCTCAAAGAGGATTTCTGACAGCAAGACAATTAAGGATATTTTGAACAGCCGTCTCTTCAAACCAACCTCACAACCGTCTCTTAAATTGTCACCCAAAAGAAATCCAAAAATATCCACTTCATCAGCTCACCGACAAGCTGAGAAATCGAAAAGCCAAACAATGAATTATTCGCCAAACAATGAGCACATATGCCTCAAACACTTCTCTGACTGTGCTTTCTTAGTCATTATCAGTTGCCTTGTTTGCTATTACTGGAAACATCTGTGCTGGGATAGCTATGTCTCTGACCTTTCATGTGCGTCTAGATTTGTGCATAAGCTCTCGCATATGTGTGGAAAAGTGGAAGTAAGTAAACAGTAAGTAAAGAAAGTCATATTGTATCTTGGCAAGGACATTTGTCAGTGTTATTGAATTAATTTGAGTCTGTAAGAGAAACGTTAGCCGAGACGGAGTCTGCCCTTCAAATGGCGTGTCACCGAGCTGCCCTTGTCTGAGGTGGGAGGGAGGGAGGGAAGTTGGGAGAATGAAGGGAGACGAGGAGGACATGGTGTGTGTTGCAGTTGGTGGCAGATGTCACTGTGGAAAGGAGGAAGTAGGGGAAGTAAACATTTGCACACACAAACTTGCATTCACAGAGCATATGGACTCATGCACAGTCAGGCATGAGCACACACACACACACACAAACACACACACCCTGAAACGCCTCCCACGTACCCGACAACAACAATTTAGTTAAAATGTGTTAAGAAAAGGGCAGAGGGACAAAGACATTGGATGAGTTAGTGAGAAAAGCAGGTCGGAGAAGTGAAACTTAAAGCTATTAAGTTTTTTGCCCACACAGGTGACAGGTAAATGGCATTGCCAGAGGAGATAACATGCGCTGGTTTTGAATAGAGAACTTTGCTTCAGTCCAGCTCAGACTCAATGCTACAGGACAGAGATGAAAAGAGGATGGACTGGAACACAGGGCGAAGGTGGTGGAGTCTGATGAAGGCAGATTTGATAAAAGACTGGAAAGGAAGATAAAAGAGTGAGGACTGTGGGACAAAGTTCAGAGTGTATGGCGAGGATGGACACGGGAGACGTGCTTCTGATTCTTGCCTGAATTTTGTGTGCACCAGTATAAACGAGGAGAGCATAAATTACTCATCACCAGGACTGACGTCAGTGTTTCCCCGCGGGGTTTGATTCCACAGTCTTCAGATATATTTCCTTTTTGGGCTGACGTCAGACTGTCAGAAGCGATCGCCTTTTTCAGGTGTGGAGGTATACTTTGTTGTCTCACACGCTGGACTGGAGTGTTGGAAAAAAGCTCTAAATTAGACATTAGTCATGTCTATGTAGAGTGATCTTGCTCATCCTGGTAGTCTATTTTAATCTCTTCTACCCACTGGATTTCTTTTGCAGTTTCGCCTCTGCGGGTCACTCGCACCGTGATGTGACATGAGAATCGCTAAGGTCGCCGTACGATTCGTTGAGGTCACATGGCATGTCATGTGAGAATCATTACAGTCACATGAGTTACACAGGAAGAGGCGGGAAAGTAGTCAGCCTGCAGGGTAAGTAGCCGATACCTACAATATTTAGACTTAACTGTTCAAAATGCCCGAAACATGGGACACCTTCTGAATATGATGTCTCTTCCTCATGTGACCTCAGTGACTCCCATGTGACACCTCGGCGTGAATGACTCACAGAGGTTCAGATGTAGCATACAAAAGTCTAATTCTTATTTCAGTTATAAATGCAAATAGGGCAGGATTATTAGTGGCTATATTCACGTTTTGTACTTGTTAGTCTGTCTTCAATATTATTTTTTAGATCTTTGAAGTCTTTTTTGAGCAGAGGGCTGGACACAGACTGAGCCTCGGGATCTCTGAACTGATGCTAAAATATAAAATAAAAAAAGGCGATGCTGCTGTTTAGGATGCTCCTCGTTCCGTCCACCCAACTCTCCTGCTCCCTGTGCGTTTCCCCTCCCTCACCCTTGCTTCTCACCTGCACTTCTTTGCTCAGATGACCTTCTCCCTCTCCCACGTCCTCCTCCTGCTCCCTCCCCTCTTTACCTCTGTCTGGTCTGCCGGTGCGTTACGGTGATACCCCGGGTGCCGCGGTTTTGATCTCCGCCTTCAATAATGAATGAAAGGATACAATTCGTCAATCACTTCAAAACCACGTAGCCCATAATGCCCAAGGTCAGGACAGTGGCAGCTGTCTGAGGGGATGATGGCTAGCACAGACAGGTGTGTGGAGGGTTCCTGAGCACATGCACCGCACGTACACACAAAAGAGAGCGCCTGCGGTTTGGTAAAGGACGGTCAGACAAAAATTTTGCAAAACAAGGCAGGGAAAGAAAAGACCTCCCGTAAAATCTGAGTAGAAAATCTTCTAATGAAGACCAGGAGGGGGGAAGAGATATGGATATCAAAACAACTGGACAATTAAAATGAGAGGCTGGCAGAAAGTGTGAGAGCCAGAGAAGAGAAGAGAAGAGAAGAGCTGACAGAATCACGAGGAACGAGAGAGTTTAAGTGATGCCGTAGTTTACTTTCTGTGAGGTCCATATAGACTCTAGAAGACCCCACATTACTTCCTCAGTCTGTTTCTCATTCTGTATGTATAGGTTTGTGTTTGAGCACATGTATGTGTGATGAGTGTGTTGAGGGAGATGGAGCCTGGAGTCATGTTGTCAGACTATCACATGTCTGAATGCTGATGTGTCTGTGAAATTTCTCAGTCTGGGTTGAGTGTGTGTGTGTGTGTGTGTGTGTGTGTGTGAAGCCCAGTGGCTGCGATGTGAAGGTGGTGTAGTGATCGTGTATGACAGGTTCAGGAGCAAACTGGTATTGCCCCCACCCACCGTTACATGGTTGTACAAGTGGCACGCACACTCTCCTCTTCTGTTGTCCTTTTTCAGATCTGTCCATGGACTCAAGGCTGACTGATTTGACAGTGTGTGTGTGTGTGTGTGTGTGTGTCAATACAAGTTTGTTTTTTTTACCTGCAGAAAGACTCCTGTTTTTAATGAGGGTACCTAAAATACTCCGGAAGAGGCACGAGGTAGGGGGAGTCTGGGGGGATAAAAAGGAAGCGCACAGAGTAAAACAGAGGAATAATTATTGTCTGCGTGTGTTTGTGTGTCTCGTTCAAAAGTACCGCGGTGTTTTCACAGTGGTTTGTGTACACAACTTTCTCCAGAGAGCGGGAGGAGGCTGCCGTCTCAGTGGGAGGTATTTATTTCACTCCCTCCCTACTCTCCCATTCACCTCCTCTTTCCTCCTGTTTGCCTGTCTGCTCATCAGGAGATAGGAGCTGACAGAAGCTTGTGTGTGTGCGTTTCAGTGTGTGTGTGTGTGTTCTAGCAGATGTGCCCTGCGGTGTGGCCCACCTCTTAAATGTCACTGATCACAGTCTCTTCCACCTGATTACCCCCAACCCCCCCCCCCCCTTGGATCTCCCTACACCAACCCCCCATATCACACCTCCATCTCCCACTCCTCAGCTGCAGCCCTTCTGCCCCATTTATTACCCCTTTTTCCTCCCCCAGCCATGGACCTGTACTCCCATGACCCCATGCAACATAACTCCCTAAGACATGCAAGGTTGAGAGAGTACACATGTATTGATGCCTGCGATGACACAATGTGCTGTTTTGCTGTACCAAAGTAGGTTATTGCACGTCCAAGTCTTGTTCAGTTTAAGTACCACATATTAAAAACTACATGTCCCGTACACACACATGTGTACGCACACAGAGACATACAGTATACACACACAGTTGCACTGACATTACTAAATGCCAGAGAAAGCAATAAATTGACATTTTGAAACGACTGCCTATTCAGAGTTTTTGGTTAACATCCTGCTTATGCTAACCAAAGACAATTACACACTGGCCAGACACTAAATGAGACCGAATCAGATCAAATTGGCAAATGGTCAATATAATTAAGTATTAATTGTGCCTGTTTGTTTCCTTTGAGCTGCTACTATACCTGCGTCAAGCACAACAGGGCGTTATCTCGCATCCAGACGGAAAAAGCTGCAATTTGAGCTCAACTTGTTTTCCGAATGTGTTTAAGAATCTGCTCTAACTCTCCCTGCATTATGCTGTTACTGTCTTTGACACAAAGAGGCAAACACGCTCGCAAGCAAAGTCAAGCAGGTTGACTTCAAACTCTGTTTTTAAGCTTAGACTGTTCGCCGCGACTTGTATGTACTCGTGTGTGTTGTGTGCATGTGTGACGGTGTAGGCAACATGTCTCCTGGTCTGACATCTGCCAATCAGGACGTCGGGATCAGTCAGTCATCTGTCACCTCCTACACAGACAGCTGTCAGTCAAGCCTTGTGGAAAGCATGATTGGGGCAGGCAAGGAAGGAGCTTTGGAGGAGGGAGCTGTGATTGGCTGTCTGAGCAGGAAGAGAGGTTATCCGGTCTTCAGTGGGAGATGCTTTGTGGTTGTATGGAGACTGACATTCAGCAGTCCATTAAAGCAGCTGCCAACTTGAAAAGCCATGAGTTAAACTGCTGATCAAAGTTCTGCACTCACATCCTGTTTGCCACACCTACCATTTTGCTCCATCGAACAACGGACGAAGCAGAGGATATATTTTGTTCTCTCGTGCAGGCTTTTCTATTGTCTTCTTTCCAGGAGCCGTTCAGTTCCCCATGGGCCCGCTATCTTACAGTTCAGCTGAGGCCTGTGGGGATCAGTGGGTGAGCCGCAGCCTAGTGGGTTAGCGTCAGAGCTGCTTTGATTTTATCATCATCAAAGGCAGCAGCTATTTTGTACTTAACTGTCATCTTGTTTGGTCAGTAGATTCCTTCAGATAGAGCTCTGTAACAACTAATCGGACCAAGATAGACTGGTTTCTTTTCCGCCTGGACCAGCTGTTGTTGACATTCAGGAGATAAAATCATGCGGTGTGTGGTGTTTAATGAGTCTAATCGTTTGCCTTTTGATCAAGTGGCTGCCCGTCCTTCTCATTAAGGTTATTTCAAACATGAAATCTCTCTGACTCTCAACGTTTACAGGAGAAATTGTGTAAAAAAAGAAAAAACAGCGTGGTGTGCCATGAGAGCGAGTTATATTGTAGTCCAGTTCATCAGCTTTCAGGTCAGAGTCACAGCTCACCTGAAATTCACCTCACTTTTGTAAAGTTCACTCAAATACAGTTCTCTCCGCAGAGTTACAATTCCCTAACAAGTTGCCCACGCCTCTCAATCCCCCATTTCATCCAAATGTAGCATTTTCCTTAGTCGCTTCCTTTTTTACCGTGCAAATTGCAACCTAACTTAACAAGATTAACTGTTATTGATAGATGTATATTTCTGTATTGACACAAGAACTATTGAAAATGTGTGTTGCCACCATTGGATTTCGGGTGTGCCTCATGACGTGACTCTAATCATACTCTAGACGAGTCAAGTCAATTTTATTTATTTAGCTCAATATCACAACTCAGAAATTTGCCTCAAGGGGTTTCCCAATCTGTACGGCATACGACACCATCTGTCCTTAGACCCTCGATTCGGATAAGGAAACAACTCCCTAAAAGCTAGCTAGCTGTCATCCAGTGTGTTGATCCGTGTATGTACTTAGTGCAATATGTGCTTCTTTCTGAATGTCAAGACTAAAAAAATCTGTGTATATTTGTGAAAATCATATTATGTGTGGGGTGTTTAGGCTTTTTAGGTTGCTTTAATCTTAATGTAATTTTTAACCGTTTTAGGTGCAAAATACAGATACATTCGTTGTATGTTTTTACCTGATTTGTCTGAACTCTTCGATGGGGGAAATTAAATCGAATTTCTCAGCCCCTCCACTTTCTATTGTTCAATTAATTAGCCTTTTTTCAACCCTCTTTTTTTGACTGGTAGCAACACGCCAAAAACTCAACTCATAATTCTTCCTCTCACCTCACACGCTGTCAGTCCAATTAAGTGTTTTTAAATGCCTGTTGAAACAAGCCCTGGCAGACTTATTAGATTAAAACGGAATAGAACTCATTTGCACCCCATAATCAAATAGACTGCTTTTACCATTTAAAAAAAACTGCTTAGCCATGCAACTTTTACCCGCTTATTCATAGGAAAATAACTTGTAATAAAAGAGCCTGATTTAGTTATTTTTTCCCCTTCAACCTCATGCGTCAAAAAGCCATGGTGATGGGTGAGCGAGC
>CM022472.1:7885075-7971761 GCA_011952105.1 Coreoperca whiteheadi | reverse complement strand
TGTGTGTGTGTGTGTGTGTGTGTGTGTGAGAGAGCGAGGCATGCTATCAGTGAATCAGTATTCATAGACTATAGCCAGTTCTGCCAGCCCTGCCTCACAGTAGGGGTTCAGCTCTATGAAGATAAGTGATTTTTCTGGAGTGAGTGACCCTAATTCTGACCTGACACACACATACACACCCACACAGTACGTACACACACACAGACACGCATCCAATAATTAAGCAGGCAATACTATAATGAGATCCAAAGCTCAACATTTTAAGTTTCATTCCTGCTCTCTCACACTCTCACACCCTGTCACCCCACAGGGTTTTCTCTGCATATCCGAATGCAAACTGGCTGGAAAACTGGGCAAGTTTCTAATTTCCAACACAAAAAATCAACATCTTTACACTTGACATTGCCAGCTAAACAGCACTTTGACCTCAGAGAAAATCTCGCATCTCAGTAAAATTCAGGATTCATTTTTGGATGTTGAGTGCAGCCGAATGTAAGAATAATGATCGTTGCTGGCCCATTTGTAAAGGAGAAGTCATCTAGGGCCTAATTTCTACTCACACATACACTCACTGTAAAAGAACATGCAGCGAGACAAAGAGGAGAGGAGAGGGGGCGGGATTGTAGTGGACTATCAGCCCAGGAGCAAAAACCCTGCTCCTCTCCTCCTCCTCCTGTCCTTTCATCCTCCTCTCCTCCCTCTCCCCTCTATCGCAGCGCTCATCTCCCCGGCAAATTGAATTCCTCCCCAGAATCTGCCTAAGCAGCTTCATGAGACCGGCCCCTGTGAGCGGAGGACACGCACATATTGCGGCAGGGAAAAAGTGTGTGTTTGCGCGTGCGTCTGTCTCTTGACTCTCCTGTCACATTTGGAGGCCGATCTCTCTGTTAGGCAACATTCCTCCGGAAGACACAGAAAGAAGAGACCTTGAGCTGCCACACACTCTGACAGAGACGGACCGAGGGGCAACGAGAGACGGAGGGAGGAACAAAGAGAGGGGAGGTGGTCTTGATAGACAGACAGGTGGATGGACAGTACAGCTTGTGAGAAAGAAAGACAGGTTAGGAAAAGGGGAAGACTGTGGGCGAGAGAGAGGGCTGCATTGACATTGAATGACAGAGAGACAGACAGCGGGGAAGACGGACGACATCAGTGAGTGAAACATGCTGTTAGCTGACCTTGTCCCGCTCAGATGCGGAGTTCTCTATCTGTTTCTATGTGTAGTTCCTAATGGACTCTCTTTAAAGAAGACGAAGGCATTAAAGGGCCATGAAGAGTGGAGTGGAAGGGTGGATGGTAGATAAGTGGAAAGGATGGAGGCAGGTGCAAAACGTTCACATCGCTCTATTTGTGCAGTATGTTTTCGTGCCCCAGCTTTTCTAATTGAGGATCATATGAGGCAGCGTCCCTGCCCTCTCTCTCTCTCACACACACACACAGGCAGCGGTGAGTTATAGTGCTGGTCAGCAGTATGACATTGGAGTCTGCATTGCCAGCCATCGTCTGTAGAAACGGAATATTCCATATAAATCCTTACGCTCACATGCACACTCACACACCTTTCTCTCTCTCTTCTCTAACCCCCCCCTCCCCCACGCACACAGACACACACATACACACACACTCCCGTATAAATCTATCTTATGTGGTACACTTCCCTCTTGTGCACCGAGCAGGCAGCTATCAATCTAAAAGAGAGAGGGTGAGGGTGAAACAGTGGAAAGTAGAGAAAGAGAAGGGGAGAAAAAGATGGCCCTGAGACTTCCACAGGGAATAAGGAATAAGGAAGGAAACCGGCGATGGAGACAAAGTGAGCGGGCTAGAGGAAAGACGGAACTGAGAAAGCTGAAATGGCAGGGAGGAGAGAAGATTGAGTTGACAGGAAAAGGAGAGAGAGAGAGAGAGAGAATGTAAAACTCTGCCTTAGAGTTATGGACCTGTCCATACATACTGTAGCAAGCAGATAAGCCTGCCCCCTCATACCCAGTTTGTGTGTGTATGTGTGTGTAAATGGTTGATGAGTTGAATAAATCTCATTGTCTACCCCCCCCCCCAAATCTCCAATCCTACCCCCACCTTACAACTTAGACCGAGCTGCTGAGTCTTGTTTAGTGGGTCCAGGCCTCAACAGATGCTGACAGGTCCTGCAGCTAGTTTCTGTGGGCAGGCTCTTTATCCTTGATGCCTCTATGCTGTGTGGTGGTGAGCCAGGTCTGAACACCTGAGCCAAGAGTTAAAGACTGGATGGCATTGTTTAGACAGCAGCTGCAGCTGAGCCACTCAGCAAAATGTACCTCGCAAGGCAGGGCGAGTGATTTCAACAGCCTTATCATGAGATTCGCTATTGGTACTGAGAGTCACAGTACAGTACAATATTGTACTTGTCTCTTGTACTTGTACAATCTCTGTGCTTGGATGCCTGACAGTCTAGCAGCACACTATATGTAAGTGATAATTCACAATGTTGTGATATAGAAAAATGACAGATGCAGTGGAGATGAAGAACCATTTTCGATTACAGCAAAAGGTTGTGTATCAGCTGGGCGGACTCGTTGGCCAGAAGAGTGCAGCTTCTTAACATGCCACAAGCTCGACCAATTCCACATCACATCACGTCTGAAGAATCGGATGTCCGAACTTGTTCTACTAGAGCTTGAGTTTGTCTTCATGAAAAGCCTAAAGTGCAATATACATTGGCATTTGATGCAATTCAACTGATCCCAGCAACACAGCAGATGCTTTGTGCAGACAGAAGAAGAAGGCAAGTGACTGCGTGTCGTTCCAGGGAGTAAATGTGATAGAATTGCTGGTTTTCTGGACCGTTGATGCACATCAATGCTGGGAAATAGGACATTGTGACACAGTGATGCATGTCGCCATGCGTGTGCCGCTGGTGTGTGGGCTCTCATAGAAAACAATGGCTGTGAGTGTTGTGACATGCGTCACATGCCGTACGTGTGTTGCCCCTGAGGGTATACCTTTATTGAGAGGTATAATTGAAAAATAATGTCATAATTTATGATATTGTTTAACATCAAACTGCTGCCCTTATAAACGTCAGACTCCCTATTTAATATCAAATCCATCTAATCTACCTTTTTTCAAAACAGGAAGGTTTTCTGACATTTTAAAGGAGATTTTTGGAGAGGAAACTTTACATGTAATTATGTGTTTAGAAGTTTTATGACCACAGTCTGCAGGAAGAGTAGTAGAGGAATGCTTTGATAGACCTCACTAATGGAGTGGGGGGTCTCCAGAGGAAGCCCTGGTAAATCCTGTTAGATGAGTCTCGTCAAGGTTTGGTCCACTCACACACACCCACACACACGCATCCTGTTTCAGGTATTGACTATTGATGGTATAAATGAGAGACTGATGAAGGTGAAAAGGTCAGAGTTTTGGCTGCAGGAGCAGGAAAGAAGTACCTGCAAATAAATGCAGTAGCAGATGCAGCAACGTTTCTTTTCATTGTTGGTTTCGATGCCAGATGGCTTTTTTAAGTCTGAAATCTGCGTTGACATTTGCTAAATGGCACCTGCCAACATTATTATAGAATATACTGAAACTATTTACAGTAAAATCAAGGTACATTGATAAGTCAATGTTTTGTTCCACCCCGTCTTTGTGTAAAGGACGTGAATGGAATATTTTTTTTCCCTTTTCATTTTTTGTGGTGGTTGAATGTAGATGAAATTTGCTCTATTGACCAAGGATGACTAACTCAGACTGTTTCAAAATAACAAATATTACATATTTTCCTTTCTCTGTCTCTGTCTGTCTGTCAGAGGTGGCTCCCTACCTGCAAGGGGGTGGACTGGGGCAGCAGGTGGTGCTGGAGGGAAACAGACTGGTGCTGACCTGCCTGGCTGGAGGCAGCTGGCCTCTCCAGTACTGCTGGACTCTCAACAACAGCAACATCATCGACTGGACACCACAGTACAGGTCAGTTACAACAGAGTAGCTGGTTATGTGTCTCTGTTGTCTCTAAGTGCATGTCTCTCTGTTTGTCTATCTGACATCTTTTCTTTTATCCCCGTTTCCATCCATCCTTCTTTCTTCTATGTGTTCAGTTGCCCGTAAAGTGATGGAGTGTGTGTAGAGAAGGTCAGAACATTTAGACAATGGAGCCAAAGTGAGATTAACAATTACATAAATATGTATATGGTCTGGGGAAAGAAGAGGAGAACCAATCAATATGTCTGAGCTTCTTTCTCTGGCCCTCTCTTCTCTTCCTCTGCCCCTCTCTCTCTGTCTTTGTGTGTGTTGGTTGGTAAGAGCTAAGCAATCCCTCTCAGCAAAACTGCAGCTGTGAAACAAAATTGTTTTTCACATCATTCAGAAATACAGGGGAATCTTGGGAGCGCATGCACACTGAGGGAGGGAGAGCGGACCGCTCTCAGCGTTATGGCTACTTTAGTTTGGTGGTGAGGCCAGGCCTATACTGAATTGGCAACGTGATGTGAGTATGAGAGTGTGTGTGAGTGTGAGTGAACATCTGGAATTGTAGGCATTTTTTTTACCGTTAGTTTAATTTAGGCTGGTAAAGCAGGCCGTCCACTAATCGAAGAGTCGGTGGTTAAATCCCCGGCTCCTCCAGTCCATGATGAAGTGTTCTTGAGCAAGACACTAAACCCCAATTGGTCTTGATTGTAAGGCTGGGGCCTTGCGAAGTAGCTTGCTGCCATTGGTGTATGAGTGTGTGTGTGTGTGTGTGTGTGTGTGTGTGAATATTAGACACACTGTAAATAAATCTGGATAAAAGCGCTATTCATTATTCTAAATAAAATAAATCATAACAATACAGAATCACAAAGTGTGTCCCTTTCCACACCTTCTCTTTAGAATATACTCTGATTTGATTTTGATTTCAATTGCCTTATGCTGTTTAATGTACTGAACAGTGAAGAATTCAGATGAGCAGCGCTGTAAGTGAAAACGAATACATTTACATTCATGGAAACGTCAGTTCCGTTTCCTTCTTCAGCATCAGTTCACGTTTTACACATTGTGAGTTGTAATAAAATCACTAGACAAGTCAGACTTTCACAAAACGAGCTAAGCGGCATTCGCTTTGTGTTGACAAGGCTACTATCGTCCTCAAAACTGTATGACATTTTTTGGCTGACAAATAAAGTTATCTTTCACAAATAATACTTTTTCTAGACAGTAAATGCGGCCAAATTGTTCTTGTAAAAATGTTGCTCCACCTTTTTTCTTATTTAGCACAAACACAACACTTTGGTGAAAATGACTCCTATTTCTTGGGAAACAGATAATGACTCATGGGATAATTAAACAATATATGCACATTTTTCCCATTATATTACATATTAAGCACTACTAGGTTTAATGTGAAATGACGTGTTCCTCTGTATTCACACACTTATTCAGTGTGATCACACATTGTAGAAATACATCTAGTCCTTTCAGTGTTCAGATTAATGCTACAGGGTCCATTTGTGCTGAAGCTGTTCTTATTTTGAATCACGGGGAAATTTGACTCCACACGCAGGGCTGAGACTGTGTCAGAGAGATATACTGTGAAATTATTGTATTGACTGGGACCTGTCAACATTGGACTTTGTGTTTTGTGAGAAAAATAAAGGAAAACTTGTTGGGATTTCAAAAAAATACAGTGACAGCCCCACCGCTCACGCCAATTAAAAAATGTAATGGAACACAGACGGAGAGGGAGATGCAGTGTTAGGAAGTGTCCAATATCAAAATCTGTTTCAGGATGAGAGCTGATGTGTCATTCCTGATTCAAATGGAATTGCGTATGTGAGTCTTTGATGTACGCGTGTGTGTGTGTTTTAGTGTGTGCGTGGGTTTGTGTGTGTTGGCAGCATGCACCGACAGCCTGGGAGTTAAATACTTGGCTGTCCTGGTATTCATAATGAGCCCCAAAGCGATGTCCATTTTTACTGTGTCTATCTGGTTTGTGTGCGTGTGCTCGTGTGTGTGCGTTGTCTATGCATGTGTGTATATGCATTTGTGTGTTTGTCCAGCACGGCACCAACCTAGATGCAATGCCAAGCCTCCCATTAGTGAAGCACAGTCCATTAAAACCCCATTAACAACCCCTCGCCGAAAAAAACCCCCAAAACATGCACACAGTCAAAAACATTCTCATACTCGCACACACACAAACTGCACATATGCACCACTCCGCCTTCCCTTCTGTTATTGGGGAACTTTGACAACCTTAGGCCCAATCCATTCTCAGATCAAGGTCATTAAAAGAGAATTACAGAGTGCATACATATGGACAAACAGACCTCCACCTTCTTTCCCTTCTGTCTCGCTGGTCTCCACCTCCAACACTGCCTTTCGCCTTTTAATAGTGTTTATTTGCAGCACACCCTCATCACCATGCTCTCGCTGTGTCCGTCCGTCTTTAGGTTGTCTGTCCCGTCTCTGAAGAGGACGGATGCTGGCCTGTATCAGTGTATGGTGAGGAACAGGATGGGAGCAGTCATACACAGGAGAACAGAGGTGCAGGTGGCCTGTGAGTACACAAGTGTTCACACCATTATAATTACACCAGTACAGGAGTTTCATTAGTGACCAGCGGCAACTTTGTCCACAACCAACAAGCAGCCTCTCTCTTAGAGTGCAACTGAAATCACAATTAGTCATCCCTTGTTTGGAGCCAAAGATAGTGTCAAAGTAAATTGTTAATATTTCTTTGTTAGCGGCAGGAAGAGAAAAAAAAAAATTCTCTCTTTCTCTCTCTAAACATGCAATTTCATTTCAGTTGGACTTTTATATTTTGATGTAATGTGTGTAAAGCATTTAAACACTGAAACACTAAGCAAACTCAGAACCCAAACAGTAAACGCAAATAGCTGTTGACCAAGAGCAAGCATCCCGACAGAGCTGACCTATGAGGGAAAGGAGAGCTGGAGAGCCCACAATGGAGAGAGCCATTGAGGTGGTGGCACAAAGACGTGTTTTGAATAAACTGTTTAAACTTATTTTCCCGTCAACGACTGAGCTAACTAGATGGCTAATTGACCGGGAGCTTTTCTCCTCATCACTAAACTTGTTGTTTAATCCTGAAAACAAAAATGCCAGGAGACAGTAAATGGCCCAGTACAGAGAAAATAGAAAGAGGCCCGGAGAGCTTTTGTGACTGACTAGTGCTAACATGTCCTTGCCTGGCTAGTGTGTTAGTGATTAGCTTTCCGGTTACAGTAGTTCACCAACTAGCCCTGCGAGTATAGTCACTACATCACCAAGCTCCAGGAAACACATATTTCGTGAAGACACACGGATAAATTCTGCTGTGCCACTTTCTGCTGTGGCCAGGCCTTAAACTGCTTCCTTTTTTTGTTTTGGTTTGTTTTTCAGCAGTAGTGATTAAAATGAAATGGCATTAGTATTCCTTCTGGCTAAGTGTAACTTGAGACATTGGTATTGTTGCTCATGCTCTTCATACCTCTCTGCTCCTACAGTTTTGGGGAACTTCTCTGCTGAGGAGCAGAGAAAGACGGTGGCTCAGGGCCGAGCAGCCATCATCAGCCAGCCCCCCCTCGCCTCTTTCCCCCGACCCCGTGTCACGTGGTACAAAGACGGACACAAGATGATCCCCAACAACCGAATGTAAGTGTCCCGCTCTCTCTCTCTCTCTCTCTCTCTCTCTCTCTCTCTCTCTCTAGCACGTGCTCAGGTTTAACGTGCAGACACACTTGTACAAAGTGTGTGTTAAGAAAATACCGCTTGAGATAAAAATTTAATTTTACACTTCTTATCCCTCAGTGGTATATTAATTAGTGTGCTCTAGAAGCATAAAAGTTCTTTTTAATCCTTGCACGCCAATTGTTATGAATAATAAGCCATTGAGATAACTGACCCTTTTCATTAGACATCTGTTCAATAGACTTAGGACATTATCAAGAGAAGATAAAATGGATTTTTCAATGAATCAAATCTTTTTCACTTGTCTAATCTACGAGGTTATTAAGTAATTTTAGGAGCACTGGAACTGTTCTTTTATAATAATTGTACAGAGATATGGGGGTCCCTGGATGTGTTGTGTAAGCTGTATTTCACGGTCTTTTGTGTAAAGCTGTTGTCTGGCTTCTTTTAAAATGCCTGTAATTTGCATATATTTCTGTAGCTGCTGCAGCTATCCTGCCAGTGTCGTTATTTTGAAAACTGTTCATACAGCAAATTAATAATGCAATTATTCAGACAGAGCAGGGAAGTGTAGGTTTTTTCGAGTAATGTGCTATAGATTGAGGCAGTATCTTAAATTGTTTTATAATAGGTAGCTGTTTGAATCTACTCATCAGTGAAAGTAGGTGTTGAGATACAGACCTTCAGTTAGTCATTAGGCTGCTCTCACACTCTGAGATAACTAACTCCCCATTAAGAACACTAACTGCTCCCCTGTGTGTTATTGAAAGAAATAGTCTGTGGCCTCGCTGTACACGTAAATGTCCAGACAGCAACCTTTTCATTCCTTTATTGACAGTCATCACCTCACAAGTGCTTTTGAGAAAGCTTTGTAGAGTCAGGTTACATAACAGTTTTTTTATTATTTTTGTCGTTGGGTCACATCAAGTTTGACTTTGCTTTTTAATTTGAATGAACATGGAAAATGGCTCTCCTGTTAACTTAATGGGGCTTCGTTGAGTCTGGCTTAATGACAGTGGACTGCAATTATTTTGCTGCTCAAGACATCGCCTGCATTGAAAGTGTTTACTGTCAGAGCTTCACCCCTACACTGCACTCATCCCTCCTTAATGTCACATACCACAAATAAGAGCAGTGGCAATTAAATGCAAAATATATATAAATAAATATCTGACTGAAGTCACAGTAAAATAAAGGCTCCTAATGCTACAAATGTGCACCTGCCTATCAATTTATTTAATGGCCACTTATCCATGTCAAAGTACAGCAGGGCATAAAGAGCAGCCCAGACACCCCTTTTCCCCACGAACCTCGTCCAGATCTTTTAATTAGCTAACCAGAGCCTGTAGATCAATTTTCATATGAGCACAAATAACAAACTACCACAAAATATCTATCTGTATCTGTCTAATTGCTAGGAGCAGTTACTTCAAAGTTTGTTACACAAGGAAAAAGCAGCATAATTACATTTGGCGGTAGGGATCTGTTCTGGAAGATCTTCATCCAGAACCAGTTACGAAAATAACAGAAGCCACACGTATGAGTTGTCACATAAGTTTAGCAATAGAGCAAAACATGTGCGATTAATAGTAAAAGCATAAAATGAAGATAATGAACGTTGAGTTGAAGCTGAGGTGGCTGCAGAGATTGCAGAGTAAGCGCTGATGTAACAGTTGCAGCAGCAGGTTAGCAGAGCATTTAAAACACTATGATTTGACAGTGAGCAATTGGCTGTCACAGTTTGGCAGGTGTATTCAGCTGAGCAGTCAGCTGACAGGTTTGGCCTCCTGATCGCGACACAGATGATGCTGCGGCCTGTGTTGGAGCCAGTATATGTAGCTGAAGTAGCTCCAACGGCTCCATTTCTCTTTGCCCTTTATCTTGATTAAGTTGAGAAAAAACCGATAAACTTCCTGTTTAAAAGAAATGCACAGCCCATGAATTTTACTATCAAGACAACCCATTAAATTCAGGATTTTCCTCGGCTATTTACTGCAGACACATTTAATTTCTACTGAATACCTGACTGCCTCCACTAAAGTCATAAGAAATGAACACATTTTTATGAAATAGTGACATTCTGGGAATAAAAAGCAGAGGTGCTGTTTCACGCAGGAAAAGCCTTACAATTAATGCAGGAGGCATTTTATTTAGACCGTATACCAATTTTATGCAGAGAGGGAGACGTGTTGTCACCAATAATTTGATATAAATCATTTTCCCATCTCGATTAACTCTATTAAGTGTCCAAGGCAGTCTCTCCCCTCCTCGAATGGATGAGACAAACAGACAGAAACTGAGACAGCGGTACATTGAGCAGTCAGTATCTCACATGATTCGTTTCTTCACACCTCTGACAAACAGCACAGCTGTGCATCAGACCAGTAAAGCTGCACTCTGACAATCAGTGTTCTTTAACAGTTAAACAATGGCTCAGGTTTTCTAACTACATTTATTGCTAGCTAGCTGACTTTAGCCAGCAACCCAGGTGGATACCACAGTACATAAAAGTGTATGGCAGGTTCAGTGAGAGTTACCAAACAAAAGGTGTTCTTTTCGGGATAATAGTTAACTCTTTTCAAAGAGTTATTCATGCAGTGGGTCTGATGTCTGCAGGTCCTTAAAAGGTCTGAAAATGTCTTACATTTGAATTGACACATATTAAACCTTAAGATGGTAATTTCCCTTAAATGTAGTTCTTTATTTCTGATTTTAAGCTCTAGCATTTCATCTGATTTGTGTTGAAAAGGCAAAATAAGGTTTAAACTTCACTAATTATGTGCACCACTTAAATCAACCAGTAACGTTTGTTTTCCATCCTTGTAATTGTAGCTATAAACTATTTGGTGGTTGTGCAGTTTTTGAGCTTTTGAGTGTTTTCTTAGACTAGACTCTTTGGGGCTGATGAACCCACACCTTAATGAGTAGTTCATTAATGATTACTTAATGAACGTTAGGCAAAAACATCTTCCCAAAAAGTGCTAAATGCAAACTGTACAGCAGCTCTAGCCCATGTCTTAAGTCTGGAACATATTCACACTGGCTAAATTGCAAAACAAAGAAAAGGTAAAAGTGGCAGTATGCAGTCTAAAATAATGGATAGTGGAGAAAGTCAGCCATTGATAAACATTTTGAACCATTTGACATCGTTTGATTTTAATGTCTAGTCATTCTGTTTAATATCTATGCAGAACACACAAGTAAAAAGTTTACTAAAAGTCACAAAGTGAGAGTTCGCCCCACTGACTGATGATTTCTTTCCTCCTATTACGGGGCTGGGTACACACTGAGGCACAGTGATGTTTGTTTGGGCCAAGATCAAGGAGACCTGATTGGTGTGCAACTTTGGAGTAGTGAGTTTGTCTAAAATTCAAGGCTTTTGCACCACTAACTGTATCCATGGCAACAAGATAAAAAATGACAGCTGCTTCTGCCACCTGCAGTGTCTGGTTATGGTAATATATTTTGTGGTATAGAAATCATTTCAACGATATTGTTAGATAGACGCAATGTGTGCAGAAATAAATGTTTGAACCATTTTGTTTTTCCTGTTTCTGCTCTTCAAAAAACATACACACCAGTAATATGAACAGAAGAATTCAATCTCACTACATAATTTATTTCAGTAAGTATTAATATAATCTGGATAAAAAACTTTTACCTCTGCATTGTGAGATGAGATATTCTGATTTGCTTGCATCCCACATACACACTGTGATGAAGAACCATGCATAGCAATTCCTTTGAACCCTCATAGAAAAGACTAATTTGCACCTCTCTTCACAGCTCCCCTCTTGTCTCTACAAGACATGTCTTCCTCTCCCTTACCCCCTCTCACCTCCCTGCTCCTGTTTCTCACTCCTACTTTTCTGCTTTTGAATTATTCTTCATATTGCTTTGTTCTCTCCGTTGGCGCTCCCTCTCTCACTCTCTGTCTCTTTTACGGTCATTATCATGCTACAGGATATACCGTTACAGAACCCATAAACTTCTGTTCCTGCATAAATTGCTTAACTGCTGCGGTGTATGCACACAAACACACACAGTCTGTCTCTCCAGACCAATCTCGGTTGCGTCTACCTGGCTCGAGCGTCTCTGTGTGCGCTCATGCGTGTCAGAGCGGGCGCACTGAATATTTGCACAGCTCTGCGTGTGTAACGGGGGGTGTGTGTGTGCGTGCGTGCGTGCGTGTGCGCGTGTGTGCGTGTGTGTGTGTGTGTGTGTGTGTGCGCACCTTTGTGTTTGTGTGCGAGGTTACGCTGGCTGATCCTGCGGTCCGGTGAGACAGGGCCAGATGGTGCCTGGCGGTTGGCTGTCTTCTGTGGTGACCGGGCTGATGATGTTGTTTATGAAGTTTATTGATCCGATATGCATCATTCCCAGAGTCCCCAGCCCCATCTCGCTGTCTGTCTTTCTGCCTCCCACCGCTCTCAATTTATGTCCGTGTGCCTGCCCCTAACCCCATTCTGCATATCCAACACACACACACAATCTCACTCCCTCCATGTGTCTACCGCCACCCCCACCCTTCACTTACACACACACACACACACATCCTGTCTGTGTATGAACATTCCCAAACTCCCCAGCCCTCAAAATACTGGCCAGAGAACTTACAAGCTGTCACTTCCCACACACTCTGCTCTAATCTAATGGAGCCCTCACTCCCTGCTCCCTCTCGTCTCCATGCTGGTCTGCCATCACTCTGATTTGCCACCCCCCACAAAATGTTTTTCTTCTCTTCATCCTCCCATTTTCACATGGGCTCTGAACTTGAGACATATGAGTCTTTTTTCTTCTCCGCTCTCCAGCAGCAGTCAAAACAACTTCGGGACAGTGCTTCCACCTCAGTGGCTGATGCTGATATATATTTTAGCTGTGACCTGCAGCCCAGGTCGAGAAGAGCGAGCTGCTGCTTTTAATTAGCTCTGAGGCCTGTGGCAGATGGACGTGAAATGATTCTTATAGCCAGCAGCTTCAAGAGGACAGCCAGGAAGGGGAGAATTAGAACTCTCCTTTCTTCTTCCATCAGAGACGCAGGGAGCCCAGATTGATCAAATAAAGGCAGTGAATATTTCAGTTTCTTGTTGCTGGGGAGTCGAGTGGCGCTGACGTCACAGGTGGTCAGTGTCAGGCCCGGGCCCTATGGGAAATATTTCTCCTCATGGACCCGGCCTAAGCATCCATATGCTGTGGAGGTGTGTGTGTGTTTGTGCGTGTGCGTTTGTCTCGGCATTCATTCATTTTAATTTGTCAAACACCACTTTAACAGAGGGAGCGATTCATTATTTTGCCGCTACCATTACACACACACACACACACACACAGCAGAGGTCTGAACAGAAGGAACTTTCTCGCTGTCTGAACTTTGCAAGCAGATGTTGTGTGTGTTTGTGTCTGCGAGCCTGTGCACATATGCACGTGTGTGTATTAGACAGACAGCAAGATCAAGAGAAAGAAAGCATCATTTGGAGGGAGACTCAAAGGATGTGTAGGCTTAGATCCCACCACATGTTGAAAAGACAACCGGCCATTTGAAAGGTCTTCCATCCACAACGGCACTGCTGCGTTTCGTAATGACTCAGTTTCTCACGGCAGCCAAAGGGGAGGATCAAAGTGATTGAGAGAGAGGTAGAAGAAGACATGGGGGAAAAAAGTTACAGGAAATGAATATGGAGTGAGGAGTTTAAGCTCATCTGAATCCATTGTGTCTGGAACTTAATCTCTAGAGCCACCGGAAGCTTAGATACTGTATGTGACTTTCTTTTCAATTATATGATTTAGTTACTTTTGGGATTACAAAAACATCCCAGATATGTAGGATTTTAAGACATATGGCTGAGCTAAGAAGAGCCATTTGCCAAAGTTTTCTCTAATTAATCATGTATTGTATATGTTAGAATGTATTGTATACTACAATCCTGTATTTATCTGCCTTTGTTACGTTTAGTTTAGTTTCTGGATGGCCGGATTCACTATTTACCTGCCCGGTTTAGTATTTCCATCTAATCATTCAGCACATTAGTAATTTTAATCCATCATTACTTTTCATCATATTTTTACTTAATACTACTTGTTAAACAGACTGTACTTGTATAGCGCCTTTCCGAGTAGTCAAAGCACTTTCACACTACATATCACATTCACCGATTGAGCTAACTGCCCAAAGTAACGTAACCATTTCAACCCACTTCGACACGTGAGCTGGGATCGAACCACCGACCTTCGGATTGGTGGATGACCCACCTTTCCACAAAGCCACAGCCGCCCCGAAACTTGACTTTTACATCCTACAGAATCCCAGTTTCTATCCGACTACTCCAGCTAGCACATCCAGATTTCTCAAAACAGGGATATGAGCTTATCCAGGTTTTACGAAACCAGGATATCACGTTTACATGTGCAAACACATGACCTGGATAGTCCTAAAACCTGATCATAAGTGGGATACTAGTGTGCGTGTAAAAGCACTCAACGTACAAAATGTCCCCTAAATTGGGTGACAAAGTACATTGCCCTCCAGAAGGACACATAGAAGCGTTTTCTGATCTGACGCCTCAATCGGGAAGACGACATCATTTGTCTGCAGCTTAAAAAACTCTTACAAATTATTGTTGAAAAGCAAATTAGTTTTATGATCTGACGACACTATGCTTTAGGCTTCATTAAGTTTAGGCAGAAACACCACTGGTTAGGTTTAGGGAAACATCGTGGTCATGGTTACAACAATCTGCATGTTGTTAAAGAACGAAGTGACGTACCGTCCATCCCGGTTCTGCTGCAGGACAAGCTCTCCCAGCAGAGTGGGCCTGACTCCACCTGCAGGTGGATCACAGACTTCCTGTCCGACAGGAGGCAGCGCGTGAGGCTGGGGATACATGTCTCTGACTCCCAGACCATCAGGACCAACAGCTGCACCTCCTGTCACCAGTCTGTCAAACTCCTGAAGTTTGCGGACGACACCACTCTCATTGGACTAATCTCTGATGGGGATGAGTCTGCCTACAGGTGGAAGCTTGACCACCTGGTGACCTGGTGCAGCCAGAACAACTTGGAGCTCAACGCTCGCAAGACAGTGGAGATGGTTGTGGATTACAGGAAGAACCCACCGGCCCACATCACCCTGTGTGACTCCCCTGTCGACACTGTGGAGTCCTTCCACTTCCAGGGCACCATCATCACCCAGGACCTCAATCGGGAACTGAACATCAGCTTTCTCACCAAGGATGTACTCCATCCTCACCTCCTCCATCACCATCTGGTACGCTGCTGCCACTGACAAGGACAAGGGCAGGCTGCAGCTTATCATTCGCTCGGCTGAGAAGGTGATTGGTTGTAATCTACCTTCCCTCCAGGACCTGTACGCCTCCAGGACTCTGAGGCGAGCAGGAAACATTGTGGCTGGCTCCTCCCACCCTGGACGCAAAGCCTTTCAGACACTCCCCTCTGACAGGAGGCTGCGTTCTGCCAAGACCGACACCACAGAAACCGAAACTGTTTCTTTCCATCTGCAGTCGGCCTCATCAATAAGGCCCGGGACCCCCGCTGACGCTGGCTCATTATAGCCCCCCCTTTTCAGTACAGTAATACAGTACAGTTCTGTACAGTACAGTTTACATTGCACATACTGTAATTTAAATAACATATTGTACATACTCTAGTCTATGATTAGTATTTCTTATAATATATTTTGTATAATATTCTTTAATATCTCATTGTTAATTGACTCTTGACCTGTAGCTTTATGTTTGTTTGGCACCAAAAATATCAAAGCAAAGTCCTCGTATCTGTAAAACTGTGTTAAACATGTGTTAACTTGGCATCAAAGCTTATTTCGATTCAGTTTTTTGGTTTGGGTCGTTCTTCTTGGGAGGATTGTCTCAATGATGAATTGATGGGGTCATCGGATACAATGTGTAGAGAAAGTTGAATCCAAATCAAATCCAAAGCCAAATAACATTTTCGACAGACATTTACAGCATATTTAGAAAACTTATTTCACATAAAAGCACCGAAAAATTGCTGCTGTAGTACATAGTATGTTTTCAGTTATGGCCTCACAGTAGTTAATTGTTGTAATATTTCCTACATTAGCTAGCCAAACAGCCTCAGTCTTACAAGGCAATCTACTTGATAAACAGGCCAAATTTACCAGTCTGACTTCCTCGGCAAAAAATGCTCATGTATGTCTTCATTTGCTGTGTCATTTCTGCCTGTATTTGATCCATGTGCATTAACGGCATGAATTACTAAGACAAAATATTATATTCATAGAAAGTTAGATAGTTTTCCTTTTGGGACCCATGTTGCTGCTCTTTCAATACTTTTAATAGCCCTTGTCTTTCAATTGAAACCTCAAATAAGGCTTGTCATGAGTAATTGTAGCCATTACATTTTGTTGATTTTTAAAATGATACGTTTGGAAATATCTGCTGTACATCAGCCAAAAAAAATCTACCTGACCAACACGTGTTAAACTTAATTGCCATTTTGTCACTAATGGCAGTAAGAGACATTGGCTGAAAGATATACCACTGTGATGTGATGTGAAAATTAGCATTTAGCATTTCACAGTAGATTTCTACCTTGATTAATTTTAGAGAAGAAAATAAAAGACAGCACATGAAGCAACAGATATTCTTTTGTGACGCCTGCCTGAACTTGATATTTTCCAATTTACCTCACCTCCCCTTCCCCTCTTGCGCTCCTCTTTTTTTCCTTCCCTCTTTCCATCCCTTTCCGTAATTGAATTGCTCCTTTGGTCGCCTAATGTGGCGGCAAATAACAGAATGAAAATTCTCTACTGTAAACTATTCCATTTCCACTTCAATATCTTACCTCACTCTTCATTTCAGTGGACATGTGTTGCTCAGTCTCTTTCTTGTTTGCTTCTTGTTCTCAGCCTCTTCTCTCTCTCTCTCTCTCTCTCTCTCTCTCACTTTTTCCTTCTTCCCTGTCAGGTGGTATTAGGGTTGTTGATTCCAGTTCAAAGGGAAAATGGTAATCCTGGTCTGCTCTCGACCTTCAGCTCACCTTAGGTCTTTAAAGGAAAATGATGAATACATTTTATACAATTAAGATTGTAGCAAAGCTGTGGAAATGGATTTGGCTTGGTGTTGTTTCAACTTTAGCGATTGTAAAGCAGGTGTTGTGAAAAATAAATATTAACCAGTGTAACTAATTGGCCTAATGGGCCTTGGGGTGCATGAAAGTCTGAAGCTTATACAATTCAGTCAGAGATACTTGTGTCAAGGAATTGATCATTTATAGCAAAAGGAAAGGAACAAGAGCAGCATTGAGGATTCTGCTGCTACAACTAGGGCTGCAGCTATCGATTATTTTAGTAATCGAGTATTCTACCATTTTTCTATCGATTAATCGAGTAATCGGATAAGTACTTTGTCTTTATTAAAGAGCAATACTAACTATACAAGAGAAAATAAGACAGGTATCTTAAAAACAACTCATTTGTTTATTTTTTAGAAAGAGTTTAAGTTTTATTGCTGAGAACAAGAACAAGAGTGGAGATGGGCAAAGAGATGCGCGGATCAGCGCTAACGTCACCGAATCCGCTGTTAAAAACACACGATTCTGATCTCCGCACCCGATCGACACATTGCAATTACAAAAATTCTCAGTGTTAAGCGCGATGCTGTCGTTACATTAGCTACACTGAAGTAGGTTGCTTTAAAAAAAATCCTTTGGTGAAATTACATTCGTGAAATAACCGAACCATACAGCACACGGAGTAACCGCTGGAACGTGAGCAAAAGAGAGAGATGTTTGTATTTAATTCAGATAAAGTACATCGCACATACAGATCTTCATTTTGAGCTAATCATTCCTCATAGTAACACAGCTTGTTTCGTTAAGTTAGGAGCTATAAATATGATTAAAGTGTGAGATTTAAATTACCCAGATCAACGAAAGCACGAGCGCTGCGCATCACGCAGTTACAGCTTGTTCTCCTATTTGTTGCGCTTGGCTTTTATTAACATTTGAATTGTGTATTTCGAAAATATAAAGTACATATAAAGTCCCATTAAACATTTCACATACAAATCACAATGATGATGAGGCATGCGCAAACTCCATTCACGCTGGTTGCTCCATGGAGTTGCTCGTATCCCTTCAGCTGACACGCAAACTTAAATGTTCAGCGTCGCATCTTGGAGCTCAACACACATTTGTCCTCATTTGAAAATAGCGAGTGAGACTAAATGGCATGACTTGTGATGACGCCGCTCTCTTTCTCTCGCATTGCGTTCTTTCATCTTGAAATGAGCTGAAAACGAAAGTTACAGAATGACACGTTCATTGCGTTTTACCGTGAAATGAGAGTTCCGCGTCTTTATTAAAATCAACACATGAATGATTTATCTCTCATCCACCCGCAAGTTTCGGAATGTTAGGCAAATTTTATTAATTTATCCACGTGCCACGCGGAAATAACCGCAGTCTGCGCATACTCCGAGTCCTTACACAAAAATGTTCTTTCTGCGACATGACCGTGTGTAATTAAATGGACTAAACAAAGCTTCCAGGCAAAAGATTTTGCCTCGATGATTTTTTGAATTCGAGTTACTGGAGGAAACGTTTCAGCCCTAGCTACAACTGATCCCCACTTAATAAATCCGTGCATGAGCGTTACGTTTTCAATCAGCAATACCAAAAAGCAAAAAAGGGGGCGGTATGGGCGGCAGCAAATGACATTGTCATGAAGGTATCAGACGACCAACACTGAGACGTGTCAGGTTATTATGGCCCCGCTGTACGCTTGTATGATTGTGACTCAAAGACACTAGTCAAGTTGTGGCCAAACAGCTGATGAATGAGCCAGTGATTGTGAAGCTTGAATGAAGCAGCTGATGCCAAACAACTAATGCCAGCTTAAGTGCTCTGCCTGCTCTAGTGTTGTGCACCATTAGTTTTAAATCACAAATGAGTTAGGCCATATTCAGACAGCCAACAGCACTGTGTGACACAACGCAGCGCTTCGCTCATTTGCGCGACACCACTCTGTTGACGCAGCAGTTGTGCCAATGCAGAGTTGGCCCAAAAATTTTAACCAACTTTTACCGCAATGCAATACGACGTTATTTGGCAAGAGGCTGCATTAGGCAATGACATACGCGTAAGCCCACATTCCTGGTAGATTGCTTTGTAGTGGGGACACTATACAGTATTTCCTCTATTTTGGCGGCCGATAAGCCTTCGCACTCATCTGTCACTCAAACTGGACATCCAGGATCCTCTCACTGGTACCTGAAGCAACACGCCCCCATCAACCAGCCCCCTCGGTTTATATCAATGCACGGCTGTTTTCGGTCTGAATGTTCACTCAGTGTATATTTTATTTTATCTCTCTTTTTCTGCATTTGTATTGCCTGTCCTGATTCCCCTGTTGCTGACCTAGCTGTTGGCTCGGGAACTATGTGGACAAAGTGCCCTTTTTGATACAGTTACAGAGTCACAAACAGTTTCTTTTCACCTGACAGCAAAGAGTTTCACCAGTAGAGTATGATGTGTGTGGACGCTGCTAATCTTTAGTCTGACAATGGAATGATCTGAAAAATCTTGTATTGTTTTAGTAAAGTGGTTAAATTGTTAAAACCGTGACTTGTCTGTGTGTGTGGTTGTGTGTTTAGCATATCTATGCATACATGCATAATGTATTCAGTCGAAATGATTAATCATCTTTCTACATATGTAATCAACGGTGTAAATAATTGTAGAAAGGATTTTCTAACCTCAGATTTAGGACTAGTCCATTGCCTCTTTAGAATTTATGTCTACTTCTCTAATTTAGGTCCACTGTCTCTACTCATACATTTTAGCTGCTTGCAAAAGACTGGGTGCTGCTAAAGAACTGGCCAGAGGCGACTTATTCTACCACCACACTATTATGCATGAATTTTGCAGTAAAGAAATCAGATGACTTGTTTAATCTTTAATGTTATCACTGTACTGCATGGGGAGTGGGGGAGCGACACATGTGGCAAAGGGAGACAGGGAACAACGGGTTGCTTTAATTGCATTGCATTTTCTGGTAATATTATTCATTGTCAAGGTGGAGTGGGATAGAATTGCATTATGAAGACAGCACTTTAGGACCTGCTGTCGGACTATGAATATTCATGGATTATTCTGCCAAAAGCAATTTGTTGTAGCTTTGTTTAAAACTGTTGCTGTGTTTTCCAAGTCTGTAGGCTATAAGTAGTCCCACACATATGCCACAAGGTAAAAACATTGTGCTTTAATAAATTACATTTTCTTTCCCATCTTCACACAAAATTGGGTGGATGTTTTAAAGTTGATAGCACCATTATTTTCAGGCCCCAGCTCGCAGTCAGATATATTTGTTGTTTGCTGAGATAACAGCCTCGATGTCTGGCGGATTTATCAGGTGAATTTGAGACTCCTCTCATCTGTCCTTAACTTGTGTCCCTTACTTGTAACGGTGTTCCAAATTTGCTGTCTTCTTCCAGTCACATTTCTCAACAACTAAGAAAACTTTTAGTTGAGTAGAAAGTAGAAAAGACATTAACTCTGAGGCTGTACTTAATGACGCTCCCAAATGACAGAGGCTTACTCTGCCTCGCACACTCAAGGGAGGGAGACGAGCAGCAGGAGAGGGAGGAGGAGGAGGAGGAGGAGGAGGGGTAAGAACAAAAAGCTCCCTAAACTGCAGGAGTGCGACACAGATGATTGCATCGCAGTTGCAAAATATGTTATTCTTAACTACCATGATTAGTTTTTCCTTTAACATATTTAAATTATCCTCAACTAATCATCATAGTTGTTTGTGTTCCTGTAGCAGTAAGCCACTACTTTATGTGCTGTAGCAAGCCCTATTAGGCCACCGTTTACATTTACCAAGACCCCTGGCCCTGGTATTAAAATGCCATCTGTATCTGGGTATCTGGATAAGCCTAAACATATGCTAATGGCTGGTGTAAACATACGTGGCACACATTACCAGAGAAGTGTGACTGAATTTGCAATAGTTCGTATTCTGATCTCAGTCACCTAGAGTAGCTGTCCATACAGTGTGTTGTGTAGAAGTACCACTCGGGGTGTGGAATCATCATGACTCACTCTGAAGTTTGCCATGCACTGAGCTTCACAGAGGCACTCCGGCATGATCAGAGTACAGTAGTAGCATTCACAGCAGCTGCAAACCTCTTCCTTCATGTCAAAAACTACCTGCCTGTCATTTCGTTCGCCTCCTCCTCCTTTCCTCGAATGAAAAGTAAACGCAGGCTGTCCTGTATCATGTCAAACGTCCCCCTACCCCCCTTGTTTGTTTTCAGCTATGCTAGTGGCGCAGCTCCGGGGATGGCAATGGGTTGTCATGAAACTTTGTACCGACATTCATGGTCACAAAAAGGGGAGCATCTTACTGTTTTTGGTGATCCCGCAACTTTTCCTCTAGCACCACCAACAGGTCAAATTGTTTCCTTATTTTCAGACATCTGTGGTTTCCCAGACAATGAATCTTACAGATTCTGGCTATCCCCAGACTCTTTCTCTAGCGCCCAGCAGCAGGTTGACATTTTGGTTAAGACTGAAATATCTCATCAACTATTGCATGGATTGCCATTAGAATTCTGTGCTCAAATTCATGTCCCCCATAAGATGAGTTTGAATAACTTTGGTGATCCCCTTACATTTAGCGTCACAATCATGTCAAAATTTCAATATGTCCAATACTTTGGGTCATGACCGAATACCTACAGATCTGATGACATCCCCATCAGCCTCAGCTGTACTCTTAGAGCTGAATAGCAAATGTTTGCATGCTAACACGCTAAAGTACGACGGTGAACATAGGAAACATTATACCTGCTTGACATCACCATGTTAGCATTGTTATTGCGAGAATGTTAGCAGGCTAAAGTTAGAATTTAGCTCAAAGCAACAAAGTTGCTGAACATTTTTGCATCTACTCAAGTGCTTTGAAAAGTCTGTGCAAAGCTGACATCACAGTGCAGACAAGAACTACTTATTAATAACTGTTAATAAGCACGGGCTGGGATTTCTTTTCAACACCTGGTGTGAATTGAGCTCTAATTCCTTTACACGTACAAACCCGTTACTCTTTAATTCTTGTGTGTTCGTATGTTCCCACGTGTGTTTAAGCCTGCGGGATCTGGCTTTACTGATTCTCTGTTCATCTATTTCTGTCTGCCAGAGAGCAGCTGCTTCTGTCTCAACTGATCACTCAAAGACAGACAGAAAACAGAGAGACAGAGAGAGAGAAGTGTATGACTCTGTATGTGTGTGTGCGCGTGTGTGCGTGCCCAGCCCTTGTAGCTCGTGCTGCTGATTAATTCTATGGATGTGTATTTTTGTAAGGTGAAGAGTCTTTTGTCTATATCTGATCCGCCACTTTCCCTCTTCCTCCACCTCTCTCCATCCCCTTCTTGCTTCTACTTGTGTCTGCCTGGCCATATCCTATATCATCTCAGGAATCATTATCCCCCCATTAAAGTCTGAACCAACACACTCCCACATGCCACCTCGTGTGTGTGCATGCGTGTGTGCGTTAGCGTGTCCTCTGTCTAAAGTCGTTAAACATTCTAAAGACAGAGACCTCTTTTAATTATCCACTAATCACACTTTTAATTACCTGCCACGCACACATCCATCACTGACCAGACTGTACACACCTGCACGCACGCGCACACACACACACTCTCACACCCTGTACTCACACACTCACATCTGTCGTTGGACAGAGTTCTTAACCTATCGACCAAACAGAGAGATGGAAAGCAAAGGGGAGAGTGAATAAGAGTGAGAGTGAGAGGCTACGCCGTGCGGTGAGGAGTGACTGATGAAGGTCTGGTTTTGACACTCTGTTAGATTCTGGCAGGTGATTACCACAGGAGGGACAGAGGAGACCATGGGACAAATGAATAAACACATTAAGGAAATAGATTGTAAGCACAAGCACGCTTCCCTCAAGAGATTATTTGCGTTAATGATTGCACGCCATCCTCCACTCTGGATTTCCTAAGCTAAACACCACATCCAGGATAGCCAGACAAAAAGGACAGAACGCTGATCGACTGGTTAATATCAGAGCCACAAGATGACATCCTCAAGAACAGAGAGCTGGATCAATAAGCAGAAGGTCATAAGTTTCTTTTCTCTCACAGACAAATAAAGGCTACATTTTAGTACTTTCTGCTCTCGGGAAATTACACCCTCGCTTTCTGTGCTCCAACCTCTCTGCTCATGTATTCACGTGGGAGTTTTGTGTTTATGACTTGGGGGCTTATGTCAAGAAATGAATGCATTCACAGTGTTTAAGGTGGTGACCCTATCTTCTCTGTTTTTAGTTCAAACACTTAGCTAGCCATTCCTATTGATGAAAACTTTTTTTTCTTCTTCTGCTTTTAGAGTTTTCAATGCTTGGTCGTACTACAGATTTCCAATTTGTCACTATCACAATGTACCACAATCAATACACATTCACACACACATGCACACAAATATGTACAATCACACACGGTGTCACTCTTGCCTTTTACGTTTGAGCTTCGTTTCTCTTGTATAGTTTGTCCTTTTTATTTCTATTCTTATTTTATATACTTCTGATGATTAACTTTTTTACTTTCTGTATTTATCTGTACTGTCCATGTGCTGCTGCAACACCTGAATTTCCCCTCTGGGCATCAATAAATCTTATCTTATACTTATACTAACACACACACACAAACAGGCTCATACACAGTGTTCACACTCACGTAGGCCTCTAATTTGGCGCCGCTGCAGAACCAGCATTCACAATGATTTTTACGTCAGCTGTCCATTTTGCACTTGCGCCTCTTGGGCAATTTTCTGGCTCCAAACAAACCTGCTTTCCCCAAAGTGGGTGGAGTTGCAGCTGAGGTTGTGTTCATACCGAGCAGGTGGCACACAGCAATTCTGGTACCTTTGCATGAAATTGAGCTTACATTTCCGCCTGTTATTATAAAAGCAAGCACAAAGAGCAATCTTTGTAGCCGCGGTTGGTGGAGGCGCACACGTGGACCTCTCGAAAATTACCAAAAGCCCTCTCATGTATGTTCTTGGTTTGCCCTTTTCACTTTGATGTAGATGTTTCATTTAGTACACTTAAATGCACATCAGAAGAAGAGTCCATACTGGGTTCGATTACACACACACACACACGCTGGCATATGCTGGCTTTTATTTAGTATGTATGCTTGTGCCCTGTGTTTGCCCAGTTAAACTAAAGGCACAGCAATCTTTGTCACACTGTCTGTCTTTGTAGAAGGAACCGGTCAGTGTGAGTGATGCATTCACCGACAATTTAGCTGCAAGCTCTGTGCACATTAGAAGATCTATGTGAGCAAGTGTGTGTGTGCGTGTGTGGCTTTGTTTGTTACAGAATAATGTAGATTAAAATGTTTTTGCCTGTAGGCATCGTATTGATTTCCTCTCACCATGGTGACAAGTGTATCAGTTAAAAACCCCTTGTTTTACAGGAGATGCTGTAAGTGTGTGGTCGTATCGGCGCTGATAATAAAGCAGGGACGTTGTGCTTGTTTAGTCCATACTGTTACTACTGACCTTTTCATCTACAGGAAGCAATTTATCTGCATTTAAATAGCAATGTGTGACTCTGTTTTTATATTATTTAAACACACACACACACACACAATATCTATCATTTATCGCATGTCGTGTGTCAAATGGCTGTACTCAACAGTGGACAGAGTTGAAGTTATTCCCAACTTTTCAATTAGAGTTAGGCGATATACTGTAAACTGTGAGATGAAAGAAAATTCACAGATTTTACTATTCCGTTTACACAAAGGTAGCTATCCCTTTAATATCTCTGGTTGTATTAAGCTGCTCTGGCCAATGTTACAAATTAGTGACCTGAAAATACTGGATTTACAGAATTTTTGCATGAATGTGATAAAGTACCTTGACTTTGCAGGTATTCCATTCTCTAGTTTAGCAAATAAACAGCCATTCCAAACTGGCTAGTTTACCTTTAAATTGGTTTCTTCACTGAATTTCCAAAAAATGTAGTGTATCACGGTCTACGAAGCAACGCCTACAAGCCAGTTCAGGAATCTTGAGGCCACCGCTGAACTCACATGGCTCACTCTTCTCACTACAGCAGACGTCCGTCCAACCATGTAACCTTGAACATTTGTGTGTAAGCCAAAACAAACCATGAAAACAAGCGAATACTCCTTCACTCCTGTCTGCAGATAGACTCACAGAGTGAATTTCCGCGTTGCAAAACCAGAACATAAATCTCAGGGTCTGGAGCCGCACTCTTTATTTCAGGTTCAAACAGTCATATGAACCAGAATTAGAAAATGACGGCTTATTTTCAAGTGTGAAGATTACTGGCTCTCTGATCAGCTGGTCTCTTTAGCTGAGCAGCTGGGAGAGACGGTGTTTGAGAATAAGGTGTGTTTCTCCAGCTGAGAGAAAGACACAGTGAGAGAGAGAGAGAGAGAGACAGCGAGAGAAGTCACTGCCAGTTGTGTGGTTAATTGGAAGCAGACATAATTAGTGCTAATTAGGATAATAGCCATTCGTCTAGAGATCCATCCACCTAATGGGACTACAACAGTCACTCAGCTGCACACACACACACACACACACACACACACACAAAAGGAGTTGCTACCATCCATCCAGCCTCCTTGTTAGAAGAACCTGGTCTTGTACTGTAGATATAATGTACGACCTGTTATGACCGATATTTGTGCCACGAAAAGCAAATGTTTTTCGGTGGGCATTAACGAGAATAACCGCCTGTATGCCTACGTGGATGTCTGAGGGACAGACAGACGTAATGCAGAAGGTAGAAAGGAAGTGAGTCGCGGAGCTCCTGTAGCTGAACAGACGGAAAGAAAAGTCTCCCTCCTCTGTTTACCCAGCATCTCGCTTTATCCCTCTCTCCTCTCCTCTCTTCCTGCCTACACTTCACCCTTGCCCCGCTTTGCTTTCCTTTCCTGTACCGTTGCCTTTGCACTTCCCTCTGCCTGTCCCTTAGGTCATGCCAGGGGACATTAAACAAACGTACTCTGTCCAGCAGCCCTCTCTCTCTCTCTCTCTCTCTCTCTCTCTCTCTCTCTCTCTCTCACTCTCTCTCCCCCTCTCCCTCTCTCTTACATATACAGTACACACACACCAATTACTTTCAGACTACAGGCCCAAGGCCGTGTGTGTGCACAAGGATACTCATGTACTCGTAGGATACTATGTGTGTGCGCGCGCATGCACTTCCCCTGCCTGTGTGTGCGCGCGCGTGTGTTTTATGGAGGACTTATTGGCCGTGGCAACTGGCCAAGCCAATGAGAGAGCACAGAAAAGTCTCCCTTTCTGTGTCCGTTTGACCGTTTGAAGGCACTGTAAAGGTGATTGAGGAAGCAAGCCTGTGATTTAGGCACTGCGTTAATTACAAGTCACAGCGTTGCAGAGTATGTGGGGCAGAAGGTAGGGGAATGTTTTCTGAGTCAGTGGAGGGGCTGTTAAAATCTCTCACAAACACATTAGTGTCCATTACTATTGTAACCTCTACCATCTTTCTTTTTTCCTCTCTTTCCACCTCTCCATGGTTGGTCTCGTGTGCAGTCACATATGCAGGCTGTATTTCTCTGAGTGGAAAAGTCATAAAGATTCACCATGTAGAACTAAGGCATTAACAGAGAATAACCTTAGATTGGGTTATGAGTTATTAATACGGTGTGGACAGAAATTGAAATACATGTTTGAGAGAGGAGTTGGGTTGTACACTTTAAGGCCAAAAGTAGCTTGTTCGCTGTTCTCGTGATGGCCTTATTAGTTGAATTTTTAGCACATACTCATCAGATTCTTTTTTTGCTGTAGATGAGAATGTACATGAGTGGAAAAGTGTCGCCAGTAAGATACAATCACCTTTCTTAACTTTACGTTGAATGTGGGCAACAGTTTACTTCACATAAGCGACCACAGTTGATCTGAAACGCCAGCAGGGCGGCGGTGAGTTCTTCCTCTCACTGAAAAAACTGGCAAAGACTGGAATTCTCCCACTTGTCGAAACTCAGAATCTCTTTATTTTATTTGACTTTTTTTGTGACGTGCTATTCTGATTAATTACATAGAGAACGTACGATGTGATCGATCAGTCAGTCGCCTGCTGAACTGAAGCAGACGTACCCTGACGCATCTGGTCATGTGATCAGTTTAGTTACTAGATGATGGTCTTAATAGTCGGCTCACTCCTTAAACGCATAGCCTTTGATATGTGAACTAGTGCTTAATGTGTATATCTTATTATATTTTATACAAGTGTAGTCATTTTGTAAAATGGACTGCATTCATATAGCGCTTTTTATGCAAAGCGCTTTCACTGTTTTGCCTCTCATTCACGCATTGACACACACACTCACACAGCGATGGCAGTGAGCTACCACTCTGGCCAGACCATCAGGAGCAATTCGGGGTTCACGGCCTTGCCCACGAACACTGACATGTGGACAGGAGGAGCGACCCGTGACCCCGCGATAAGTGGACCACCTGCTCTACCTTCTGATGCTAGCGAAGGCGTTGTTTTTGTCAGGTGCGGCTGGGCACCGCCACTATAATACATGAGGGAAACCCCGGACTGTTATTGTGAGAGGTCTTAATGCTACAGCATACAGTGCTATTTTAGACTTTGTGACAGCAAATTAGGGGAGACCCTTTTGTGTTCCACTGTGACAACGTACACAGAGTGAGGTCCATAAGGAAAAGGTTTTCCCAATTTGGTGTGGAACCACTGGCGTGCACAGAGCCCTGACCTCAACCCCATCAAACACCTTTGGGATGATGAGCTGGAACGCCGCCTGTGAGCCGGGCCGTATCAACATCAACATCGACCTCGCTAATGCTTTTGCCGCTGAATGGGAGAAAATCCCTGCAGCCAGGTTTTAAAATGTGGAGGAGAGGCCTCCCAGAGCAGTGGAAGTTTTTGTGGCAGCTCATTCATGCCCATGGCTTTGGCGTGAGATGGGGTTGTGGCAAATTATCATTTTCATTCGAATAGTCTACCGATTTTTTTTTCTTCGCATAATTCATTAATTGTCTTGACCATAAAATATCAGAAAAATGGTTAAAAATCCCACTATTATTTGCATTTATTTATTATAATTTTCTATTAATCAGCTAATTGTGTTAGTAATCCCTAATGGTCCGTATGTTTTGTGTGGGTGTCCTGTCCACATAATTCTGGCCATGTACTGTGTGTGTTCCCTGTAGGAGGATGCTTGTAGGTCTGATTGTATGTCTCTGGATGTGCCCGACGGGTGCCTTTAGTAACATGAATGTTTCCCTGTTATCATTTTAATGTAGTCCAAAATGTTTTGGCCTTGATTTAAATGGAGATAGACACAATCCAGGCCCTTCTAAATAGTTGATGCACATTTTTAATGCATCAGCAGCCTGCTTCCATTATTTCTTCTCATTTGGTTCAGCTCCAACGGGCTTATTAAAGAGACATGGAGTTGTTTTGTGGATGTTTTGTGTCTCCCTTTTGTTGATTACAAGATAAAAGGTTTGCAGGCATTTTATGTTTTGAGTGTTTAGAGGGATTTATTTAGAACAAGTTTGGAACAAGTGCACTTAATGGGTCTTGCAGCAGGAATGCCAATGACCAGTACACTGCAGTGACACCCTGCTGAGCAGCAACTACAACAGCTCCAAGTGCAGTATGAGGCACACAATATAGGGCCTCACAATATTATCTAAGTCCGTCTTTACTTTTTGATCCACCTACATTTTCATGTCTGTTTTACTGTTGCGAAAAACATTAATGACTTAGTTGTTTTCTATTATTAATCTGCATTTTTTAAAAGATCTGTCAATCGATTTCAAAGTAACAGCAGGTTTCAATCATCTTTTTTGAATTTTGGTGGTGTGGCTACCCTTTTGTTAACACTAGAATCAGACACAGATCACAGTTGAGCTGTGAACCGGTGGCATTGCTGCCTTACCGTATTGCTGTGGTGGAAGAACAAAATCTCCATGCCTTCTTAAGACCTGAGAAAAAACACTTATCTCTTGAGTCCCACACAGAACAAACCTCACTGTTAAAGCTGCAAAAATAACACAATAATTTGACCAAACTTTAAATCTTAATTTAGCTTATAGGCCTTTTCCTCACATTTGTAGCAATCAGAAACTTAAACAAATGTTTTTTTAAAGATAATTTTTTTTTTGAGGCTTTGCATTTTGACTGAGCTAGAGGATTAAAGACTGTTCAGCAAATATACTGTAAAACAAATCTTCAACCCCAGGCTGTGTTAACAATAGCTTAATTTAAACTATGCATGGAAAATCACTAAAGCAGTCACTGTCACGCTACTGGCAGCAGAATGTCAAGAGCTGCTGGCACTGGTCCAGCTCTCAGTCTTAACTCAGTTAGACTGTTTAATCCCATTACAAAAACAGATCTATCATATTTTCCAAAACTAGATGAAACCGTTGTAGGAAATTGGCAAAGTTAAGTTCTCTTCATTGTCTTTTTTTTCTCTGTTCACCACCAGGATCATTCATCTTTTTTTCCCTCGCTCTGTACTGTTATATTACAGTAGTGCAAAAAACCTTATATCGTCTAAGACTTGCAGCTTCTGCTTGAGCCCAATTTACCCCCAAAGCGTCGCAACAGGAACTGGCTGTCAGGCGTTATCATCAGCCACTAAGGGAGTGCGTCTGAGTCGCCAATTGAAGCTAATTGAAGCAACCAAGCTCAACTATGCCAATCCTTGTTGGATGACTCGCACATTTATCCTCCTAGAGTCCAATGACGATACAAGCAAAAATTTGTGTTTTTTCTTTATGATTTGAAAGGTTAAAAGCAAGCCACAAATGAATTTCCACACACATTAAGCCTCTGTAAATCAATAACATAAAACTTATACTTTAACTAATAAGGGTGACTTGACTGCTTATACAGTAGTTACTGGCTCCACTGTGTTTTTTTATGCCAGCCTTTGTTTGCAGATAAAGAACAGAACAGCCCAAAAAAAGGTATCATTGTATATATTGATGAATGTGGTACAGAAGCTTTCCCCTTCCTCTCCACATTCAAAACAATGCACTCTATGCATCTGAGTTTTATAGTTACCAATTACTTTGAGATACACCACACCACAACTCATGCTGACAGGCAATTCTGAGAGCAGGACTGCTTAAAAATTTTGAATACCTCAGCCCCGGTGTAAATTTTGTAGTGACAAAACCCCGGGTTTACGCAGGATTTATACAGGGCCACAGACACGCAACATAGCATTCAGCAGGCAGGAACCTGTGTACGTTAACTATCAATCAGTCCAACATAGAGTGTATTCATGTGTCCACAGACTTAAACACCAAAGCAAACATCCGGTTAAAACGGCTGCGCGGAACAGTGAATGCTCCCAACTGTGTGAGTGCCCGTGTGAGAAGGTGTGTGTATGTATGCAGTAAAATGTGTGGGTGGCTGGCTGGCACTTGCTTTGGGGGATGAAGCTGCCAGAAAGCCTGCTGTCTGGACTCGGTTTACAGTGGAGTATCCCTCCTTCTGCCCTGCTGCCACACTCTGCCTTCACCCCGAGCCTCCGTGTGTCAGACGCAGTGTGGTTTAAGACGGTGGCTCGCCGCCTATCAGAGATATAGAGGGAGGGCAGACAGGGCCGAGGTGGGCTCTGTTGGCAGAGTCAGACCTAACACACACACACTCTTAGATATAAAAAACATTCATTCATGCACTGACTCGCTCACTCATCCTCTGGCCTGCGACATGTGTGTGCTAATTAGCCCTTGGCACACTTGTGTGTGTGTGTGTGTGTGTGTTTAGCAATCAGTCTTGCAGTGCAGACACCCGTGAGTGTTTATTAAATGAGTCTTGGGGCCAGATACTTAATGAAAGACCAATCTGGCTTGGTGCTTTGGTTCAAAAGAGTTGGGGGGGAGGAGAGGGAAGGTGAGAGGACAGTTGTGTGTGTGTGTGTGTGTGTGTGTGTGTGTGGGGGGGGGGGCGTTAGTGTGATAGAGACAGCTGGAGAAAGAAAAACGCAAAGAAAATTGGATTAAACCAAGAAAGAAATGTGCAGATTGTAATCTGAGTGAGAATGGAAAATGGGATATGAGAGCGAGAGAGTCAGAGGGGCTATTTTTTCTTATTTGAGGAGGGATGAGGGTGACAGGGAAGTAGAAGGGAATAGGATGTCGTTGATTACTGTATTTTAATTTTCCTCTTCTGCCTGGGGATAAACAGTCACACACACCCATATGCACATGCAGTCATGGACCATTTTACAATTGAGTTTGTCTTTAATTAAAAGCCACAACAATTTTGTCCAGTTTAATTAAATGTAGAACTAAAAGAAAGCGGCATATTGAATTTATGTTATATTAAATCTCATCTACATTGATATTCAGTCAGAACGAAAAGACGCACGTGAGCAGCTCATGTGCGCGCCTATTCGTATACCTGCATGTGTCTGACTATATTGTAACTCTTAGGAAGAGATTGTACAACCTCCCTCCAGCTACTCAGAACAAATAGGGACATTTTATTTTATTTTTTTAAGGGAATTTCACATGAATTGAGGTCCTCTAATCTCTATTGCCTGACTTCTTATTGGCAAATTTCATTTATTTCCCTCCGTGTTGCTTTTTCGATATTAAACTTCCATGTGAAGATTTTATGGGAAATCAAGCCTGAGACCTCCCAGTTTGGAACAAATGAAAGCATGAAGCAAGACTCTGTAGAAATCTGCCTGTGTCGTCACAAGTGGTTTCACATGTAAATAGTACATATAAATGGGATGTGTAAATGAGGAAAATACTACATGAACAAATACTTTTAACTTAACAAACGTTCACATGTTAATATGCTATCTTAATTGGTTTTACTGCGTTCTCACACCCGCCCACTGAGCTCCTGTGACTTTGAATGTTAATAACCTTAGAACCTCACATGCTCTCTCCACCCTCCAACACTATAGGCAAGTGGAAGCATGCCTTCACTGTCTATTAATCAGCATGTGCCGGGTAAAACAGATGTGATAAAATGGGATGGTCAGGGCAGTTAATGAGCTTAACAGCTATAAATTGCATTATAGACCTCGGTGAGGATGCAAAATCTATTCTTTCTCTGGAATAAGTAAGAGAGAGCAGGAGAAAGGTTTGGTTAAAGCCTCTATTTCAAGGCAGTGAGATGCGGTTGAATGCACACACACACAGACCAAGTAACATACACACACGGACATACACTCACACAAATAGAGTGTCAGTGTTGGGGTTGAGGCTCTTGCTCTTGTGGATGTTCTCCGGGGAAATCACACTGAATAAAATTAGACCTGAGGAATTCGGTCTGTCTGTATGTGAGTGTGTGTTTGTCGGAGTGTGTGTCGAACAGCCCCACGTTCTCCTTTCTTCTCTTTTTTTCCTCAATCAATATGTAGTTCAATCAGGAGTTCGTATCTTCATTTGTTGCACGTACTAACGTCTCCGTGCACTCGGTCCCTGGATATACAGCAAAGTCCTATCGTGTTCCCATGTTCATGGGTGCATCAACACAGTCATCGCTAAGCTGTGGACACTGGTAGATCTTATGGGTTGGGTTCAATTTGGCTGTGCCAGCATGCAGCTTATAAGACTGTGCCAAATCTTTTATCATCTGATAATCAAAGAGCAGCAGGTAGTGAAGATGCTATAGTGAACTTTGATTTAATCTTCTCCAGCTTCAAAGTGTCGGCAAAGACAGTACAGTATCTTTTCTATCTGGACTCCGCTGCTATTACAAGCCAAGTTAACATTTGTGTTTAAAAAGTTGTTGGCCCACATGGTATGGTATCGATTCAGGTCGACGCATGTGGCGTGTGCCTTTTTGCGTTGCGAATTGGAGTGGAGTGGAAACTACTCCAAGCTGGCACTATGCCGATCACCATTGCCGCCAATTCGACGCCGCTAAACAAAGCTCACAGAAAAATACACACATATTACAAGCGCGCACACACACATGCAGATGTTTGAACATGCAGTATTCAGAATCACGCACATCGCATGTCTTTTCTTCTATTATTTTTTATTTGTGTAGTAAAGTTAAGTTTGTCTCGCATGGCTTTACAATCTGAACAGAGCATACAGTATATATGTAGCTGAGTTGTCGGGGCACAGGAACAGACAGAGTCTATAAGAATAAAAGACTCTCATCTCACTTTAATATGCTTTATAGAATATTGGGAGATTTTTGTTCACTGACATGCTGAAAACACAAGTAGCATCACTGAAAACATCAATCTGCGCTTCCTGCCTGGCAGCTTCTGTTCCCAGAGACACAAGTTCAAACACATGAAAATCTGAGCGCTACGGATGTATTTTTTACCCTCCTCGACTCCCTCCCGCTACCCCTTTCCCACACCGTCTCCCTCCAAAACCAACTCTTCCTATTATACTACCCTGAAAAGCAACAGCAAGACAAACTGTTTGTAAGTGATTGTTTCTTATCTCTCTGTGCTCGTGTGAGGACATTGTTAGATCTTGCGTGTTTGTGATTGTGTGTGCTTGTGTATAATGTATGTTTGTGCTGTATCGATTGCTGCTGCTACGTGGGGATGTGAGGATGGATCAGTGTAAAGAAGGAAGAGCAGAAGACAATACACAAACAACGAGACTGGCCAAAAGAATGAAAGAGACACAAAATGAGCCACGTATCAATCTGAGACAGGAGGAGAGATTTATTTAATCTCTCCGAATCCTCTTTCCTTTCTGATGATTGTATTCAGTGTTTCCTTCCCCCCTTATGAATTCTAAATGATCCATGTACCAAATACTCTCCTCTTGTCAGAGTCTTAGTTTGAGAAGTGTTCTTGTCTGAGACGGAGCAACGCTAGAAGGGGGCATGTTTTGCTTTCGGTTGTTGTTAGTGTGGTTTCTTTATCCCTTGTTGTCTCTGTGTCTCGTTTGTGCCCTACAGAGCAGTCACTTTGGACAATCAGCTGGTCGTCTTGGCAACCACTGCAGCGGATGCAGGACGTTACCACGTAGAGGCGGTGAACGAGATGACAGGAGAGAATGTGACGAGTCCCGCCGTCTACCTGAGCATCTCAGGTAAAGAAAACAAACAAAAAAGAAACCAAAAGCATTCCTCCTGATTCCGAAAGGTTTATAAGCGCAAACAACCCTGCTAATTAACATGGCGTACATTCAGCAAGTCGGAGTCAGTGGGGTCTACATTGAATGAAACCATGCAGCATGTTTGCATCTCACAAAGGAGCAGAGTTTATTCCATAATCAAATATGACTGATTATGGATTGTAAGAGTTTTAAGACTCTTAGAGAAATTGCTACTCGCTCATTATTTGATTTTATTTCACTTTTTTTTAAGGCTTTTGGGGAGCTCGATTGGGCTCTCTGTTTTGAATGAATCCAGTTTACTAAAAAATAACCCGAACTCAAAGATTCAATTGAAATCTGCACTATTTGTTGAGCTGAGAACGCAGAAGGCAGTTTGAGTGGCAGCCTAATTACTATTGACAACCCGCAGATAAAACCTGAAAATGAGATGAGCCGCAGAGGATGTGAAATGATGATTAAATACTTGTCGGACACATTAGAAAAACAGATGTAGCCAACCTAATTTTGCACTCATTATTTTTTATAAGCTACTTGATCCAAATACTCGAGGTCCTGACTTAGAACCGTTAAAGTTGAACAAAAATGGTATTTACTCACAGCTGATATATTTACCTGTCGCGTGGCATTTGATACTTAAACCGGCAAAAAAGAAACATTGTCCGGCTAAAAATGAGAGGCCTTCTTACCTGAAAGCTTTGCACATTGAGGTCAATAAAGATCGAGGAGAGACAAAACATTCAATGAAAGAGTTATTACCCTTTGTTTCTTTGAGTATTGATAAAGTATTTTGCCAATCTGGAACCACATCCAAAATGGGACCGGCCATTGGAACGTATTCCAGAGTTATCACTCTAACAAACACAGTCCTTTAAATTGAAATTTGTAGCCCAAACCTGGGACACCAGTGTTGACCCAGATACTGCTGGCAGTTTATTGGTGTTTACAGACTCTTGGTATTTAAAAAGATTAAAATCATAGTTTTCCATTGCAAGTTAAGATGCGGTTTTACATTAAACAAAAGGATAAAGTCATACAAAGTTTCCTTTTTAATTAAAAAAAACAAACTCCAAACTTAATTTGCATTGGATTACCTGTGCATGGCCATTGTGCTGCATGTATTCAATGTTTTTGGGTAATGAATGCTAGTAAATGGCATTCAAGCCTTTGTTCATTTAGGAAGAAATAGGCTACACTCAAATTTTTGAATTTTTGCGTCTCTCTCTGCGCTCCTGCCTCTGTCACGGCCTTTATCTTTGAATCTCGTTATCACTGCATCCTTCCCTCTGTTTCGCCTCTCCTTGGAGGCCAGAGGATAGTGTCTATCAGTCCTTCAGCTCAAGTGTTCACTATGGTTAAATGAGAGGAGGGAGGGAGGGAGCGCTCTGTCCCTTGTGGCTGTATAGAGTTTTAATTAGATTCTCTTTACAGGGTTGTATCCTTTGGCATCCTTTGCCGTACACACTGACACACACACACACACACACACACACACACACACACACACACACAATCACATAAATATACGCACAGTACCTTGTTACAGCTGTCAGGGTGGAGTGCTCCCTTGGGTGTTTTTTAAAAATCGTAAGGGTATAGTTAGGCTTCACTGATCGGTCTCCGGCCATAAACGTCTGCGTGCACGTGTGCGTGTGTTTGTCTCTGTTTATCAGTGTGTATTTTCCGCAATAAACATTCCTTGGGTAAATATCCTTTGCTATAAAGCAGCATGTTTGATTTAGTTATTTGTTATTGAGATTGGATAAGTAAAAGAGAGGAAAGAACTGGAGGACAAACGAAAGTGATGATGCAAAGAGCCCGACGTGAGAGCGGAAAGACTACACGGAAACTACACAGATTATTGCCAGCTTACTCTTATTAGCAAGAAAAAAATGCTAACAAAATAAAAGAAATCAATAGCAGATTATGAATTTGGATTGAAAAGGTGCCTGTATTGACAGTTCTGGTTTTACCCAGCACAATATTCTCTGTTATGCTAACATGTACACACAACATACATAGGACCGTGTGTTCACTCTGAGCAGCAGACTGGGCACATTTAATGACAGAGATCAGCCAAGGTTTGCTAGCAAGAAAAAATAAATCAATTTCGTGCAAACTGAAGTGATGAGCAGTTCAACAGGTTAATTGGCACAAAAACATCTGAATGAACTCATGCAAATTGTGTTTATTGTTCATCTGCCCCCCCCCCCCTTTATTTATTTATTTCCATTTCCTGTCCTATCTCTTTCTCCCTCCATTTCCTGTCTCCTCTCTTTTAACAGCCATTCCATTAAGCTGCCTGTACAGGATCTGAAGACAGAAGTTCATAGCTGTCAGTCAAATTTTCTATTTCTAAAAATGTTGTCTTTCTTTTCAGAAATTCAGCAGCCTAAATGAGATACCTATTTTCTATTCTCCCCTTGCTAACTTTGATTCAAGTGATGTGCTCAACAGCGAAAAAGAGAATTGGAAGAGAAAGACGCTCACTAATGAAGTGAGTCACAGGTGTAGACTGAGGATGTGACCAACAACCTGTTAATGTCAGGACTGCGGGTGGAGAAAGCTCTTGCAAATTTCTCTTGCACTCAACCACACACACACACACACACACAAGCGCAGCACATTAACAGTTAAGATACAGTCACATTTATAAGACCTGCTTATCACATTCTCGCTGTGTCACGATTGACAGTCAAAATCTCTTGGCTCATCGGCAAAGCCGGTAAGGAAAGTGGTAGACACACACTAGCTGTATGACCTGCCCACTTGACAGATCCATTATCTGCATGTCCCTGACCACTATCCTGTAAGTGTCGCCTAGACTGCTGAAAATAAAAAGCACTAACTGTCATCCCTGGTCGAGCTGGAACAGCCACAATTGATAGCAGCTCAACAGCTTGGTGAGAGGTCACACACTGTAATCACAGGAAGTACAGCCCGCCTCTAAAATAAACAGCTCCTGGAGCGTTTTCTCACCGCCGGCAACATGTGGTGTTACACAAGACATTTTTAGTCAGCTAGCACTGCAGACGGAAATTGATAGAAGTTGAATTTCAAATATTCGAAGAAGAACATGTACTGTACAAGGTGCCCAAATATCAAGTCAACACAGTAAATCATATCAACACGACCACTCCAGTGAGGGGGGGTCAGATCCAAGGTGCAGGTCTGTTCAATTAGTTACAGTATACATGTGTTTGATTCAGTGTGTGTGTGTTTGCATTAGACAGAGAAAGAGTTTTGATGGCCTCAGGGTATTTCTGTTAGTGACAGGAGATGAGGATCCCTACCCTAATTAATTAAGCTCTATGCATACCTGCTATCATCTCTCCCTCTCTGTCTCTCTTTAACACACACACACACACACACACCTCAGCCTGTCAATCAAAACGGCAGTCAGTCTCCCTGTTGCCCAGGAGAGAGCGTGCACGTCTGCGTACTTCTCTTCAGTTCACAGCGGTGGAGGTCTTTGTACATCAGACCATTAGAGCAGCAAAATATCCCCAGCGAGAGTACTCGCTGGAGGGAGACTCACGCACACAGTCATGCAAACTTACACATGCGACCAGAAACGCATATCTGGACATTATCAAAGCCCTGCGCTTTACAGAATAAAGAAATGAGACAAAGCGTCTATCGACCTCCACAACACAAGATAAAGACGTTATGATCTCACATGCATAGATCTCAATATATATATATGCAGCAAGAGGAGAGGAGAGGGCATGCAGCATAGACAGGAGAGAAGAACAGAAGGTAGAATAAGCGAACAGAAGAAAGAGGGTAGGAGATTGTGGCAGACGCACATATGCAGATATAATTACTGTATCACTTTAAATGGTGTCTCAGCTTTGGGATCAATAGTTGATCAGCTGCCTTTATCTTTTCTACAGTGAAGACAGTAATGTCACGCTTGTTAATGATTGCTGAACTGCAGAAATAGCTGAGATTATTACATGCATACATAGAAGCACTGCTTACAGAGTGCGTCCTTTTAAAACGAGCACTCCAGCTGTTTAGCATTTCCCTCCCATAAAGTCGGGGGACTTGCAGACAGATTTTTATTTATTTATTTATTTATTTAACTATCGATGCAGGAGAGGCGGCGATGTCCTGACTTTTAGTCCCTAAATGCAATTGATAGCTTATTTTTGTTAGACCTTTGCTGCCTCGTAGATCCTCACATCTCTCACATTCCACAGTACCAGTTTGTAACACAGGCTTTCTCTTCTAAATTTGTAGTCTCCAAACCCGAGCTGAGATGACCTTGGTGACATCTCGCAGGTTGTTTCTCATACTTGACAAAGCTCGCTCTAGAACCACACAAGACTTTTTACAACTCTTTTCACAGGCTGAGTAGCACTTCCTATGTCTAGTGAACTGAACTCGATGAATACAATCTTTGAAGTTCTTCCTTTAAAATTCTCTACATACTGTACCTCCATAATTACTGTATGGCGGAAGTCAATGCAAACTCCTGGCAACAAAGTTTCTCGAAATAAGTTCTTTTGAACAAAAGAAAGTTGGAAGAAGTTGTTTGAAAATTTCCAGCTCGTCCTTGAAGCTTCATAGTTCCGAACAGTAATTTGAGCTATAAATTTGCTGAACAAAGAACAGAGACAATCAGCAGGAAGTCGTTTTCACAATTACTGTATACAGTGAGGTAGCTGAAGAGAGCACAAACATAGAGAAGAGCAATCGCAAAGCACAGACGAGGCAGTGACGCAAGCGCAACGTAGAAGAGAGTGTTCGGAAAGAGAACTAAGGAACGGGTTGGCTCCAAGTGCATTAATGCATTGTAAAATAACCTTAGATCCTTTCATGACCTTAATCATTGTATGTGTGTGTCGGGGAGGGTGTGGGAGTCTCACATTGATTACCTCGGCTTGGTGATTGGAGCAGAGTCTGTCTGAGTCTGATTACGCCTCCAGTCGGAGACTCCCCTGGCGTCTGCCATTTTACATCACTCCATTTCTCCAGGGTTTATCCTCTTTTCCCCCCTGCCTCCATCAAGCAGGGCTTGTCGCCCCGCGGCCCTGAGAAGTGACGGAGTGCCCTTTGTCAGGAGCTGAAGAATAGACTCGTGTAGCATCTGACTCAGCTGACCTCCGGATAACCCAGACACACACCCGCGCACACACACACACACACACACACAGCGTCACAAATACACACAGTAATGGTTGGGAAGGTAGAAATGAAAGCAGAGAAGAAATAATAGGAGAATGAATGTTATGCTCGGAACATTTGAACAGCATATGGTACATGACACACAAATTTATGTTTCTTTAAAAACCTTTTATGAATACACAGTCTGAAGTATTTAATTGAACACTGAAACCTGTTATAAAGTGTGTGTGTGTGCTCGGTGATAACGTTTTGTGTTGTTATATTTAATGCACGCCTGTGTGTCTCTGTGTCATTTGTTTCTTTTTCTAATCGTCTTCCCTCCCTTCCAGATGTTTCCTTTCCACATCACTGGGTCTTAAATGAGAGCCTGCCGTGGATCTTTCTGTGCACGTGTGTGTGTGTGTGTGTGTTTTGTGGGTGTGTGGGTGTGTGTGTGTGTCTAAACAGTGTGTGTGGGTGCGACTTTGCTCCAGGTCCCATCCCAGTTGTTCTGTGGCGCGTCTAATTGGAGGTATTTTAGTGTCCCTGGAGAGAGTGAGTGTGTGATTGTGTTTTTCGCAGGGTGGAATCTATGTGGTTTGTGTGTATGCTCGTGTTCCCTTGTGTGTGTGTGTGTGTGTGTGTGTTTGTGTGTGTGTGTGCGTGAGTGTGTGTTAGTGCGTTGTAGTGTCGCAGACCCCGACACCTGCCAGCTCTCATTTAAAAGCAGTCCCTAGAAGAAGAGATCTTGTATCTCACTGAGACCTCCCTGGCTAAATAAGGGATAAATAAATAAAATAAAATAAATAATAAAGAAAAGCTTGAACGTAGGATCAGAGAATCCCCTGTATCCCTGTGTGCAGTCAAGTTGTTTCCTGTGCTGCAGCTCTCATCATGCGCCCAAGGTGTTTTGCATTTTGCTGCATCATGCCTTGGTAGGCTTCAGGGAACACCGTAGAAACCCCTCTCAAACAACATGGCAACATAATGATCTGCGCCACAGTCTGCCTCAGTGTGCTCTACGTGGATAGACAGTCTGCAGCTTCTTGTGTTGGTTAGGGAGTACGTCTCCGGAGATTTTAGTCAAACCAGTGAGCGAGGAACACAGACAGACATGTGGGGTAGTGATTCTCTCTCAGCCCTTTTGGCTGGTGACCCCTAAAAACGAAACGAATGCCAAATTGGAAGCTGTGTAGCAACTCACCACCCCCTGATACAAGCACAGGTGTACGCACTGAACAGTGACGCTACAGCTTTTTTCTCCCTCTCTCCCTCTCAAATGGCTGCTCCTAATTAATTACCAGCAGAATCTATGGCAATGTGTGGAAGCAGCTGCCAATATTCTTTATTTAACAGCGCGATATAAATGGCTGAAAGATTTCACAGTTACACTTTTCTGCTAGCTAACGGGGGCCTTTCTGCATGGAAGTTCTTTTGGTGGGTGCTAAACAATGATTGGCCACAGCATTTATATACATTTATAACACACACTTATGAGGCTTTTACTAAACAGCTACAAAAATGGCTGATTGATACATACATCTGTCAGCACTAAATACTTGAATCTGTTGAATTGCATGTAAACAGTAGGTTTTGTATTTGTTTTTATAGGCTGTATGTTTTTCTTTGTTTTTGACACTTGTAAGTAACCCATGTGTCTTAGACTTGTCTTGTGTTCTTATTAATTATGTATGTGTTATATTTTACTGCTCTTTTAACATCATGGCCAGGGGACTGCAGATGGAAAATAGCCTTTTGGCTAATTCTGGCTTTTTTACTCATCTTTGTTCATGTGTTTTATGAAAGTGCATTGTCCCCTTATTTAAGAATCTAACAACAATAATAATAATAGTAATCGCATTAGCTCTGAGTTTAGAGCAGTCCATGTTAATTGGATTTTTTAATTTGTAAGATGGCGTTACAATTTGATAATAATTAGAGTATATAATAATATACAAACAGTTTTTCCATGTTTAGTACTGAGGTAGAATACAAAATGCTGCACTCAATTAAACACAAAAAAGAAGTGAGCTGGGGTTCAAAAAGACTACAAAGCCACTTGGTGCTCCTGTTGGTGATGAGTTTATTGGCACTCGTTGGTGAAAGACGCGACCTTGAAGCTGAACGACTACGCACACTGAAGATGAGCTTATCAGAAACGTCTGTACACTGAACTTGACTCTGTAAGCTGAACTGAAAAACTGAGAACTGAATTAAGGAGCAGTCTAATAGGTTTGAGCGTGCGAAACTTGTTGGATTTTTGTCAATTTAGAGTATTTTGATTATTATTATTGATGCCAAAGATTCACTTGTTCTAGTTTCTCAAATGTGAGGATTTGCTGCTTTTCTCTGTGTTACATCATTGTAAATGCAACATCTTTGGGTTTTGGACTGTTGGTTGAACAAAACAAAACAGTCAGCTTGGATTTTTTTAGAAATTGTAATTCACATTTTTCACTTTTGTGAGGCAACATATAGACTAAAGATTGAAAATAATTGTTAGATGGCTCTCACTCCGATAATGTCTGCAGTCTGCCTGTGCAGAAGAGTTTCAGTGAAAGCAACAAGCAGCGCTCAGCAAGCGCCGAAAACTTATTTTGGTCCTGTTATTTGTAGATGCTTTTGGCTTAAGGCGGCCAGATACAGCAGTTTCTGCAGAAACCAATTTGAACAGGTTCTTTTGAAAAGAGTTTGGAGACAAAAGACAACACCACATGGGCTTCAGACGCTGCAGTGTGTTCAGGCTTACTTGCCAAATAACTTTTGCACACCAGCGCCTCATTTTGTGACCATCTGTGATTGCTCTCGAATATCACATGGCTAGATGTGCAAAAAAAAGCTTAACTTTTGCTGTTGTGGTTCATTAAGGAAATTACCCTTTATGTCAGCCGTAGCTGGAGTAAAATGAATTAAAAGCTTAATATCCATTTTCCTCAATTTACTAAGCAGGCATGTCTGGTACTTCATTTAACAGCGTAGGCCGTTTGCATATAATACCAAGTTTGTAGGCAACAATTGTGTTATTTTCTCTAATACGGGAGAAGAATATAGCCTATAGTTAAGAGTGGGATACAGGATTCCCATGCCTAGAAATTTTGAATTAATTGCTGTAATAGTTTCATAATTATTTATGTGCTTTGAAGAAACGGTGGTCCAGCCCAAGTCGATCCTTTTGAAGCAGAGATTGCGTAGGAAGCCTGTATTCAAGCTGTCCAAAGGCTAGTTATGTAGATAGGAGGAGACCTAACAGAATCACTGATCCATTTAATTGCATGTAAACCTTGAAGAATGTGTACCAGTAGGCTGGAGTTTGGCAGTATTTATCTAGCATGCTCATGTTTAACCTTGCGCCTGCAAGGTTAATTTGAAAGATCTCGCCTTGTATGAGGACACATTAGGACTACAATGATCTCTTTTGTATTAAAAGTCTGATCATTTGAAGTCTACAGATGTGGAACACACACACACACGATCATACAAATAGGAACTAATACTCAGTGGTTTTGATAAAGAGGCTTGGCTAATGAATCAGTGCTTTGATTAATTCCTGCTACAGCTGGTTGTGTCTGGAATTATTATATTCAATATTTTAGTTGCAAAGGGATCAGACTTCTTGCCGTTGATCCCCGTCTCCCCTCTCTGTCTGTTTCCTCTGTCTCTCTCAGTGTAATGACGCTCCTCTGTGGTTCTATAATTAAAACCCTAGTGTAAAGACGGAGAGATGGAGTGATGGAAGGATGGACAGGAAACTGACTCATGGACTGTGTCAGTATGACAGGCGAACTGTGTGTGCATGCTCTACTTGTTCCACCTAGTTATGGGTTTAATTGCAAGCGTGTTTTAACAGCATGATGAAATAGATTAAGACGGATGCCTATGGACACGGCTTTGACTGAGCATTTAGCAGTCGTACACCCACTCAAATCCTCTCCCATTCACGAGTAGAATAGTCAATAGACAAAAAGGCAACAAAAAGGCGGGCATCGAGAGAGATGTCCAGTGGGAGAGGAAACGGACAGAAAGTCACAGACGCTGGATGTAACAAGTTTCTAAGAATCAATGAACAAGCGGAGACTGTGGAGGTAAAAAGGCCAGAGGACAGGAGCAGAAAGACGCTGAAAGTTTTAATGTTACGCAGGTTTCCTGCCAACATTGTTTACTGCAAGGCACCAGTTTTATTCAGGACACCGTGGTGTACGAATCTTCGTCTATACTCTATCTGAGCAGTGTTCGAGCCAGGATTGTCAGGGAGGGGGGGTCAAATGCTACTTTTCTAGGGGGTCACTGCTCAAACAATGCCGAGAAAACTGTACAGTTGATGAATGCTACAAAATGATATTAAATGACATGAGAATTGATATTAATTATATTATTTTAGACATACATTTGTGATTACTCTGAATTTTTAGGAAATTATAAAATGATATGGATCAGAAAAACAGTGAACAAGTTCTCACTTTGTTTCACTGATCCACTGACAAATACTTGATTCAGTATTTTGCTTAAAGTCAACTTCACTTTAGCTGACGTTATATTTGCACAAACCGAGAGAACAGGCTGATGTACAGCCCTAAATGTTCAGAGATCCTAATTAAACGGATTTAAATGTTGACGTGATCTTCTTAAAAAAAATACTGAGATTCACGCAATTCCTGACTCTCTGCTAGCATTAGCCTTCGGGCGATATTCGACTACTATCTAGGTACTCTGGATTAGGATTTGTGTAGTCAGCTAACGCAAGATTGTTTATTAACCAACAGACCGTCATTCTGTTGGTTTTTTAAACACCAAAATGACCCAATCCGTGCTAACGTTTTGCTAGGTAACAGCCAACAGTTCATTTGGTGGTTTTGCAAACTGACGAATACGTTTCAATACTGCTCATAAAATCTAAAAGTGAGAATCCCGCTAACAGCATTGATTCAGCCCTTGGTTTTATTGCAGACAATTGGGCACAGGGAGGTTGTAGTGAAGAGACATTTTGTGTTTTCAAGGCGGTCATTGTTGCGACGGTGTGCTCAAACCCTGTGCGAGAGTTAACAGCTCAGAAAATCGACAAGCTTGAACCCCAAAACTGAAGTCACAGACAGGCAGGTAAGATAAAAGTACAAGTTCACTCAGTTCAAAAAGGCAGGCACGGGTCAAAACCAGGTAGAAACCAGATCAGACAAACAAATCCAGAAAGGGGCGAGGCAGAGAACCATCAAACCGTGGGTCAGGCAGTAGATCAGGCAGGTGCACTCAGACAGGCAGAATAATGCTGGAAAGATAGGCGGGGGCAAACTAAACAATCTGGCAAAGACAGAGTGGAATTGGACCGGTACTGTTACTGCAAGGCAGGAGGGAGTGGCTTCGTCTGTAATAACAGGTAAACACAGAGCAGGTAAATGAATGAATGTTTAGCTTCCTGGCAGTCGTGACAGTGAGCGCGTGTTTCTGTTTGCGTCTGCATCAAGTGTGTCTTGCAGCAATAAGAGAATGAAGCAGATGGAACAGTTTCCGATGTTAATGCTGTTGTTCAGTTGAGAAGTGCAGCAACATGTACTTGAAAAGGCAGGGGGGGGGTAAATGTAGGAAATGTAGTTGATGACTAACTCACATCTCCAGACAAATACAGAGTACCATCTCAGCTGCCTTATGGAGATGAAATGCACGAGCACACTCAAAACACACGGGATGCTGAATGAGGCGTCAAGTGCACAGATAAGTAGCGCAGTGTTCGTGGTTTTAATGATCCTGTCAGTCACACGGCCGTCCCTTATCGCCACCTCGCTCTACTGTACACCCTGCAACCCAAGACTGTGCGTGTAAGTCAGTCAGCGAGTATGCATGAACAGTAATATTCTGAATAGGAGCTTCATTCCAGCTGAGGCCTCATGTTGGACGCTGTGTACAATGAGGCAGACGCTTTACAGTTTCCCTACTGTGTTCAGTAGTGTTGCTTTATTTCGATACTCATCACTGTGTGAAAATGCGTGAGGATCAATGACTCCAAACTGTGCAACCCAACGGGAAACGCTGTTCATATGTCAGCTTGTATTAGCACACACTGGCTATACTCGGGCTTTTCATAAACATTTTTCAGACTACCCGGAATATAAATGAAATATTATTGTGCATGCGGACACACTGATTGTCTCTGTGTGTCAGTGCTTCCTGATGGGTGCAACAGGTTATTGTAGTAGCAGGCCAGTCAGCAGACGTTAATTTGAAGCAAAAGAAGTGGAAGAGAAAAAGAGAGATTGAGGGGGGAAACAGTGCTGGTGAATGATGAGGCCGGGCGGCAAAGGAAAGATTGGATTTAGGGAACAGAAGCAAGATAAAGGATGGGTAAACAGGAGAAGAGATGATGAGGTGCTGAGGAAGGGGAAATATGTTCAATGGCAGCGGGAAGGGGGCAAAGAGAGAGGGGTGATTGTGTCATTGGTTGCTTGATTTAGCATATGTTGTGTATGAGTGTGTCTCTAGGGGTGAGCAATATGGATATCATTTTCTGTCATAGTATATATTTGTACATTTTATGGAAATTCTAATTCAATATTGGAATATTTCAAAACAAATTCCTAATTTTCTAACAGCCCAGCACTTTGGACTCGACAGTGTAGAAAGAAACAGGGTGGACAAAGGCGAGGCTGCGTGCTGTCCACGGTAACATTGCCATGACAACAAATCTGAAGTCACCTGTTACAGTAGCTTGTCACTCAGTGAAATAGTAAAAAAACATTACAACATTTACAACATAAAAATATGTTTAGGCTACATGTGACTTCAAATTCATTTGAACTAATTACTTGTTATGACTCATCCTCATTTGTTTGAACTTATATTACAAAAACCAGATTCCAGATATTGAATCTTATGTAATGCGTGTACTGTATCAGTCCACTACGATGATGATGATGGTGATGATACATCATCTTTATCACCACAAAATCAACATAAGGATAGATACATAATACAGACAATTTGAACGAAAACATACAGTATATTGATTGAGCTTGGCAGTTCATTCTTGAGCTTGGAAACAGCAGTTTGCAAAACAACCTCAATTCAAAGACGTCTTACTCGTATGGCTGTATCACATGGTCTTCTTCAACAGATGGAGTTTGCTAAGTTGTCGCGGTCCTGCAGGTGTTTTATCAGCTGCTGTTTCCAAGGTCAAGAATGAACTGTCAAGCTCAGCTTTTAAGCCAACATAAACAAGTCAAAGTACATACATTGAGATTTGTAGAGCCAGTGATATTTCACATTCCCACACCAATAAAAGCCCAAATTCACATGTACAAACACTTGGACTCACAGTTATGCACAAGCAGACATATTTCCCATTTGTTCATCAGCCGTTGAAATGACACCATGGTCTGAAAGACTGTGTGGGTGGTGCTTTTTACTGCACTGTTTTCATTTGTTAAAGCCTCGCTAAATTACAGCCACGTTTCACACCGATTTACAAATTCACACTCAAAGTGTGTGTGTGTGTGTGTGTTTGTCCTCTTGTCCCCTTCGCTATCAGTGTGTTGGTTAGGCATTCTTTTTTTATCAGGGTTTCCGGGGGGCAAACAAAGTACTCGCAAAGAATTGGTGAAATAAGAAGAGATTAAAAAAAGAGAAGGGCAACGAGGCCGAGCGCAGAAGAGATCAAGGACAGAGAGGGATCGGGTACCAAAGAAAAAGAGGCGAGCAGTGAGCAAGTGCGAAATTGGGAAAGCTTTGAGGACGATAGAGATGGATAGGAAGGAAGAAAGAATGGCAGAGTGTAAAAGTTGAAGATTGAGAGGGGATGCTGAAAACAGGAATAGATCAACAGGGCCTTTAATCCAAAAATAGTTTCCGCCCTTCTCCTCCTTCCTCCTCATCCCTACTTACCTCCCTGCAACTCCCTCCTCCCCTGTCTGGTTGTTGGGAGTGATTGAAGAAAAGAGGAAAGTGTGTGGCCTTCTATACACACACACATGCAGCAGTGTGTGTCTGTGTGTGTGTGTGTGTGTGTGTGTGGACATTGTGATCCACAGACAGACAGATGATGTCCATTACCAGGCCGTGCTGTCCGGAGCTAGGCGGAACAGCTGCAGCCAGATCTCACTGATCTATTACTGTTCTAATGAATCTGTTATAGCCAGACCCGACTAATCAATCTCTGAGCCACTTAATCAATCAAGCCATTAATCAGACACAGGCCCTAACTGTTTGCCCACATGAACGATCGCTTTACATATATACACAGACATAAAGACAAAGGCACACTCACACACTTCTACATACGGACTCTGAGTCAGTCAGCGTGGAAGTGATTGTGAGAGTGAGATCTTCTTTTGTTGGTTGCAGCGAGAGGCAAACACGCAGCCTAATTAAAAATGGCTTTGTTTGCAGGCAATTAGTATACTTTCACAAGAAATACACATGAATGAGATGAGCATCACATTCAGATAAACTGAAAATATTTGCAGGTGAGATACTGCAGATTTGTGTCTAATTCCTGTATTGGGGCATTTAATGGTATTAGCTTGTCGAATGTGAGCATTTGCTGTTTTTTCTGTTTTGTATCATTGTAAATGGACTATTTCCGGGATTTCGGACTGGTGCTCTGACGTAACAAGTGGGTTGAAGGGGTCACCTTGGGCTCTGGGAAACATTTTGTACTAATTTCTGACATTTGATTGATTAATGGCTTGGACACACATTATGATTGGTGGTCCAATTCTAAAAATGATTTAGCTGTGACGACTGCCCAGACCAAGTTCGACTGAGTCTTTTTCAATGTCACCATCTAAATGTAGTGTTTTTTACTCAGTTTCTTTCCCTTTTCCCTTTGAAATGCGGTATCAAATATCAAGGCAAACTCAAGAATTCATGTTCTCGCAGGATTTAGTCAGTGGCCCAGTGTAACTGTAATCATAGCCTGCCAATCGCCCAGTGTATTGTCCTCTGTGTTCACTCAGTCATTCAATATGTGCTCCTTTCTGGAGTGTTGAGTCTTTTAAGGTCTCAATAACCTTCACGTCTCTTCCCCTTAAATTATTCTATAGACTAAAAACACATTAAAAACTGTACAATATGTACAATCAGTTCATTGCTCAGTGTTCAGTGTGGAAGCTGATTCCAATAAAGGCAAAGCATTGGCAGGTTGTGAAGCCGATCGTGGCCAGAGAAAGTGAGTTTGAGGTAAATATATTTTTAGCAGTATCATTATGCTAGCTCACCAATGTATTCTGCAGCATTTCATGACATTTTCTGATCAGTTGGTTTGTAAAGGTAGATAAATTAATTGATAATAAAAATAATATTAACTCCCAGCCCTTAGAAATATACTGTACACTGTGACAATGTTGTGGTATAATATAGCGTGTTTTTCTCCAAGGGATAAATAAATTCTTAGTACGGTATTCCCATTTTTATTCTGCTCCGAAGACTTTGATTTTGTGGGCGAGTGTCTTAGCCTTCCAGGAAGTTCCCGAGGAAATGCCAGGACATGTTGTCCTCCACTGATCTGTCACGTTCCTCCAGGCCTCGTCCCGTCGCTCGCTGGCATGTAGTAAATGAATGGACTGTGTCAAAAGCAGAAGCTACACACGGAGCAGTAAACGCTTTGCTGGATTACCACTTGTTCTAAAGGAGGCACTTAAAATTCAGTATCCTCTTATATTTGAGCCTTATTTACTTACGCTGAGGGTCTCTTGGACACAGTTCACTTCAAGTCTGTTGATCAGAGAGACGTGATAGCGGAGAGGTAGATAAAGACAATGAAGAAGGAGTGTGAGATAAGGGATTACCCTGCAGCATTCTAGATAAAGAAGAGAAGAAAGGGGGAAACAACCTGATTCAGTAATGATTCTTTTCCTCTTTTCCTCATGGTCCCGTCTCCATCTGGTATTTCACCCTGAGGTGGTGGGCACAGAGCTGCACCACACCACTACCTTTTAAAGCCCCACCTTTTTGGCTCCAACTTTCCCCTGTCTTCCCCTTGTCTTTCATCCCTCACTTCTTCTGTCTTGCCTTTTAATATTTCTCCTGCAGGGATCAGAGGCTCCCTCGTTTTTCTCTCTGTCTGCTATCAGAGGCCCAAACTTGCAGAAGCAGCACTCTTCTTTTGAATTAGAAATGATATCTCTTTTTTCATGCCTTCATTAGGCGCCCTGTATCTACATCTATTTCCCATTTTCATTACTTGGCAGTCTCATGTTTTGTTTCATTTTACATTTCCCTTGTACTTCTGTTGTTTCTTTCTAAGGCTGGATGTTTGTTTGTTTATCAATTTCAACGGCACATATTTATTCATGGTCTCATTTCTGTGCTCTTTGTTCGACTCTTAAGGTGATAAGAGGTAAAGTTTAACGTGGGATTGGTGGGTTTTTAATCGCAAGTGCACATTTGAGTGCAGGCATCTGTCTGGGCACAAATAAACGTAAATTATGAAGAGATGGGATGAGAGGAGAGTACAAATTATATAAGCTTTGAAGAAAAAGGAAGGGGAGAGAGAAAGGCAAGCATTTTTTCTTTCAGACGGTGAGCAAAGAGAATGTCAAAACCTGGTGACATTTGGGATTCCATACAAGGATGATTGACACCAACTTTTACCTGTATGTGTATGGGAAACTGGGCTGGGCAAACTGGCTGTGTGTGTATGTGTGGGCATGACTGACATGGTAAATTGGAAAGGTCAACTGGTGCTAGTGTTTGGTACAGACGGGCAGACAGCAGGAGAATGTAACCTTCCCACAGTCCATATTTATGGGGAGAAGGAGAATCTGAGCAAAAGACCGGATTTGAGGGAAGGAGAGTGTAGTGTTGTGTGAAAACTAAGATTTTATATGTAAACCTGCTCACTGCTGTTTATATCCTGTGTATAAGTGATAAATCTCCTCAATTCTCGTTTGATTTACAAACTGAGACAGACTACTGGGTATAAGGAGAGGAAGCATGGACTACGAAATTTTACCACTGGGGTCCGTCAGGAATTGCTCCGAGGTCTGAGGTCAACACTCATGCCAGCTTATTATTTTACCGGACACAGCTCTGTGTGTGTGTGTGTGTGTGTAGATGCGGTCCATGAGTCCTTGTGTTTCTCTCTGTGAATGTGTCAAGAGTAGAAATTGGAGTGTTACATTTGTATAGCCATTGATATGAATTTCAAATAGGTGTGTGTCCTCATGTGTGTGTTTTAGAGCGAGAAACAGGAACAGAGTGAAGGGAGAGTGAGATTGACAGGGTAAATTGGAATGGTAAGGGGTTTGAGGTTGAAGTCTGGGTTTAAAACAGCCAAGAGAGAGAAAGAGAAGACCCAAACGTGTTGCTAAAAAAAGTATTCTTTGGCTTAGGGAATTGTGACAGGGGATGCAGATGTGGGTGGATGGGGAGAACGAAGCGAGGCTGAGCAGGAATATAGATTGTCACCAAGGGCTAGGGGTGTCTGGTTGTATATAAATGGAAGGAAGGAAAGGAAAGCCCAGGGGGGCTGTTTGTGCGTCGCGAGGGGGGAGTAGGGGTGAGTCATGGAGGGTTTGGGGGAGCTGCAGCAAATAGGTGACCCACAGCCGGGGACTGTAGGGTCAGCACCTGCACAGGTCAGCTGGTGGCACAGTGAGACATGACACACAGAGCTACAGCAGCCTTTACACACAAAAGGACAGGTACAGCACACAGGGTCGTTGTATTGAATAGCAAACACAATACTGTACTTACCAGCTTGGAGAACAGAGAGAGTGTTTTGCTACACCGCAAGCACAGGAGCTTTGGACTGCTGGGAGGTTTAACTTTATATAGGTTGCTTTGTCATATGGGTTGCTATGGCAACGGCCATGCATTGAGATGCAGCGCCCGCTAGCTCCGTCACACTTCGCTACATATTTGTTTTATTATGTTTGTTTTTTTTTTGTTCTACTGTTGAAACATCATTCAACGATGTCTGATTGGATTTGATTTAAAGAGCTAAGACAAAAATGTTAAAATCGACTGGATCAGAAGATTTTGTGTATGGCAACGGCTGCGTGTGCAGATTCTGCGCGCAGCCTGTAGCTCCTTCAAACTCCGCTAGCTACATTCTTGTTTTTCATCTGTCATTTTTTTCTTCATTTTTCGGCTTTATTGCTGAAACACGTATTACCTGTGACTGAAATACACCAACATTGTCATCGGAAAAGGAAGCCGGGGTTTGATTAAAGAGCAGCGGCCAGGTCAACCGGATCAGGCAGGCACCACAGGAGTAGAGGAAAGACAGCCAGGAGAGGAGCCATGCTAGCCCAGCTTGGACTTAAGGCTGCTCCTGGCTAACGTCCAGTCTGGACAAAATGGGACTCAGGCTGGCCAGGAAACGGGAATCAGAGACCACATCGTTACAGAGACCTGCTCCATTAATATCCTGGATCAAGCTGTAGACGAGCAGACCGTGTTCTGAGCTGAATGAGCGCAAGACTCTGGCAAGATGAAAGGAGGAGGACTGGATGATGATTCTTGGTGCTCAAACACAGGAATCATCATCCAGTGGATGGACACTTTTTCCCAAATGTCAAGCTTTTTATGTGAACATGGAAACAATGTTGTCATCACTGTCTATATCTGCTGGTTATATTCCAACCAGACGCAAATTCAAATCTGCGCTGCAGAATTATTTCCTGGGTGAATAGGTGTAGGCTGTGTATATAAATAAATGTAGGGCCTGTATATTTTTTATTTTATTTTACATTTTACCCTATTTTAAAATTAATTTAATTATCTGTAATGTTCTATGTGTGTTGTGTTGTAAAATGATAAATAAATTACCTTGTACCGAATGCTAATAAGGCTTTATTTAAGCTTTAAAGCTAATAAGACAGCTAGCTGCATAGCTAACTAGCTAATGGCAGCTACAGTTAGGAGCAGTTAGTGTTTACTTTAGCAACACGCTATCTGTCCATCAGGAAACTCCGTAAATCACTGAGGCAGAGCAGCCGGAGGACAGCAAAGGGAAAAGCAGAACATATTTTCTCCATAAAGTATTATCCAGTTTCACTAAAAGCAGTGAATAAAGTTATGAAGTTTTGTTTTTGTACAGTAATCAGTGAGGAAATACTGTGTCATCGTACCACTTTTCTCATTTGTGGTCTGATAAACGGTAAATTCGTTGAATTTAGGTTAAAAGCTACAACGCATCTTGTCCTTGCAAACGGAAATGATGTACGTGTTTATTTGCATATAGAGCGCAGAAGTTATGTCCGATCACAAGTGGTCTCTCCAGACGCGTTTTAATGCCAGGTTTTGAACTGACGTACTCGGAGCTGTCCACATGTGATCGGATCACCCAAGATGCAAGTTAATGCCAGGTATAAACAGCCTCATAGACACCCAATAGAGCAAAAGCATACACGCGCACTGTGGCAAGCACACGCAGAGGACATGGTGACCTGCTTGTTTGTAGGTCCTTCAGGCTGCTGAATACACAATGGTGAATTCATGAATACAAATCACACTCAAGGCTAAGACACACTTAGGCACACACTTGCATTTTCACATCACCTCAAACTGTATTCTAAACACATCGCATTAATATCAACCATGATACTGAGTGGTGGCTTGTTTTGTATAAATACAGGGCTAAGGGTTGGATCAAGAAAGCGTCATTCACCTCTTCTAGAGCAGTTATCTCTGCTATGAAGTGCACATCAATAAACCCATAGATTAAGACAACAAGGCATCCAAGGCATCTCAAAGGGTTCGGAAAACAATGAGGGAAGTGAAAGTTACTGGAAAATGTGTTTAGTGGATTCAGCTCTATGAACGTCAGATGCTTTGTAGTGTTGGGAACGCACGCACACGCACACACCCGAGCTTGTGCTCTCTCTGTTGTCCCCTGATGTCCCCATTGTTTCTCTGTTCCCGTTTGAAACTGAAGATGACTCAGTATGACACATCATTTGAATACACACGCAGAGTTGTATGCCCCCCAGACCAAAGCGTGTGTGTTTCTGTTTGTGTGTCTGTGGGCATGTGTGTGTGTTTGTGTGTGTGTGTGTGTGCGCTGACCCCCTTTTAGACCCAAAATAATACACTTGCCGATACTGCTACTTAACAGCAAAAACTGTGCTCGAGTTAAACGGCTGTGTTTAGGTGTGTTTACAATAGGTCTGGGCACTGTTTGTTTTGTTGATACTATTTCCAATATCAAAATGTTCTGTTTTTAAGATACCTTGAGAAATCTAAATGTATATGTTTGAGTGTGAGGAAGACCAGTGCATGGTTGATATGTGTTGTTGTTTTAATCATATAGCTGCAATAACAAAGGTTTTCACATTTTTGTTCCTCGACGAAGCAGTGGGCCTTGATTTTTAGAGAACAATATAATGTCTACCTGTGCATCAGCATCGCCTGAGCCGAGTATTACTTTCTCTCTTGTTTTTATTAAATTCAATATCAAATAGGAATTTATTAGAGATGTCTGGATCAGGTTTTTTTGGCCGCTATCCTGATCCAAAGTCCTCTGATACCGACTATCTGCCAATACCAAGTCCAATCCGATACTTCTAAGTGTTGACTAAACATGTATCTGACACATAATAGGTGTAGCCTACTATATTTGGCACAAGCTACTTGATCCAAATACTGGAGGTCCTGGTTCAAAACGATAAAGTTTATAGTCTTAAAGTTATTGATATGATATGGAAATGAAAGTTTAACCGCGATAATGCGACACCTGAAGTTGATGTGAAGCGATCCACTAGAGAGAAGACTTACCACCTTGTTGTTGTTGTTGTTGTTGTTGTTGTTGTTGTGGGAACTACAGAAACACTTACAGGTGTTACAGAGTGGAGCTTCTTCCCTCACAAAGCCACACAAACCCCGACAACAACAACGCTTTTGTTTTCTTTCATTTATTTTACTTATTTTACGTACTTAACCGTTTCATGGGCTGAGAGAGCCAGGGCAAAATGCATTTCATTGCATTGTATTGTACATTGTACTTTCAAATGCACGTGACAATAACTGTTTATGCATCTGAAGTTTTTCTCTCCCCTCCCTCAGTTTTTGTCAGTATTTTTTTTAGCTGCTTTTGTTTTTCATCCTCGTCAGCTAGCTTGCTCACTCTTCATTACTTTTCCCATACACTGTTGTGTGAGTGTGTGTGTGTGCGTGTGTGTGTGTGTCCATCACATAGGCTGAACGAACTTTGCGCTGATGCTGATGTGATATGTCAGAATCTAAATTAAGGCCCTGACTCACATTTTTCATCCACACACACATACACTCTCGAAACACACATACACACAAACACACACCAAGTATTCAAATGTTGAGTGAGTGGCTGAGTGGCTGAATAGGAGCGTGAAGGGGTATTGTATTGATAGATGAATAGTGAATGTAGATTTTCTGCCAGTAGAATGTCAATGCCATCATTTTCTCGCAGCCTACAGTCTTGCTACCTCCAGACTTATGACAAATACAGGGTGAAAGGCAGAGGGGGAAGATAGAAGGGGAGAAGAAAAGAGTGAATAAGAGAGACAAAATTTGGTAGCTAGCAGTTGATGGATGGGCTGCAAACAGCTCGTCTTCCTCTGGACTCCATGATAACATGACGCTCTCTTTTCCCCTCTGCCTCTTCTCAGTCTGCATTTGTTTTTTCCTCCTTCCCATGGAAGGAGTCTCCTTTTCCTGCGTGCCTCCTCAGCGCTGAGACGCCTTAGAGCTGCTGATTTGTGAAAGCCTGTATTTTCTTTTGCTTTTTTTAATGTGTGTTTGCTAAATGTGCCTTTTTGCTGCACCCTGAGGAAACACTTGAAATCTAAATTATATCTCTTCTGTTTTCCCCTTTCCCCTACTCCCTATCTCCCCTTTTGTCCCACTTCTTTTCATCTCATTCCCTTTTTGCTGATGGACAGTTGGCAAGAAGAACCGTGGGTCAACAGGTAAAGAACCCATTTACATTTACATTATCTTCCCTGCTCTTTCTCTCTGGCTCCTTCTTTCTCTCTCTCTCTCTATATATAAACAGAGACAAATATTGCTGTGACCCTTTGCTCCCACCAGAGAGTCAGAGCTAAGGGCTGCTCAGCTAAATGCTTGGCTGAAGGTCACATTGGCAGCGGTGGTGGCTACATGCTGTAAAAGATGTTCCACCAGTGCGGTTTGACTGTTTCTGCCTCGTGGCTAGCAAGAAAAACCTACAGCTGGACACCTGTGATCTCAAGGTCAGCCTGCTGTAGGCCTGCATCTAATGGGCAACATGGTAAAATAATCTCATGGTTTACAGTATGGGTGCAATGGTATACTTATTCACCATGATCCATTCAGCACACAATATCTGATTCAGTATATAACTGCTTTTGGTTCAGCACGGTCTTTGAACCAAATTTGTCTATTTATTGTCTTGGCACATGCAGGAGTGCACGTTCTACAAGGAAAGCTTTGGTTGTGTGTCAGTTGTCTACAGCTAGCTAGCATCATTAGTATAGCAAATGCAAATGAGAAGCAAGAGCTGGAAGAGCCTCGGATGTCATTTAGATCTCAGTTTGGAAGTTTGTTTTTTTTTGTGTGTAAATTGTAGCAACACTGGACAAAGACTACATCAGACAAAACTTGAGGCTTGACATTGTTTGATCCAAGGTCAGTCAGCCAGCTCATGTGGAATGGATTATTAGGTCAGCGTTGATATTTAGGATCTGACCTCGTCGCTCCCCACGAGGAAACACTAAGCTCGATAATAACTCCCTACCTAGGGGAACGTTAACCCAGATGCTGCAGGTGGATGCTGGAGTGGAGGTGGGGCTTTTGAGATGCTATTTGAACAGCTTTCAGGCGAGACGTGCGGCAGCAAAAGTGTGAGCAGAGCACCGACGGCATTAGTACACCGCCGTAATGAAAAGGGCGCGTAGGATATTGCAGTGAGAAGAGTATGCCATGTCAGTGTGGTGGCAGACTCAAGTTGACTGCCCGAACTAACGTGCAGGCTTTGCTTCGTTTGGGCAACATTGTCTGCTACTTCAGACCTGCTAACTCATAATCCTACAGCATCACCTGAGTGTCTATTACCTGAGCTTGGCTAAAACACGCTGCCAGTGTTTCTCCCCACATCATTCAAGCGGCCTCTTGCTGCAGATTCACGCTGGGCCAAAGCAATTACAAATGCCACAAGAGTGTTTATCTCTCCCAATATGCAACCACTGAGTCACAGTGAACACAGTGCTTGAGCCCAGCTATTAAGTTACTTCATAGGAACATACTGTTATAATTACATTTGTGCAATATTGACATATTTTCTCCTAACCATGTGTAAATGTCATGTGTTGATGATTTTCAGAATTAATGGGACAAAAAAAATATTTTATCTCAGTTTTCCCCACTGTACAAAAAGAAAGTTTGCAGGCATGAAGCAACTGCACACATCCCTATCCCAGTATAGTGATGATGAAATGTTACCTCATTATGTCATTGTGGGTTTTGTCAAGCAGCCAAAAAACCGCAACTAATACAATACTCAAAATTAATCAAATAATCATTGGGCACTCCCGAGAACTCCTGCCCTGCTTACTACTACATGTTTCCTGGTTCTTCCCCTCTTTCTTTCCCATCTTTCCATCTCCTCCTTCCATCACTCGTGTGGCGCGATGACAGAGATAGATAGAGGGGTTGGCAGCTGAAGGAAGAGATGAATATTTAAAATCGGGCATCTTTCTCGGTCTTCTCACTGCTTCCCATTGTCTGTGTCTGTCTCCCCTTGGGGCTTGGATCCTCTACTCCTGGTGTGGTGTGGCTTTTATGTTTGTGTGTGTGTGTGTGTGTGTGTGTGTGTGTGTGTGTGTGTGTGTGTGTGTGTGTGTGTGGCATGTCTTGGCTCGTGGTTTTATATTGGCATTCTAAGGCAAGTGTAGTCAGACGATGACACTTAGCTGTCGGCATGCAGCATTAATGAGCGCAGTGACACGCACAAACACTCACCCCACTCACACACACACACACGAGGTATTCTAAAGAGAGATCAGCAAATAATCACCTTCTCCTCTCCATTTATTTTAGTACACCGTCCAAAAAAACTCTTTAAAATATATTTTTTTAAAGCTCTCCATTTTCTTTAACCTCTCAATTTCCAGTGTCCCTCCTTCTCATCTTTCTTTCTCTCAAACTCTTTCTCTTTCTCTGTGTGATATGCGTTAGTTGGCTGTGAACCCTGCAGACACCTATCTGACAACTCTATTAATACACAGTCAGCTAACACCAGCCTCCTCCTGTGTGTGCGCGTGTGCGTATACATGCAAAGAGATGGATGCATGTGTGTGTTCATCCCTCAGCCAATCCCTCTGCTCTCTAGGTCTCTGCAGAGATTTGTCTGAAAGGCTTAAAACACACAGATCTCCAGTCATAGAAAGATCACACACACACACACACACACACGCACACACACACACACGCACACACACACCCCGGCTGACTCACTGACACAATAAGGAGTTTGGAGTGACTGGCAGATTTAATAGGAGAACAAGCTGTAATCTGAGGGAATCCATTCGACGAGGGATTACTTTCTAATCTGTGGATAGAATAGCCTTTCATCTCTCTCTTTCCTCTCTCTCTTTCTATCTCCCTCTCCCTTTATTTATCCATCTCTATCTCTTTCCTGCCCTAAAGCTGCATCAATCCTTTTACCAGCCCTGTTTTTTTTTGTATCATTCCCATCCTTGATTTAATTTGGTTGTTTTTTGGGTTTTTTTCTGCTTCCATCTGAATACCACGCACACACACACACACACACACACACACTCACACATGCATGTAAACCCCTCACCCAGCTGTGTCACCTCGGCAGCCCTTTACTGTCAACCAGCAATGACTGCACTGACGAGAGCATTGTAACGTTGCAATGCATCACTGGCTCTCTGGTGCTAAATCATACCCACATCCACGTGCACACACACAGACACACAAAATGTTTATTTTCCGTATCCTCGTCTATTTCTATCTATTCTAACACCTCTTCTTCTCATCATCCCTCCTGTAATGAAGCTTTTCAGCCCCTAGTTGTTCTGATATTGCTACGTTATACTACAACCCTCCCTGCATTTCTTTTACCGCCCTCCTTCCCTCCATCAATCCTACTCTCCCTCTCTCTGCCACATGGTGTTTCTCATTTGCTAAATGAGGAATCCAATAGAGTTAGATTAAACTTCTGGACTCTCTTTGTAGAATCTTTACAGGGAGCCTTTTAGCTGCCACAGCTTGCACGCACACACACACACACACACACATTAACACTGTCTGCCAGTTTTAATATTTCTCCTTGTTTAAATTGACGAAGATTAATATAATAATCCATGTTTAAACAACAAAAAGGAAGAGATAAGAGGATGATAGGGAATAAGGGAGGGAAGCAGTCGGGAATGAGAATTACACATGAGATGAAATGATAGAGATTTCCCCAGAGAAAGAGGATGTTAGACATGCTGACAGAGAGAAAAGAAGAGCTCAGATCACACGACCATATGGCATTTTGCTTTCCCTTCTACTTCTACCATCATGTCTGTCACTCCAGGAAGAAAAACGACCATCTGCACGGCCCTCCCTCACTTTTCCCATCTACATATATACTCCCTATAATCCCTTTTCTTTTTCCTCCGTGTTCGCCCTTGTCATACGGTGTTCCTGCTGTACTGATTTGTCCGTCTGCTGCTCTCAGACACACGTCCCAAGTTAACAGGTTGGGTTCGCATCCCCCTCCGCTAATTATCGGCGGTCGCTGCTGCCATTAAGGCTCCACTGATGGCTACTAGTTCCTGCCTGACCTCTGCTTCCCACAGCGGAGAGCTAATGGACACTCTCCTCTTGCTGTCTCTACATCTACCTCTCACTGTCCACCGTCCCTCTCTATCGTCCACCCACTCCTGCTACCCATCTTTACTTCTCTGACGCCAAACCCTTCAAATTGTAACACATCATACTGTAGATGTTGCTCTCTGCACAATGAAATTGAAGATCAAACGTTCTGTGTGTACAGTATGTGTCTCAGAAACGGAGAGCGATAGAGACCTCCATTACTTCCCATCTCTCTTTTTTGTGTCACTTAACTTATCTTCCCCATTAATGACTCAGCCTCTACCCTGAGTTACAGCGCCAGTGACTGTAGGTGTCAAGACCGTAGAGTCGTTATGTGTGTGTGTGTGTGCGTGCTATCATTTGCCTGTCTTCCTGTACCCGCATATCTTATTCCGTGTGACAGTGGGATATGACATTTCAGCTCTTTCTCTCCGATTAAAAAGAGAGAGAATGAGAAGGCAGAATAAAGAGCAGGGAGTTAATTACCACCTTTTCCTCCTTCCTCCCATCAAAGGGGAGATCAAAGTTGCTCCCTCGCCTTGCCTGCAAACCCCCCCTTCTTCCCCACACCCCCCCACACATCCCACTAACCCCTATCAGACCTAGCCTGTAAATTTGTAGTCCCTTCTCCTCCCTTATTGGAAATCTACATATTCATGGGTTATATAGTGTATTCATGGGAAACCCAACGATGTTCACACACATAGCCCTAACAGTAATATGTAGTCTTTACACATTCTGTAAAACATCGCTAAACATTTTTTCCATTGTCCTATTCTAGTGTTTTTATACTATTTTGCTGAGCAGATGTTACACATTTCAAACTGATAACAATCCTAGTGTCCTTTTCTTATGAGAGGCCATTCACACCATAAATCATACTCACACACACACAATCACAATCCTGCACATACACCACCATACTCTCCTACACACCTTTTTGGCCATAAATCATTCTTCACATAGTCACACCACTGTACTCTTTTCTATACACTAACTCACACACACCATCACACTGTCTCCAATACATCATTATACCCTCATTATGGTAGCGTGCTTCAGACAGAACAGTGGTGTGTTTGACAAAGAGTCAGATTGTTTATAAGAGAGAATTATGGCGTGTGTGTCTGAGATTGAAAATAAGTCTGGGTGGATTAGGGACAGCAGTTTAGAAGTAGTGGAAATAATTTTTGAGTTTTCTATTCAAACTCTTTTTCATTTCAGTCCGAAACTGACTCTCAAATATCTCTTCTGAATTACATATAATGTCATTCTCTCTTAAACACTGTCAGTCATTTAATAACGCCCCCTTGCATATTATCATTCTTTCATATTCTATAATTCTCTTCCACTTTTTACTCAACAACTTACATACAACCAGTGATGTTGATAGGCTTTCAATTTGGTGAGTCTCCAGGTCCCAAAGGTGGTCATTTGAGTGAATCATATAAAAACCTGAGTGGGTCCCCAATAAAATTTGTGTTTTTTGAGCAATAGTGTTAAACTCGTGTTTTGGGATGGGTATCATAAGAATTTGATCAATACTACTAATCTTATCTATACTCTTGTCAGGCATTTTTCATTACTAAATAATAGCTTTTTTTTAAAAATATTGTTTGAAAAACGAATAAATTCGGAACAGGATTGGACATAATATATATTTGAAATATGACTAAATGTTTCTAGAGCAGCAACAGTCGTGTTTACAACAGCAAAATCACTTTATAAACTCATTAATATTTCCCTGGAAACAAATCTAAAATGTTAATAAAATAAATAAATAAAGAAATCAAAATACTGAGTGAAGTTTAGAAAGAATGAAGAACACAGACATGAGTCAGTATCAGTCCTTCCTTCTGTCCTCCTCCCTCTGCTGCTGCTGTGATTCACTGCAAAGTGCTACTTACCGCTGGTAGTCGGAGGAGCTGGTTTGTCTCAGCCAGCAATAGGAATTTACCAAATATAAGATGCGTGGCAAACTAAGATAAACAGACTACATACTACAGCTTTTGTTTTAGCTTGTACATAACAATTCGAACAAGCTAAACGTGTGCGTGCGTGCGTGCGTGCGTGCGTGTGCTGAGCCCTGACACAGAGAGCAGGTGAGAGGCTGCAGCCTGATAATAAATTACACTGCGCTTGTTGAAAGCGAGGTTTCTTTAGTTTATTGATGACTTCAGCATGTACTTTTTGTTCACGATGTAGCATTGTGAGGGAAAAGATAGGGTCAATAGTGAGTTTTCTGCGTTCTTTTGGATTTTGCGTACCTAGCAACATCATTGTACAATATACTGTCATTCTCTCCTATGTAAATTTTCATTGAACATATTTGTGTTTTTGTTACGCTGGGCAGCGACTGTACAAATTTGATTAATCTTGTACGTTGGGTATGATTCAATTACTCTTTCCGCACGGCCATAAGGTATGGCTTCTATTCTACCACTGTGTGGTATGATCACAAGGTGGTGGCTCATACTGAACATGAACTCCGACTCAAATTGATTTGACAATTTGAATAAAGATTTATTTAAACAAGGTGGTGCAACGATTCATCCTCAAAAAGCTTGACATAGTAGAAAAAGGTAGCGTTACTTTATACAATTGTAGCTTGAACAGAAAATAAGACAGAAAAAATAAGATTGAGCGGCAGATGGCTAGAAGATGCAGACAATTTGGTCCGTCTGTTTTGCAGCGAAGTTAAGTTTTATATACCACAAAGCACAGTCACAGTGAACACTTCAGTTTTAGCCACAACATGTAAAATACTACTCTAATAATATAAAAACCACAGTTTATAACGGATCTTTTGACAGAACCTGAAATCAGATCCTGGAACTGCTCAAACTACAAGACAACCAACCAACATTTCTGACGTCCCAGAATTATACCCGATTGTCCAAAGGCTATATCATTCATTCAGACAGATGATAAAATAAATCTTAGACCAATTTGGGGTTAAAATAAGGCTAAATGTGCACGCTTTCCTCTGAAGTGTTGGGTCAAATAAAACAAAGGACACTGTGATTGTGCGTATAGTCGAGTGTGTTAGAAGAAGTGTAACGTTAAGTGCAAGAGAGTGTGATCGTGTGAAAGTGGGCGAATATTGTGGTTTATGTTTGAGATTATGCTGCTGTGTGTGATTTATGGCCTAAAGATAAACCTCTCATATTTTCTCTCTCCGTCACAGATGCTGAATCAGAACTTGTGGCTCCAGTGATTGTGATCGGACCCAAAGACACAACAGTGGTGGCAGGCAGCGAGGCTACACTGGAATGCATTGCTAATGCCAGGTAAACTTCTTTTATGCACACACACACCAACACGCACATGTGCAAACAATTCCTCTCTTTCCAGACAGCGCTGTTTTCTTCCAGGGCAATTAGAGGACACCTCATAAAGTTGTAGCTCAGCAAGTCTTTTCCGCTAGTTTTAGTGTATATACATACTGACACACACACACACACACACACACACACACACACACACACACACAAATACACAAATACACACCACAAGTACAAAGTTAACTTAAACAGACATTGGATCAAAGTGTCATCTGACATCTGCACACCCACAAATCCAAAGTGGCCCATGTTATGTACTGCATGTACATGCGCATACACAAACACACACACAATGACACAGGGGGTGCGGTCTTGTTCGGTCTCAACAAATGTTTTTCAGAGCAAACAGCAAATTCTACTTCAGTTCAAGAGTTACCAGTAACTCAGATGACATCTGTTACCTCTCATCCCTTAGATACATATTTTCCAACCTCCTTCTGTGTCCTATACGAGTAAAAAGGCAAGTGAGCATTGGCTTGTGTGTACTTTATGTTACAGAAAATAATGCAGCATTGCGGGGCGTCCTGTTAGCTCACCTGGTAGAGTGCGCAACACAATGTACTAAAGGCTTACCGTAGCAGCTCGCCTTTTTTTCTGTATCACACTCTGAATTCAATGATTCCATTACCGGAGGATGGAGAGAGACCTGCAGCTACAGTTCGGCCGTTTTTCTACCTCCTTTGGGGGTGGGGGGGGCCTACAGCTCAGCCAACTGCCCTGGAAGAAATCTGCATTTTTGGTAGCCACAGTTACATTCTCGTATATATACACAAGAAGGCCTGTCACGATAACTATTTTTAAGATAATTATGTCCCATAAAACAATGCGGTAAACATTATTATTGTCATTTTAAGACCATTTTATGCCACTGATATGACGATGATATAATAGAATAATAATGCAAGTACACCCTTTCAAAGAGCAATGAACCTTTTAAACTGTGTGAGCCCCTCCCATGGCGAAACTCAGAGAAATAATAGCAAAACATGTCTTAGACTGAGCATAGTTTTTTGTGTTACATTCAGCTTAGGCGCTGTGAAAAAAACCGCTCAGGCATTGCGCCCAAGTCTTATAATTTAGGGAAAACCCTGCTGTTTTTCTGGCATCATGTTGGTGACATTCTTATCCAAATAAACACGCATGTAAACACAACAGGCAATATTGTACAATGTATGGACATGAACTCGATAATTCTTGCTGACCTCGATAAGTCGAAAAAGTACTCTAATTATCACGACAGGCCTATACACAAGGAGAACATTATCAATACTATCAATAAAAATAACATTTTGTAATGTGCTCTCAGAGGCATGTTTTTATCCGACATGTATTGGAAAGCAAAGTGCGGCCGAGGCTGCTTTGACCAGATAAAAGCCGTTTTAGCCTGAATTGTCGGCGCCCGACAGGTTATATTCTGGGCTGTACTTGCTCAACATGCTGTATTGAGTTTCATAGTGGGTTATTTATTTAAGGTTTTTGATTGTGTTATTTAGTCTGGGCATGTCAGGCCGCTCTGTTCTGTGAGAGCTGAAGTCCCTTTAATTGTTTCTCAACAGCGCTTGACCAGCACTTGACCAGTGGGTAGCTCTCGAAGTAAAATATGAAAAAAACAAGTGACTAAAACTGAACTACACAGAATAGAAGATGGGAACATACTTACATACTTGCACCAGGATCCATTTCCATCATAGAAATAATGAGGAATATGGTCAGACCAGACTTTTTATTTTATTTAACACAAAGGCATTTCGGTCTTTGCAACCTGCTCTACTGGTATTACAACTGCAGACAAAGTAGCTCAGAGTCTCCTGCATTTCTTCTTCTGCCAGAAACAATCCACTCCACAGGGACTATTTCTGATATCAGAGAAGCACCCTCTCAAAGATACTCACTCCAGAGAGATAATTCTGTACCCAGAGAACAACTGAAAGCGAGAAACTCCACTGAAGTCTGGGATAAAGAAGAGTATGATCAGTGAAATCAAGTGCAAGTCTAAAAGCATCTGTTATCCACATCCATTACCCATTAATCAGTTATATGCACCAATGCAGTCCTGGTATAGTGCTAAAATAATTAGGAGTTTGATTGGAATAACTGCCAGTTGGCCAAGTATTAAGGGCTGTAAAATCAGCTTTTCAGTCTTTAGCAAAATTTTGGATTCTTTTGTTGTGGACAGGACCCACTGAGTAAGCATATTGAAATTTTGACATATCAGCCTAGCGATAAGTTTAATTACTTTTCCATCCAACTTCGTCTATACCTCGAGGTGTTTCATCTGAGAGAGAAAGCAGTATACTCTTAACTGTATCTAAAGAAAAGGCAAAACACATTTAAAGTCTGACATTATATTATTTACAGTTGGAGCCCATATTTAGTGGACTAAATCATTACATTACATTACATAACATTAATTTAGCTTACGCTTTTATCCAAAGCGACTTACAACAAGTGCATTCAACCATGTGGATACAATCCAAAAATTACAAGAATCATGCAATCAAGTACATCAACTTCATCAGATATGCTGAACTGCTTCGAGAGCTTCATTTAGAAATCATAAGAGACAGAGAAAGAGGGTTTTTTTTGTTATTTATGGGCTATGGTGCAGTCTGATCAGATGAGTTTTCAGTCTGCAATGGAAGACGTATAGAGTTTCTATTATCCTGATGTCGATGCGGAGCTCGTTCCACCATTGTGGAGCCAGGGCCGCAAACAGTCGTGATTTTGTTGAGTGGTGGCTGGGCCCCCCTCGTAGTGAGGGAGTCGTAAGCAAGCCAGCAGGAGCAGAGCGTAGTGGACGGGCTGGAGGTGTATGGTTTGACCATGTCCTGGATGTAGGATGGGCCTGAGCCATTCGCAGCACGGTAGGCATGTACCAAGTTCATCCAAGTTATCTACTTTGAAGACTTTTTACACTTAATGGCTTTTAATATATTTTTACTAAACTGACATCCAACACAGCATATTTTGCGACAGAAAATATGTCGCTGAATGCAGGAATTGTCCAAAATGCCAATTTCCCACCATAACATGGTTAAATTACCAGCTTGTCTTCACCTCCTCCACATCTCTTATTATGATAGTCCTTTGTTAGTGCCAGCTAACGTCATCAGCAAAGTGATTGCTATTGGAATAAAAACCAAATAATACAGTATTAATAAAGCAAAACAATGTGACATTAATTGTCTCTAAGCTGATTTATTTTACGGATATCACTTGTTCAATATGACAATAGCTTGTATTTCACAAGCAGCCTTTTTTGAATATTGTTTTATGTCATTCTATCTGTTTAATTCCTGTGGTTGACTCCTGCAGTATTGCTTTTACAAACCTCTCGAAAACCACACTATCATTGTAAACCTTTAATTAATAGACACCTAAATCATTTTTGTTGTTTAATTGCAGCCTCAGCAATGTTTATTTAATGTTATTTTATCAGTATTCTAGTTTAGAAAATATTATAATACAACTTTTAAGCTGTCTCTAACAAAATGCATCTGGAACGCAGATGCTGATTACACAATTAGCTGTTGTCCTAGTAAATCTGTTGCAAATTTGAAGGCGGCCTGCTTGTGAGAACCATAGACTGTATAAAACAGGTAAGAACTGAATTAGTGCATGGAAATGCACCAAAAAATTGAGCTCCACTTTCATGAATGGATACAATGCTGTATTAATGCTTTCGTACGCGCATATACATTTTGATGTTGTTTATCCAGAACAACATTTCACCATACATGAAAACTCATTCCCTCTCTCCAACATCCAGAGTAACTGACTGAAGCTCCTTCATGCTGAGTAGAGCTGACTGCTCTGATATACAAACTGTCATCATTCATTTCCTGCCTCATTGACACATAAACTGATGGATTTAATATGTTGTAATTGCCTTCTGTCACTCTTTTGCTTTTTCTCCAATCCATCCCTCTCTTGCTATTCTTTCTCTGCTCCTCTCCTCTACTCTCTTCTCAGACCAGTGGACATCCTCATGATGTCATGGAAACATGATGGGCGTTGGCTGGCCAGTGGGCGTCGGCTCATTATTCCTGCCTCCACCTCTTCTGACACAGGGTTATATGTTTGTGAAGCATTGCTTAGCAACAGCACTGCCAAACCTGTGGAGGCAAGGGCACACCTCACTGTAATGGGTAAGAGATAAAGGCAGTCACTCACTAACACACACACACACACACATACGCACACACACATGCACACAGTGTCTAACATGATTATCCATGATTATCCTGGGTAGGCCTGACCCATCAAGCCTAATACCCTCAACATGTGCCATTTATTTCTGTTTTAACCCCGCTCTCTTCTTTTCTTGTACATTTTTTGCTTCGGCACTGTTTCTTTCTGTTTATTCCTCCATTTATTCCTGCTCTTCTTTTCTGTGAACACCCCAGGCAGTGACTGTCAACTACAGGACTACTCGTGCTGAATCTGTTGTCCACAGATTACACTGCCATTGTAGTCGCAAACAGCTGTTACATGCATGTGCACACTAATTCAATCATATGTGCTCACAAATAAAAGCATGTGTGTACTCTACGCATACACACAATCACAAAATGGCATCGCTGACACACATGCCTCTTTGCCTGGCAGCTAAATTAGTTTTGCTCCCTGGAGTCGCCAATCAATAAGAGAACACTGAAAGCACTCAAACAGGAGCACTCTCGTCACAATCCACTCCTGTCCTCGATATGTGTGCGTAAATAGAAAACAACATACACGCAGGGAGGGAGCGTGTGATTGATGAGGCGAAACTTTTCTCCCCCAGTTCGTCAGCGTCTTTTTGATCTGCTGTGATTGTCGGAGCGAGGGCGCACCTAACGCAGAGAGAGCAAACTCCCCACGCCTACAGAATACTCACTAGTCAGAAAAGACTTTCCTGAATATTTATACCCCACTCATTTCCTTTCTGTGTCCCCCTAACTATCTACCACCAACTTTTGTACGCTTTCTTTCTGTCTTTCTCCCCCTTCTATCTCCCTCTCTACGTTGTTATCTTCCTTCATTAAGCCAACAGAACTGTTAAGGCCTGCCTGGCAGGGACAAAGTCTGCATGCATTCGTATGTATCAGAGGAGTAGAGACTGATGAATACATTTGTACTGATCCTCTTTTTCTGCTATGGGCTCAACAGACCTCGATACACTGAAAGGGATTCCTAAACAGAATACTGTATGTGCCTGTGTGAAAGTAGGAGACAGCCTCAAAAGTATTCATTATTCAATTTCATTTCTTTTCTGCCCAGATCCACTAATCAGAATATGGATGACACTGCATGCCCGTGTTGTAAACTGTACAGACGACTATTGGTGCAAACAACAATATAGCTGCTGTTGTTCTCCATCTTTGTTTTGCAGCAGGAAATCCACGGAAGCTCAAAGCTCTAAACCCAACCACCCAAACACTCCAAAATGTGTTTTTATTGTGCATCCAGGTCTTTGCACTCACCTGACTGAAGGCGATTAATGCATCTGTGTTATCGGTGTCACGCCACATGGCTGTTATTCATCTCTTGTTTTCCTGTTCTCCCTTCATTCCCACGCCTCCCTCGTCAAACATCATGCAGAATTCCGCCGTGCACAATAAAGATAGGAGTTGCACGCATGTGTGGTTTTAAAAGTTACCACGAAGTAGTAAAGAAGTCAGTGAAGTCAAGTAGAATAAATGCAGCACCAACGTGGGAGTCTGCTGTGTAGCTACCCCCCCCACACACACACAGCTTGATCAAACTTGCTGTTTGTCTGTTTTCATTGCCACCTCGGTTTACCCATCCACTGTGTGAAGCAACAAAGGAGAAATTGAGAGAAATAACACTGGAGCGCAAAGGGATTTATTCTCTTTTTTTCTTAAAAATACAACAGCATTAAAATGACAGCATGGTGTCAAAACATTACTGTTATATGCTTTTATTAAACAAGTATGGAGCCTTAGAAAAAAGTACAGGAAAAAAATGTAAATGCTCTTAAAATTCTTTCTCCACGTTCACAAAGAATTATATCTTTACAATATACACATTCAATATTTAGTGCATACACTGGACATTTCATTTTTCAGCAAACAGGTGCCACTTTTCCAGAGATGCCAGACTGAAAATGAATCAGCCAGCCTGTCTCCATCTCCCCCTCTCTGGGCTTGCTCTGTCAATATCTCTCACTAAATATTAACAAATGTTTTTGAAAGAAATGGAGCGTATGCAGGAGTAGGTAATTTTTTCATAACATGTAGCATTGCCGTAATACACCAAAAGGCATATATTCACTTTCAAATTGAGGGAAGCTTTGTCTCGGAGTTGCTGTCAGCATTTAGAGCGACACTGGTGAAGATGTTTAGAGGGAGCAGTTATTGGCAGCGAAACGGAGTACTTTAAAAAGTGGATTGTTTCCCTTGGGAAACTTAGAGAATGTGTTTTTCTATGACTGTGTGTGGAAGTAAGTTCACACGGCACATAGACAGAAATCCTGCCTTGCAATGATACTCAAGATACTCAGAGCCACGAAGGGGGACCCATTCTTTTTCTGCAGTGCTGAGTTTTCCACTCCAAGTATCTTCTCTATTAAAGAATAAATACTTGGAGAGGCCCCTCCTTGAACCGCCACCTTATTGTGGTGGAGGGGTTTGCGTGCCTGAATGATCCTAGGAGCTATGTTGTCTGGGGCTGGAGCCAGGCCCTGGGTTGGGCCTCGTATGCGAGCGCATGGTGGCCGGGTCTTACCCCACGGAATGTCATCTCGCTGGGGGGAAAGGAGCCTGAGCTGGTGCGGGAGGTTGAGAGATACCGACTGGAGATAGTCGGGCTCGCCTCCACGCACAGCTTGGGCTCTGGAACCCAACTCCTCGAGAGAGGCTGGACTCTCTACTACTCTGGAGTTGCTCGCGGTGAGAGGCGGTGGGCTGGTGTGGGCTTGCTCATAGCCCCCCAGCTCAGCTGCTGTGGTAAAGAGAGAGCTGAGATGCAAGGCAAAGCTCTCTATTTACCGGTCGATCTACGTTCCTACTCTCACCTATGGTCATGACCGACAGGACAAGATCCCGGATACAGGCGGCCAAAGTGATTTTCCTCCGCAGGGTGGCTGGGCGCTCCCTTAGAGATAGGGTGAGGAGCTCGGTCACTCGGGAGGAGCTCAGAGTAGAGCCGCTGCTCCTCCACATCGAGAGGAGTCAGCTGAGGTGGCTCGGGCATCTGTGTCGGATGCCTCCTGGACGCCTCCCTGGGCAGGCATGTCCAACCGGGAGGAAGACCTAGGACACGCTGGAGGGACTATGTTTCTCGGCTGGCCTGGGAACGCCTCGGTAGTCCCCCGGAAGAGCTGGAGGAAGTTTGGGCATCTCTGCTTAGACTGCTGCCCCTGCAACCCGGTCCCGGATAAGTGTTAGAAGATTGATGGATGGATGGATACTTGGAGAGGGCAAACTCCCAATTCTTCTATTAGGATTTTTTTTTTCAGCTATTTAATGAGAAATACGTTTTTTAAGCCTTTTTTGAGTGCAAGGGGTGTTTTTAGTTTTTGTTGTTCAGTATTTTATCCATATATTGAAACAGAATGTGCTGTATATTTAAACCCTTCACATTTTGTGTCCTAACATTTTGCTCTGCAGAGCCACCTTCTCTGACTGCTCAACCTAAGAGGAAGATTTTCGCTGAGCTCGACAGGAATGTAGATATACCCTGCCTGGCTACAGGTACACTGTGCATGTGTGTTTGTGTGTGCCTATATACATCGGTTTACATATTTAGAAGTATGTCTTAAAACAATACTCATATCTCTGTATGTACATTGAGCTATTGGTCGTGTTAATAATTCCTTTAAGAAATTATCATGTAAGAAATGGGGGACAAAATCCACAGTTCTCATTTTGTGTAAAAATCCATTCTAAGATTCAGCCGAAGCTAATATAAGGTCTCAGCAGTCTGAGCACAAATTATAGTGTCATAGTATGAAATTCCCTCTTTTTGTTTCCTTGGACATTGTTTCCATGCTGAGCTGTTGTGGATGGATAGCAAACACAAACAAAGAGTATTGTACTAAAAACTTAATTTCCCACCTAATTTGACACAGTCCAACTACTGAAGCCTCAAATGAGCTTTGGCCAAATTTTGAAATGCATTTTTGCACAGAACAAGGACTGTATATTTGTGCCCTTTCTCTGATATTGGAATTGCATTAGGAAGGGACCTCTTCACAGCCCATATGGGGGGCGGGGGGGCGTGGGGGGTACATATGAAGATCTATGTTAGCATATAATATATGCTTAAAACAAACTAGCTTTAAAGCTTAAACCAAGCCTAAAACTAGGTCATATGGCATGTGGTCTGATCTCATTTAAAGTGTTTATAACTTTGGGTGGTGACCTCACTCGAAAAGCCTGCAGTCATAGAGACGGGCGACACACAACGAATTGTACAAATGGAGATAACGGTGCGCACTTCCTGAGAGTCTGTCCTCAAGGGCATTCATGATGTTGCACTGATGTTGTAATGAAAAATCACGAAAACTGACAGAAGTAGTTGTGTGAAGAATGAAAAAGAGAGTTAAAATCCTGCATACTTTCCCATCTCTGCACACCTTGTCAGCCCGTGCATACAGTGGGTGTGATTGTCATATTGTCTGTTTTTCAGAAAGTTAGAAAAATTGTTGGACGCTGCCCCTCAATTCTGATGCTCTGCTGGTGTTTGCAACCAGATGTGTCTGGACTGAACTGAACTGATTGTGCAGGATCCATACATGAAAACTTAATATCTTAATCCTGTATGTGTGCCCATGTCTATGCAGCAAATATTAGTCAGTTTGTAGAAGGTGTCGGGTCTGATCTTTGTTCTTTTGGTGGAGACTGTTTATTTAAAGTATCTACTGCCCAGGGCGTGTCAAGTTGACTCAGTATGTGTGCGCATTAGTGTGTAGGCTTCATGAACAGTGACAGTACGAGCAGATTAACATGTTGAGACCAAGTCTGAAAATTGCACTTGTTCATGACTCTTGTTTTTAAATGGATTACATGAAAACATTTTTATGAGCAGTTGGTTGGACAAAGCTAAAAACTGCAACATATACTCCTCTCTCTCGCTCCCTCTCTCTCTCTCTCTCTCTCACTGAGCAAGTTTCTGTTCCTCCTCAGTAATCTGATACTGTGGCAGTGTAATTAAATAGCAGAGGCCTGAGGGCATGGAGAGAGGGATGGAGGCTGGGAGGAAGAACGAGGGAAGGAGGAAAGACAGATAGAGTGCAGTGACAGAGTGAGCGAGACAAGGAGGGGGTGAAAAATACTTCACGCATGTCTGTGAAAGCTTGACACCAACAGATTGAGAAAAAGTGTGGAATTCATCTCTCTCTCACGCTCACACACACACACACACACTCACACTGGTGTGGAGGGTTGAGACAGAGTAATTGCATGAGCCCCCTGCCTGTCATATCTGGCATGTCCGTCAGACAGGTGGGAGCTGATACTGTAGATATTCAGTGTTCTGCTCTTGCCCACATCTTTTATTCAGAATGTTTTTTGGCCCCTTCTGCCGCCCTTACCCTACCACCCACACCCTCCAATCAATATATTATTAGCAGTCATTACGCCCACATGCATATTTATAGGGAGAGAGTGGATAATAGTGAAGAAAGATTGGTAAAAAGAGTGTGTGTGGCTGTTTTTCGTGGGACTTGAAGCAGTTTGCTCAGCAGTGAGGTCAGCTGGCTTGTTATTAAGGAAACTGGAAATGTATTGCCCTCTGTGTGTTCCTTTTTCGTGTACATGCACATGTATAGGCGTGCCCCAGCCAAGGATAGAGTGGTTTAAGGACGCGGTGCCTCTTTCCAAACTGGCCAACCCTCGCTACAAGGTCATCGCAGCAACCGGGCTGACGGTGCGCAGGGTGCAGCCAGGAGACGGAGGAATATTCCAGTGCATCGCTCGCAACGCTGCCGCAGAAACCCAGGCACACACGCAGCTCCTTGTCTCTAGTGAGTTTGTCTGACAGACACACACCATAAAAACACACACTTGTATATAAACACCTACAGCAACATTGCTTCTGCTCCCAAATCTCTGCTTTTTTTGGGCTAATTCACCCGCTCCTGATGCCACTATTGTCTTTCCCATTAACTTTCTTTCTCCTGCATCTGAATTTTCTCTTCTTCTCGTCTCCTTTTTCATCTCCATTATTTGTCTGTGTCACTTTCTTTGTATCAGCTCATACATGCTGTAATTGCTTTTAGGGCTGCAACTAAAGTTGGCGTTCATTATCGATTAGTCTCCAAATTATTTTCTCATTTAATTAATCGTTAATTGTTTAGTTTCAGAACATAGTAAAAAGAAATCATAGTTTCCCGAAGCCTCTTCTTCAACAGGCTACAAATATCCTGCTTATCAAGTGGAAGAGGAAGAAAAGCAGGAAATCCTCACAGTTAAGAAGCTGGAAGAAGTGAACTGTTGGCATTTTAGCTTAAAAAACCCCCGACTTAAATAATTAAATCGATTGCCTGAATAGTTGCTGGTTATTTTTGTGTCGGTTGACTAATCGATTAATCAACTCTATTGTTCTTACCATCCCACTTTATCCCCTAAATTTGGCTTTGCTGTACATGTAGACATTTGCAAAGTTCATTAACTTTCATTTGAAAATCGCATGCCTAGTGTGCTGCTTTGCCTTGCCTTGTTCAAGCTGGAAAATAGAACCGTGTCCTAAGTTTGTCTTCTCAGTTCGACATGACTAGCCAATCACAGCCTCACCTGAAACAAAGGACTTTTGTTTTTGAAATTCAAGTGGTAGTCAGTCGAACACTCCGCCTTGACTTGATAGTGTGCAGTGTGTGTCAGCTGCAGACGTCTGCGCGCTCAGTAGAGTTACGTTCTGTTTGGTGAGCGTTTTAATTAAAAGTCCCCGTGGGGCTTCCCCATCAGCACCTTCCACGCTGGTGGAGTTACCCGCGTAACTCTAGGTAATGATTAAAGCCCCCATTGATGAAAGGGGAAGTATTTGTGAAAGATCAATACTGTCATCCTTCCTTTTTTCATCCTTCTGTTTTCTCTTTGCCATTAAGCTTCATTCTTTTTCCACCAATCTCCTCTCAGTGGCCATCTCTCTGTGTTCTTTCCTCTCATGCTCTCTCCCTGTGTTTCAGGTGTGGCCCCCACATTTACATTCCCTCTGTCTGACCAAACAGTAACTGATGGGCACACAGCCTTGTTTACCTGCCAGACAAGCGGAGCTCCAAAACCTGCAATCACCTGGAGGAAAGGTAACAGCCCACAAACTCTGCATTGCACACTGAGCATACACACAAAAACACAGACACACTGACATGATGTGTTTGTAATTAAAAATGTGCTTAATGACTTAATAACTTTCATTCGCCTCAAGGCTATGATATTATTTTCTCTCGCTGTCCCTATCTCTCTCTGTAGGATCACAGGTCTTAGCTAGCGGCTCTGTCCAGGTTCCCAGGTTCACACTGTTGCAGTCAGGTGGTTTGCAGATTCAGCCAATCAGCTTCCAGGATTCAGGAGATTACACCTGCCTCGCCTCCAACTCAGAGGGAACCATCAACACCACCGCTACACTCACCGTCTGGAGTAAGACACATACACACACACGTACTATACACACTATAAACTGCTCAATAGACATTTGCTAAACAGACTAAAACAGACATGGAACACTAATTTATCCGTAGCTGTCCAATCACATTACCTCAGGCTAATGAACAGCAGTGTGATTGGGTATTGATGCAGTGGGCTGGTGCAATGGTGGAATAATCGTCTGATTTGGCGGGGTAGGAGGATGATTGATTAGCTGGTAAACTTATTGATTGGCTGATTTTTTTATATACTGCATGTCTTGGCAGCTTCAGATTAAATACTGTTGAATTAGATTAACCACGGTCCTCTGCTGAGCACTGTGATATTTAAAAACAATGCTCATCTATCTGAGGCCTTGTCACATCACAAATATACAAAAGGCCGAGTTAGGGACATAACCGATGCCCTTTACACTGCATCCACATTTATTTTTCACCAGGGCACCTTTTCTCTCTAGGTGCTAGCACATGTGAAATGGCTAAAACCTGAGTGGAACAAAGCTCCAATAATGTGATAGACTAAGCAGTTTTCCAAATGATTAAGCGTGTGTGTGCATGTGGGTTTGTGAGTGAGACAGGAAGCATGTTTGTGTGCAGTTTAGCTTCAATAGGTCAGGGCTAAACTAGACTAATTAATGTCTCATTATTCTGGTGCATCATACCTTTAAATGTAGACATTTTGGGCGCCCCGGTAGCTCACGTGGTATCAAGGCTAAGTCTGGGGCCTTTGCTGCATGTCATCCCTTCTTTCACTGTTGTAATTCAAACCACACATTGTGTCAATATTATTTTCTCTAAAATGTCATTTTCAGGAGATACCAGATTAGCTCTGATTCGGAGTCAGATTGTTCCTCTACTGATGTCTAATCAGTTCGATTTTACATTTGTGTCTTTCCTGTCTGTCCGCAGCTGTCACTAAAAAAGCTGAAGAAATAATCACATGTTAATATCAGAGAAATTTCATTTCAGCCTCTACATTTTTTTCCCACCTGTATCACTGCTCCTCATCCTCCTCCTCTTCTCTCGCTCCCTCTTTCTCTTCTTCGCTGGATTTCTCTCTGGTGTTTTGCAGGTCGTACAGTCATTTCTGTGCCTCCAACAGACCAGCGTGTCATCAAAGGAACCACTGCTATTCTGGACTGTAACGCTACACATGACCCCAGAGTCAATATCAGGTATCTGCTTGTCTGTCTGTGTGTTTATATGCATGCATATCTGTTCTTACAGTGTCTGCTTCGCTTCTCTGTTTTCCATGGATTTCGCTAGTTTCTGTGTGTCTGTAAATACATTCAGTATAGAATACACGTAATCCTCCTCTATTGCAGCTTCAAGTGGGATCGAGGTGGAGTGCCGGTCCTTCCAACCAGTGGAGGCCGTGTCTCTGTGCGCCAGGGCTCCCTCACTATTGGCCAGACGTGGTCAGGTGACATTGGGGATTACACCTGCACCGTGACATCACAGGCTGGCAACGATTCTCGCTCCGCACGTCTTGAAGTGATGTGAGTTCAAAGAATCATGCAAAGATGTTTTGACCACGTCAGCTAATTTCTGCCTGCGTTGTTTCAGTCTGGCACATAACTTCCAGAAAAACTTCAACTTCAACCGCACTTCAGTTTTTGAATGGATTAAACAAACGATATATAAGGTGTTAGAGGTGCTGGTAGAGGGATTTTGTTACCTTTGGACAGAACCAGGCTCGCTGTTTCCCCCTGTTTCCAGTCGTTGTGCTAAGTTAGGCTAACCAGCTACTGGCTGTAGCTTAACGCACTGACATAAGATTCAATCTTGTCATTGCAGCGTTTGTTCTGCTGTATAAAGTGTATACATATTATGTATATATATATTATAAACATTATCTTCAGACAATTGTCTGATTTTAGATTTTCACATTATTTATGGTATTTATTGCATATATTGTGAAATACAGGAATTCATCCAATAAACAAAGCATGAATTGTTTTCTTCTTCGTGATTAGGCACAGCAACAACTTTGGCTTTTTATGCTGCAATTAAGTGGGAAAACAAACAGCCAATCCATATCTTGCAGTCTGTCTGATTCAAATTGCAGATTTGATTGACAGGGAGGCTGCCTCTGAGTCGTGCATTATAATAAAAATTATTGACTATGCAGAATATAATTTCGGGAGAAGAAGAACATAGATAATTTAGTGCATTGCCAAACATAAAGCAAGCATTATTTCAGCGGTTGTGTAATGAAATACCGACTTGTTTCCAATAATTTCCATGTTCTGACAACCTCTAAACCAAATACAGGTCCATACCATTAAAACTGTAAGGTGTGAGAATAGCCACATTACTGGTGTAAGTAATCATTAGACAGTAGTAAGAGTAGTTTATGTTCATATCCGCTATCAGGTACCATGAACATGCAGTACACTCCCTGCTCTGTGAAACCACAGCTGTATTAGAGTTTGAGTGTAAAATGTGTGCGTATGGTGTGTTTGTGTGGATGTGGGTATTCGTGTGGTTTGGGTGAACACATTTCCAAACACGTCACACTGTGTGTCTGGTATGAGCAGGCATTCCTGACGCTCAGATCAAAACATGCCACACACATATTTCAGTATCCGGCGACATTACAGATACTCATTACAGCAACTATGAGAGAACACTCGCAGGTAGTGGCCTTTATATAGTAAGAGGCACTTGTATAATATATTTATAAAAGGCACTTATGATATATTAATATGATTGCAGGGTAGGAGAGAGATAGGACATGAGTCCACATCCTTCTGAATTATACAGCGAAGAGAGGTCACACATGTCAAACTCAGAGGGAGGAAGTGGGTCTCTGTTTATGGCTGTGCAAAAACTAGTGGGGAACAAAGGGATTTCTGTACGACTGTGTGTGTGGGTGTGATTGGGTGTGCGTGTGTGGGCGCGTGCGTCCACGTGTGTGACTGACATTCTCGTTAGCTCAGTATCAATGGGTCATGGAGGCTAACAGACGCTGGCGGGTGAGGAGACAGGCTAATTACCAGCAGGTTATTGGTTCAACTCCCGCAAGACCCGTCCATGTGTTCGTGAGTGTGCATCTGTGTGTGTGTGTGTGTGTGTGTGTGTGTGTGTGTTTTGTTGTGGGCTGTGTGAAGGTAGATGCTCTAACATTCTCTAAGCTCATCCATTAATTAATATGATCATGTCAGCGCAGAAAAGAAAACATAATTCTCATTTCCCCTTGCTCCCTCTCTGCCTTATTCACCGTCGCCCTTGCTAACATTATGTCTTATTCTTCATATCTCTTTCTTCCCCTCATTTTCCGACTTCGTACCCACTTTAATGTTAAAACGTGAAACCACACACACAGCAAAAAACTTTTTAACTCTGTATCATCTGATGAAATCAACAAGAGCCTGCAGCCTGTCAGAGGAGACCTTCTTGGACAGGATATTCATCCATGACTGTTCAGAAATAATTAATGAGCTTATGAATATGAAATGCAGCTAGTTTAGGCACAAGGGAACATGTCTGTCATAATGCTTTCAGTGTAAATATATATTTTTTTGTTATTTTAAGTCTGTTAATATCTTCACGCCTGTTATCTCTGCTCGCACCTGAAGCCTTCACTTAGGTCGACACTGAGATCTGCTTTCCATTCTTTCTCCTCTTTCAAGCCAGCAGTTTTTTAAAGAGAGTTATGATGCACTAAAATCGGTATAATCAAATGTCTGGACGCTCTTTATTGCTTTCATGAATATATCTGTGTTGCTTTGTTTGTTATTATCATGGCGGGGATGCACACATATCCACAGGGGATGGCAAAATGTCTGGAGAATTTCTTTTTAATAGATGTGGTGAAATATATTTGCCGTGGTGCAGATCACGCACAGAATAAAATATCACAATAAAAATATGCAAACAACAGCCATATTTAAAAGATATCGCCCACTGGAACTGATCCTGGACCAGACCCAGGAACCAACCTGCGTGTCAGAGCCAACATTATTCCACCACACATATCTAATAGAAAAACAGAACACAGGAAACAAATCTGTGTCTAATGAAAAGTCTTGGCACGTTGTCACGGACTTGTTTATGAAACACAAATGCATAAATGTGTAATTACAAGTTCAGACACACTGTTTTGTCTAGATGTGGCTGTTAAAGGACTAGTTCGACATTTTGAGAAGTATGCATGTTCGCTTTTTGCCAAAAGTTAAATGAGAACATTTATATTTACGGTCCAGACAGAGTGGTATCATCATCATGTCTGAACAGTAAATATCTTAGCTTATCTTAGCTCAGCAGAACGACTGGAAACAGGGGGAAACTGCTTGCCTGGCTCTGTCTGAAGATAAAAAAAATCCCCCTACCAGCACCTCTAAAGCCCACAAATTACAAACGTTATATTTCATTTGTTTAATCCATAAAAAGGCATTAGTGTAATACGTCAGGATGTGGATTTACGGGGGTTATGTGCTATTTCGTTTGTAACTTCCTGGTGTCTCCGCACGTTGCTTGACAACTGTTCGGGGCTGAGTGAAATAGTGAAATAAGCCCCCGTAAAACCACACAGCTCGTCATTGAGTGAGTTTTAGAGGTGCTGGTCGGTGGATTTTGTTACCTTGAAACAGAGCCAGGCTAGCTGTTTCCGGTCTTAATCGCAAAGCTAAGCTAACCATGGCTGTGGCCCCATGTTTAGCGTCCAGACACGTGAGTGGTATCGATCTTCTCATCTAATTCTCCGAGCGAATACGGGTGTTTCCCAAAATGTCAAATTGTTCCTCAAAAGACTTGGTTTGAATGAAATTCTGTCAAACTTAGATCTGATGTTTTTGGGGTCTTTCTTGTCTTTTTTGTGTTCAGTGAGCTGCCACACTCTCCTCGCTCCCTGACTGCGCGTCTCAATGACTCCGACTCCCGCTCCGTCCTCCTGTCCTGGCTACGCCCCTTTGACGGGAACTCCCCACTTCTGTACTACCTGCTGGAGCTCTCTGAGAACAGTAAGTGTGTGTGTGTGTGTGTGTGTGTGTGTGTGTGTGTGTGTGTGTGTGTGTGTGTGTGTGTGTGCGTGTGTGTGTCCAGGCATACTTTATAGTCCCTGAGCGGCAAACAGCTGTTCACATGCTGTCTACCAGGCACTGACACACACACATTTACAAGAGGCAGACATATGGAGAATGGTGTTGCTGCGTAAATGTGCGTCCAGGTTCCCTATAAATAAACTTTTTATCCCCTCCCTTACCCTCTCTCACACACTCTCTCTCTCTCCCTCGCTCTCTCTCTATTTCTCTCTCTGTCTCTCACCCTCTCTCTACCACAGATGTTTTAACAGCAGGCTGACTGTTTGTCAAATGAGGAATAGAGAGGGACTGAGGAATAGAATGACAGGAGAAACAGATTGGAGGGTGATGGCTGTAGAGCCACTCGCACTCCTGCTGTAAGCTAAGGGGATGGATGGATCGGTGAGCGTTACATGCCGAGCCAAGCATTTGGTACAGGACTGTAGCAGCTGGACTGATGGACAAATGTGTAATGTTAATGTGGTTTGACATTTTAAGTAAACTTCATTCTGATAACTTTTAGGGAGACAGCAGGAATATGACTTCATGTTTTCTGCAGTCATCATTTCAGCAGCTGTTTTGTAGCGTCCACAAAGATACGCCAAAATAATGAAAAACGTCTGGTCGATTTGAGTAAAGACTGAATCCAGACAGTGAGGAATGGACAAGAGTTTTGTGCACACTGTTTACCAGCTGTGTGTGTGTGTGTGTGTGTGTGTGTTTGTGTGTGTGTGTGTGTGTGCGTGTGTCTGTGTGTGTGTGTGCGTGTTGCATATAAGATGTTTTGGATTGTATTTTGGAGAGAATGGGCCATTATAAATGCAATGTATTTTCGTGTCAGACAATGGCTCTAATACACTCGCTGGACTCGCTTTAAATGGCACACACACCCCATTCTTCTCACTTACACAGATACGCATGTGACTGGTGCGATCATAATAGTGCATCTGTCTGTGGTATCTTCAGGAGAAAGACTGAAAGATAAGCTGGCAACAAGCTGGCAACAATATACAGAAGCATCTGTGCTTCTTTATTAATCTCCCTGTTCCCTCTAAACTTTCTTTCTTGTTGTATCCTGTTGTACTTCTTTCCTTTACAATTCTCTCCAGCTCACCTTCTTCCTATCTACCTTCTCTCCTTGCTTCTTTTATCTATTCCTCTCTTCTTTCCTCTTGATTTATGGGTCCTCAGTGTCCCCGTGTCTCTGTTTGTCCTCCCTCAGCCAGATATTATCAGCCTCTAATCTTTGTGTCTTCTGTCTAGACTCACCGTGGAAGGTCTACCTATCAGAGGTCGATCCTGTGGTGACCAAGGTATCAGTGGGCGGGCTCACACCTGCCAGGACCTATCAGTTCAGACTTTGTGCTGTCAATCAAGTGGGCAGGGGTCAGTACAGCGCTGAGACGCAGAGGTAAGAGCATGATATGCACATTCGAAGACACATTCAGTCATTGACACACATCTGGGGGACACGCTCACCACTACCAGTTTCATTAAACACATCTTCACAACTCTTCTTGTGAAGCCACACTACTATTTCACTGATGTTTTCTAAAAAGCATGAAACCATATTTTTATATAGAACATGCTGTGATGTGTAAGAAATACAGATATTTTTTTAGCCCATTCCATCTCTGTGTAATAGACTTGGTCACACTGCCTTACACAAACTGGGAATGAATAAACTGGAACATTTCTCCAGTGAAAAGGCATAGTGTATGCATACCCACACTCTTTAATTTGTGTATCTAAGTGTGTGTGTGTGTGAGTGTGATCGTGTGTATGCTGCCATGAGCATGGATAGGGCCATGGGATTCAGAATGGGGATGACACAGGGATGGATTCTAACCAGGCGAGGAGGAAGGGAGCGGCACTTTTTGTTTGGAATCCATTTCCTTTGCAATGAGTAATTTATATTCATCACATCCATGCTGTAGATGTCTACACGACTGTGTGTAAAAGTGTGTATATTTCCATGCCAGTCTCCTTCCATTGCACATAGTGCACTAAACGGCAAAAATGATGAAATTATCTGTTCTGCGTGTCTGTGTGCGCCAGTGTGTGTGAAAAAGATAGTGTTATTTGGCCTGAAAAGTAAATAGATTTCTGTGCAGATGTTTTATGTTTGTGTGTGCGTGTGTGCTTGCATGTTTGTCCCAAGAGAAAACACTAATGGGGGTAATTATGATGCCTTAGCACTGATGGAACTGGATAGAGTGAAAGAGGGTTGGAGGAGGTGTGGCAGGCCTCTTAACAATTTTGCCCCTGAATACACACATATAAAAAATCTCTGACACTCACACACAATACAACAGATGTGGCCGTGCATTGTAATGTAGACACACACAAACATGGGCTTGTCTGGCTGAAGAGAGTGACCATAGGCAGATGCCAGTTGTAGTTCTGCCAAATAGACTCTCAGCAACAACAGCAGCTGTGAACGCTGCCATCACACGTTCACACACCTCAGATTACGGTCTCGCATTTTGTTCTATTTTCTGTTCTTTTATTTTTTGTTCTCCTTTTTTCTGCACTGAATCTTCCTCTCTTCTGTTCTCTTTGTATTCAAAATCTTTACCACTTATCCTCTTCGGCTTATTGTCTGTCATTACTCTTCTCCCTCCTGTTCCTCTCTTCATCTTCTGCATGCACCAGTGCATTGTTCGTGTCCAACCTAGTCCACCGTCCAAAGATGGTTGTTAGGGGCACTGGAGAATAGATTGGATTGATCCTCGCTAAATGAAGGACTGGAAGACAGACAAGTCATCACTGGTCAGTGTATCAGAGCAGATGGATACGTCTCTTCTTCAGTGTTTGTCTCATACGTAACCATCCACACTTAGCTTTTCATCTGCTGGATGTTTGCCTGGATAAGACACGCACACGAGCGGTCGCAGACGCCAAGGCGCGTGCTGCACTTGACACACATGGAGAGTGAGGCAGAGGAAAATGCCCTGCAGAAGCTCGGAGCTCCAAAAGAGAAGGGTGACAAAATGCAGTAAATTGGACAGAGCGAGGGAACGGGACAGAGAGTGAAGAAGAACCTTGTAATATTGATGACAGAAAGCCCTTATTAAAGTTTGAACTTCCAGCTGCTTCTGCACTCTCCCATTTTGTTCTTGTCCTGATTAGGATCTTTATCATAACGGCATTAATTCATATTTTTTTTCTTTTTCTCTTTGCTTCCCACCATTCCCCTGCCTTTCTTTTCTACCCTCTCTCTTATTCAAGAGAGTGCACAGAGGCACCGTTGCCCTATGAAAAAGTGTCCTGGGAGATGGACAGCCACCAAGAGTATATGAATGAACGTGATCAAAGCTGAAACACTTTAACTTTAAATACAGAAACTCTCTTGAAGAATCAAATTAAAAATCTAAATTATCTGGAGTGTCTCACACACACACACACACACACACACACACACACACACACAGTTATTCACGCATGACCTACACTCACACCATTACCGTTTTTAAAGAGGAAGCCTTGGCAGAGGAAAGACAGATGACGCATAAATGCCTTGAACTTCTGGCATCATCAGAATTTTAAAGCATCTGTCTCAGTTCTCTTTGCCCTTGCTCCTGTTTTTTTATACCAGCTGTTTAGTCAGAACCAGAACACATCAGACTTGAAATACTCACTTTTTTTCCCTACCATACGCACTCTCATAGACACACTATGTAAAAATGATTGATTTAGGAGCTTCATAAGGAGATTTTTCCTGTGCTGTCCAATATGTAAATCTTGAATTATATATCTGTGGCCACAGCTATGCTGAAGGTATGCTATGCAGCTATGCTTTATACTATAGAGCAGAAACATCAATCCCACAAATCCCAATTTGCCTCAACAGGCTATACAATCTGTGCAACATACGAAACCCTCTGTCCTTAGACCCTCAAATCGATTAAGGAAAAACTACCCAAAAATAACCCTTTTAACGGGGGGGGATGATAGAAACCTCAAGAAGAGAACCAAAGGAAGGATCGATCTCCCAGGACGGACGGACAGAAATCATAGTACATACAAATATAATGGAAATTATGAAATTGTAGTATATATAATCATGATCAAAAGTGTAGAATGTGAAATATAAGGGATGAGGATGGCTCAAAAAGGACACCTGAGCAGCTCCAGGTGATGCCAACCAAGCAGGACCCGAGCCACACCACCACCGCCCCCTCTCAATTTCAGAGAAAAGGCTTGCACGGAGAAAGGCTCTGCTGTATGAGGAAGAGCTCATTGTTTGTCCAGCAAAATGGCAGATATGACAGGCATTTCTTTAACTTGCTGAATGTTTTCTTCGCTTGCAACACACCCAGAAAATTTAGCAGGAAATACAATAAAGGCTCAATCACTTCTTGCGATCACATCGCGTTCTTGCTGTGTTCACATATGCTGCGTAGTCCATATTAGTCGATATTTTGAGAAGGAGGTAACAGCTTAGTCTTAAATGTACCCGCGCAGATACCAGTGATGTGAGTAGAGATACACTTGACACGTAAATATAAATCAGATTCAACACATCCATGATCCATGCTTTAGATAAAATACATACGCAAAGACTTTTCACTGTTTGTAGGGCTCAAGGGAAGTTTAAAAGCTATAAAACTCTTTCTGGGAACATTTTTAGATATAAGCTGGAAAAAAACTGTTGTGGAAATGATCTGAAAGCACTCAACACATAATGAACAAAACACCGTTGAAGTAAGTAATTATAATTAATTACAAGGAGATCACAAAACCTTACCACAAGAAACCCTACCAAGGTGTGTCTCTCCGAATACGTTTTCTTTGTCACTTTTTATACTGTTCCAAGACGAAGACCTTTACTGCAATTGGCTCTCAGCCCAAAGATAAAAACAGCCAAGTTACACAACACGTTTTGACCATGGAGTTTCCATACGCTGACATGGCTCAAACCCTCATGTCCGAGCAGCTGGTTTTACTCTAATAATATCTTCTCACAGGGGCCCACATACCAACACACATAGTTCAGATCATATAGGTTACAGAGACAGGCAAAGGCACACGAATAAATGATAAACCTAATGCTTAATACCATTACGCTTAATGCTATTTTTACTTTCACAAACTTCATGCATCATTCAATAATAACCTAAAACCAGGTAAATCTGAGTCAAAATAATACAAGAATGAGACAAATCTGATGATGTCTAATGTACTTTAATCAGAATCAGGAACAGCTTTATTGCCAAGGAGGTTTACACATACGAGGAATTATCTTGGGTATTTTTGGTGCAATAAAAGAAACATTGTAGAGTATTAAGAAACATAAAGAAAGTACTGCAGGTCAAGATATACAATAAGACATTAAAGAATATTAAACAAAAATATTATGAGAAAATAATAATCATGGAATAGTATACGTAAAATATGACAATATGTTATTTAATTTACAATATGTGTGTGCAATGTGAAACATATGTATCCTTTTGCTTTTCATAATGATGACGTATGTCCTAAAATTAGATGTTGATGGATTATAAGTTATTTGAGGTGAATATGATAGAGCTACAGCACGCAACATTTTTTTTTGTACCCTGCCACACAAGACTTATGTAATTCTAGAGTGAATGAACTGTAAAATATAGTTCTTTGGGCTTACAGTAGAGATGTAGCCTCAGACCTCTACCTTGAACCCTACTTGTGTCAATGCAAGAAATGTTTTTAAACAAATTTAATGAAAAGGATTTTATAAAAGCTGCTGCATTTTATAATAGTGATGTGGGATTGTTTTCACTATTAAATTGCATAATTTTACTTAACGTACAAAATAACTGGTCAGCCCTTATTTTCATACCGCTGAATAGACCAGCACCTGCTGTGCCTTCTAAGTGGTCTTAGTATTATGTCATAAATTAAACAGAAACAGTGCACTTCTTGATCAAAGTCAACCTTAAGTCTTATTTAAGATGTATATCCCTGCCAGCCTTCTTTCGTCAGAAATTCCATTATTCACATTTCATACAAAAAGTGCGACCTTGTGAACTCAAACAGGCAGGCTTTTAACAAAAAAAAACCATCATGAAACCTTACACTTCCCTTCCCTTTCCATTTATCTAGTCTTAATTTACATTTACTTAACCTACCAAAACTTAATCTAGTAGTTGTCATGGCTAACAATGATAACAAGACTGAGTCTACAGCCAAGCTAGAAGTTCTGTGAGGCTGTACTCTGGTAACAGCGGTGCCTTTAGCTAAATGCTAACGTCAGCATGTTAACATGCTAAAAATGACAATGCTAACACGCTAATGTTAAGCAGGTTTAATGTTCATGTTAACCGACATAGCGTGCTAGCATGTTAACATTTGCAAATTAGCACTACACACAAAGTGCAGCTGAGGCTGATGGGAATATCATTAGTTTTGCAAATCATCAATTTAGTCATAAGTAGTATTGCACAAATAGAAATTTTGCCCCGATGATGGCACTAGATCCCGAGGTGAACGTGAATGTGTGAACCAAATTTCATGACATCCAATAGTTGTTGAGACATTTAACGCAAAACCACAAAAGTCAACCTCAGGGTGGCACTAGAGCAAACGTCAGCAGATCTCTAAATGTCATTCACCTTGACTGTCTGTACAAAATTCAATGGCAATCCATCCATTAGTTGTTGAGATATTTCAGTCTCGACCAAAGTGGTGGACCGAACCACCCACATTGCCAGATATGCTAACTAGCAAGGCTAAAAACAAACATGTATTATGTTACTAGCTACAGTCATCAAAGAATGCGAGCTCACATGAGATGCAAATACGCTGATTAATTTTGAACTGATCTGACCAAAAACCTTCAGTGTTCAAAATATGTGATATTTTCTTAGTGGCTCACTGTTGTGTAACGTTTGTGGTGACAAGGTTCCTGCACTGACATTTTCCAGGCAACACGTCCATGTTAGGCTTATACTAGAAAAAGACCGCCTGGACAGCAGTGAGAGCCAGCTTTTGCAAGAATATTTTCAGCAACACAGAAGGTAATCAGCTGTAACTGGCGCTTACATCCATCGATTACTCATTGTTTGTGAAAGCGCTAATCAGCTTTAAATTAGCCAAACCGATAAACTGATGGGCTTCTTGCTTTGATGCAAGATGTCAGTGCCCCCCAACCCACGCACACACACATTTAATCATATGCATACACAAACACAGACTGAAGCAGGCACAGCTGTGATTTCAAGCATTATTTTCTTTGTTTGTGTTATAGGTGTGTCAATAAAGCAACATCAGGAGAGAAAAGAAAGTAAATTATTAAGTAAGTTATTGCAGCTACCTCGAGAGCACATTACATTACAGTATTGTCAAAAACAACAGTTTGATTCAACAGTTTGTCGTCTTATTTTTTATTTTTACACGAAAAATACATTTTTATTTTAAACCTAAAATCTTTTATGTCCCGAAACTGCACACCAAACTACAACAATAGTGACAGAGCATCTAGTGTCACATTTGATTGGTTTTGAAGCATTGTTGGCGGTATGCAGCAAAATTGTCATTGACCAATCAGGTAATTTGACGGCAAATCTGTGTTTAGATTGTGAAGTGACAACCACAAAGCACATAGTAGCAAATGTGTCCCTCAGCTGGTTGTGATTCATTGTGAGAATATGCTTGTGTGTGCACGTGTGCGTGTGTTTTCTGTATTTTCCCGACAGAGTCTCTTTAGTGTGTCACCCTCCTCCGTTCGTGCAGCTTTTAGCCTCCGGCAAAACAGCACAACATTTAAAGCAGACAAGACTTAAAGTGTCAAACAAGGAGAAAATAAGCTCATCTATCCGGCTAGTTCTACCCAATCATGTCACATCTGGGTTCCCTCTCTCGCTTTTTATTTCTGTTGCCCTCTGCTCATTTCTCTCTATTTCCTTCTCCTACTGGATCTAAATTTTACTATCCTGTTTGAATAGAGGCAGATTTAACATCCCGGTAACACCATTAAATTTAAGAGTCGGTGTGTATGTGGACTCAGTGAGGAAGCCAGTGGGCATTAAACTGTGGAGAATGACACAGATAGAAACTTTAACTAATTCCCACAGCACGGGGACTCACAAAATACAGCCCCCCCCCCC
>CM022472.1:7814387-7875514 GCA_011952105.1 Coreoperca whiteheadi | reverse complement strand
TTTTTTTTTTTTTTTTTTAGGTGTTGTTGTGAGGTAGTTGCATGTGGTGTGGAGGTTGTTGGGGGGTTGGGGGGGGGTGGGGGTGTGTGTGTATCTTTAACATCAATTAATCTTCCGTCTCCCTCTCTGTCTTCTCATCCTTTGGCTCTCTTCCTCTCACTAAGTCTTCCCTTCCATTTTTCACTAGTTTTTGTTCTGGTCTCTGCACTTTCCACTCTGTATACTCTCCTCGCTCTGTGTGACTGCGTGTCGACTGGCCTCTTTGGCTCAAATATAAGATGTAAAGGGCATTCCCATAATGCAACAGTTCTTTATCACTCTGTGGCTTTCTAGCATCAGCATAAACCCCTTAAAGTGTAATCACCATAGCATGTGCCCACAGACACACACACATTTATAAACACACACATGCACGCACAGATTTCACAGTCACACTCTTCTCCTCCTCCTGGCTATATTGTTATCATGGACCCTCTTACAGATGAATTCTATATAATGCAGGAAGATTCACATGTAGAGACACACACACTGACAAGAATGAAGAGGAAAAATAAGACAAAATTAACAGTGGACCAATCGTGGAGTGGATGAAGTAAATCTGTGTCTAGAGAACCAAACACTACTTGTTCAGCCCTTGTTTACCATATTCACCTCCCACTGGCCTCCATTTTTTTCAAATTAAACAAATAACCTACATTTCATAGGAAAGACTGTTGTAATATAAACTTTATATTCCACAACTTCTCTTGTTAGACATTTCCTATGTCTCTTCACTCTCTGGTGGATGATGAATGCCTTGGCCAAGTTTATACACATTTCAAACAGACTTATAGCTATTCTGCTATTTATATCAATTATTACTGTTATGCTTTAGTTTGACTGCAAATTCTCGCTGATGAATTTTTTATTGCTGAATCTTTGAACTGAGATTCAAATTTAAACAGAAAAGCCAGAGTCCTAGTTTATTGCTGATTAGCAACATGAATGTGTGGATGTTTTTTTTTTCTCTGTACAACAAAGTTTAATTAATACATACTAATAATACTGGTGCATCACAATTATAAAATAAATTTGCAAGTAAATGTGTTTTCCATGTGAAAGTTAAAGGGGCACTCCGCTGATTTATCACAGGAAGTTCAGTTTACCCATTAGAGGAGTATTGTGCAGGCTCACAGAGTGGAGGTGTGGGGTTTGAAAGAAGTGGCAATTAATTTTCTTATGAAAGACACTATCCAGTTGCATTTTGGGAAATGTAAGATCCAGTGTTTTTTTGAGCTTGACCCATACTGGGGAATAAAAACCAGGATATCTTTGACCATTATTTGTAAAAAATCTCTTGTGAGTCCTCCAACTTTATGGGAGTGCAAAGGTAAATTGCTGGAGTGCCTATTGTAAGTTAAGTTTTAATACAGATCCAGTGTCACGAATCTTGTATCTAATACATTGTGTTTTTAATCAATAAATCATGAGTTACATGATGTGGGTAGGAAAGGATGACAGGGCTGCTTGGTTAGTAAAGGGAGAGTGACGTGGCTACAGGACTGAACCAACAAATTCAGTGAGTCATCTGACATTCTGTGGCCACCATATTGCCTCCTGAAGCCATTGACTGAAAGGCTTAATAGATTTAATGAATCATTTTAGCCTGTATATATGAGCCGTCATTGTTCAGAACCAGTCACTGGAGGGGCAGTACCTTAATCTCACTTAGTCATTCCTGAACTGATACTATGCAAAACACGTGAATGCAAAATACAATAGATTAGATGAATTTTATTGAGAAATTAGGTCATTTTGCAGCAGAGAATAGCAGTGTAGGTTTGGCATTTAACTTTTGCAAGCTTAGCAGATATTTTTAATTAAAAAATGAACTGAATCTCAACATGAAATATTGAAATATGGTGCTTAAAGAGATATTTAATAACACTACTTGTTTAAAAAGTAAAAGCACAACACTGAAAACTGTTTATTTCTGCATCTTAGGGCATCTCCAAGACTGTCACTTTATTTGTTTTTTTCCAGTGTCCCATCCTTTTAGTGAACCCATTGCAGCTAAATGTTGTCTGTGTGTGTATCTGTGTGCTTAGTTCCCACAGCACCTCCGCAGGAAGTGGAAGTTGTAGCTATCAACTCGACTACAATCCGCTTCACCTGGAACCCTCCACCTCAGCAGTTTATTAATGGCATCAACCAGGGATACAAGGTAAGCATCTGGATGTGTGTGTTCGTTACAACACTAAGTAAAAACTCTTGTAAAGTTGAACAAAATAAAAGACCTTTGTCTAAATAAAAAAAAAACAACAACAACATTTTCTCATACGTGCAGGATCTCACCTGTATTTTTTTACGAGAAATTAACTTCTTTAAATTTTAAATTAGTTGACGTTGTATAGAAACATAAATGTGAAACACTTCTGATATATTATTTGTATGGCAAAATACCTCTTTTGAATGTTCACATCTGTTCACATCATCAAAATGTTTATAATAACACCCCATCTCCAGATACTAAATTAGAAGTGATATTAAAAATGCAGTACTGCAGACAAGACAACAGCCAGTATTTTAATAATATTGAGGTCTCGAGTACTAGACCTGCAACCCATGGATAAAAAAAACAACAACCTTAAAACAGTCTGTAAAAAATAATCTAATAATTTTTACTGCATGTTATTCAGCAATTTAACTGATTTAATTAAAATACAAACAGATGCTTGGAAAATGCAGCTTTTCTGTGTCTCTGTCTCTCTATGTCAGTGTGTGAGTTCATTTTGTGAAAAACCTCTCATAGGACTTTCAGCTCGTAGGTCATGTCCTAGGCCGCGCTGCTTTGCTCTTTTTTACCCCAAACCTTAGCCAAGCCAAGTGAGGAATCAGCTCCATGTAGAAATGAAAAAGCCTGATGGAGATATAGGTAAAAGAGAGAATTAAATGGGAAAAGAGGACGAGGTGTTGAGACAATAGGGAGCGGGAGGGAAATAAGAGATAATAATAAAGAAGCAGGTTAATAGGGAGCAGGGTGAGAACGAAGGATTAAACAGTGTGAGTGATCTGTATGTACTAGTTCTGGTATGTGATTTCTTCTTCACTTCATTGTAGCAACCAAACCCCTAAGGAACTGATTAACATGACAAAGAAAACACATTGCACATCTTGCTGTGCGTCACTGGAGCCGCGTGTGTGTGTGTGTGTCTGAATGTTGGTGTCTTCGTTGGTTGATAAATACTATATGGCTTTCCATCTGTTTGATGTGGCTCTCTGATCCTGTCTCTGTACACCAGCCTTTACCACTCCAAATCAGCGGAGCCTCACAGTGCAGCTCTGCACATGTGGGTGTGTTGTGCTGGTTAGAGGACAGTAGATAATGATATTAATTAAAGGAGGATATGAAGCAAAGCCTCATCTCATCTCATCCCCCCACAGATCACTGACTGTATACAATACCCTTAATAATATAGCTCAAAACTGATTGATGGAGGGAGAACTACTTGAGAAGACAAGTTTCATGTCTTCCGTTTGCACGTCCTTGAAACAGTCTTCTGACGTACTTCAGATTTTCTTTTGGAGTGGTGGCGTTTTAGACAGTTTGAATTCAGATAACATGTTCTACCTTTCTAGCTATCTGTATTATCCATCTATATGTCTATTTATTTGTTTATCTAATTATCTCAGCTTACTGATAATCATAACACAAGGTATATACTAATAGACAAAGAACAGAGCATTAGGTTTTCATTAAACAGATTGCATTTGGCCTTAATTCTCATGGCTAGCCAAGTATAAAGAAACCTTTATGAAGTATTTTACCCGAGACCTGAGGTAACACAAGTGGCTGCAGAAAGAACACTTTGTACCATAGTGTTGTACTGTCCCTGCTCTGGTCCAGGGTCTACTCGGGGACAGTGCTGTACTGCGTTGTGTTCTTCAGCACACTTTGGGTTTCCATTGCAATCTGGTTCAGAATCCACACGTTACTATAGCAACTGCAAATCCAATCATCCCAGGACCTGATGCTTGAGGGTGCCAGATCAGCACTCTTTTACTGCACCCAAACTGTACTGTGCTGATAATAAATTACAAATAGAAACCCTCATTTTACCATGACAGACTGGGTGCAGTGCAGCACCCTTTAGGCAGAGAGAATAGCAGCCACTCAACTGTCTCTGCGAATCACCGGCTTTATCCTAATAGGAGATTGATTGGCTTCCTATTACTGATTGTCGAGGTAACATGAAGCAGTGTGTACAGTGGAACAGCATTTACAGTGTTAATCCTGAACATTTCTTTTTTGGTGTATTTGGCAACATAAATGTGTTTTTGTAACACTTATTCCACAGATCTATTCAAAGCCAAATGTGTCGTTATGAACGACTGGGGGCTGTGCTGCTACAATCTACAACGCCCACAAAACCCAAAATGGTTAATTAGCGTGAAGCATATTGACTGAATAAACAGTAAATAAATAACGATAGTTCCAATATGACATCACTCCCTTGTTTACTCATTCATCACTCCCATAATAGACACTCAGTAGTTTACTCTGTAGTGAGCCATATATTGAGGTTTTTGACATTTATTAATCATCATCATTTTGCGTCATCACTTAAAGGTGCTGAGTCTCACAAATGTTCACGTCTATAAAATGCAATGCTTTGCATTGTGCGATTGTTAGCTGAAAATAGTCATGCAAAACCCTAAATGGAGTTGTGGTTTGTGAATGCTAACAAAATACAGTGGTAGATTCTCTTTTAACTTAGCGAATGGACACAATACGTCAGTATTATATGGAACAGAAACTTGGACATTGACTATGGCAACTCCCCAACTTTGGATCCCTTATCCAAGAGCTTTGAAGTCCTTATCCTAGGTTTACTATATATGTGGTTGCCTCATGTCTTTGTCCAGTTTGACATTCGTTTGCTTGCACAGTTAAAGGCTGCAAATCAATCAGTGTGCTCCAGTCCCTTGTTTTCCCTTGGACCTTAGTATTATATATCGTCCTTTTTTTAGTAAATTGCAGAACAGAGACTAATGGAGCACACAAGGGTGCTGGAAGAAGTGTGGAGCTTAAGATCTCTGCTGAAATGACCTCTCTGGAGAAACAGAAGTCATTGACTAAACCTTTTTGACATGTGAAGCCTCACGGAGATGTGGCACAGTCATTGGGTTTCCTCTCGATTATGTTCAATGAAAAATTCACAGTTTCAACTAGTTATTCCAACACTGTTTGTATGTGGCAACTATGGCAGAGATCAAGATCAGGCACTCTCTTAAAGTTGTAGGCTACCCATGTAATGATAGGGATTTATACTGTACAGGGAAAATGTGGAGAGAAGGGGTCACACACTGCATGCCATCAGTGATACCGCATACAAACACAAGCCTGTTGCCTAATCAACAGTGTTGGTTACTGTCATCATTTATCGGGCAGAGAATAAACCAGAACAAGGAGGAAATAGTCTAGAATACTTTCTAAAGCTTTGAGACAGCATGTGAGACGGTGGGAGTGTGCGCAAAGCATTTAGGGCACAGACATTGTGCCTACAGGTCACAGTTCATGAAGTTTGGAGATCAAATACAGATAGAAATAGAAGCTTTGCTTTGCACCCCTGCTGGCAATGCAGGGATAACAAATGTATGTAAATGTCTCACCAACAATATGCCATTAAATAGACATTTTGAATTCTATAATCAGTTGCAGCTTGTGTGCAGACAGTCTCTTTTGTTTTGTTTTTTGCATTTACCCACCACTAACCCATTGTACTGCTAAATTCTGATGAAAACTTGGCCCTAAGTTCACATTATTATTTTTTACCAGGAACTATAAATATGGGTACTATATCACAGTGTTGCCTATGGCTCTGTCATTATGAATATGTACGTGAATGCTTTTCACAGTTAGTTTTTGTGGCTAAAGCAATAACACACACCAAACTGATGTGGTGCTGAATATAAATCAAGTCTCTCAATAGAGACAAATTAACCTTTCATTAGGAGTTTAGTTAGACTGATAATCAAACTTAGTGTTTGTTTCCATGATAATGGCCTGCTGGCAGGAATTTATGTTGAGTGGTACATTCATACGTAAATAAAAGCTTACATTTTAATATGTATGGAATGCAGATAACTTTTCCTGGAAATGAAAAGAGAATATTGTTTTGCCATTTTGACAAATTTGTGAATAGCATTTGGCAGTTTTAAACTTTAATGACGAAAAACCCTTGGGTATCAGCCTAATTTAAAAAAGATTCACCATAGCCCATACTGTTGTTCAAATAAGTTTTGTCTCATAAATGCAGTTTGAATAATATGATTTGAATTTGGTTGCCTGAAGCTAATACTGCTCAGTTAAAATAATGACTCAACAAATAATGGAAAACAAATAACTGCGATGGACATTTTAGTTGCTGCGGTGACCTGCCAGATGAAGGAAGATACAAAATATATTATTTGCAATGTAGATGTCACCAGTAACCATTTTTCCACACTTAACACAGCTACTGGTCTGGCCAGAGCAGTCGCCAGAGGATGTTACCGTGGTAACCATAACCCCAGACTACCCCGGTTCACGCCATACAGGATTAGTCAGCGGACTCAAGAAATTCACCTGGTACTTTGGCTCCACCCTCTGCTTCACAACACCTGGAGACGGCCCCCGCAGCCCGCCTACCCTGCTGCAAACACACGAGGACAGTGAGTACACACACACACACACACACACACACAGACACACACACACACACACACACACACACACACACACACACACACACATGTCAATGTGAATAAAACCGGAACAGAGCACAAAGAACCATCCATCGGACTCTCCTGTGAATAATAATGAAAGTGTATGAAGTGAAGTGGATTGACTGTGTTCAGTGCAGCTGTTTCTATCAGTGTGATACACAGCTGTGTACACAATGTCTTTACACTAACACCCCCAGTCTTCTCTCTGGCTCTTTCTTTCTTTTCTCTCCTTTTTTATCTTTTTGTTCTAACTTTCCCCTCCACTTCACCACTTTCATTTTTCCTCCACTGTGTCTTTTTAAGTTGGGAGTTGAGTCATACATTTTCAGACATACTGGTATTTATAGCCTACTGTTCCATGGATAAACATAATAGCTGCCACTCCCAGTCGCAAGTACACATGCACACACTCGTACCGTCAAATAAACACAATAGCCTATAGGCAGACAGACAAGCAATTATTACCAACCAGCAATTATCGAGTGGGAAAGGGATATTAGAAGTCATTTATACACACACTTGCACATACACACACACTCCCACACGTACACACAGATATTGATTGGGTGCTGGGCGTGTTGCAGGGTTAACGGTGGGTGTAATTCTTGCTTGATGATAGCTTTTTGCGTGTGTGTGTGTGTGTGTGTCTGTGTGTGTGATTGTGTGTGAGTGTTATTGAATGTCTCAGATGAATAGCTTAATCGCTCTGCAGGGAGAGGGGTTAGAGAGCCATACATGAAATGAGAAACGACAGGCATGCATGCACCCGAGTGTGTGTTGGTGTGTGTGTGTGTGCGTGTGTGGTGGTCAATGCAGATGTGATAAGGAGGTGGTGTGAGACGCTGAAGAGCAGTAGGTAATAGGCTGCATACAAAAGAGATATGTGTGCTTGCGTAGAAGGATGAGTCGAATCGAACGTTTTCTGATTTGAGGTTTCTGTTGAAGAAGTAAAAATATAATTAATACTATCTGATGTATTTGGGGGGTTTTTTTTCAGCACCTGGATCTGTTCGCCACCTGAGCTTCACGGAAATCTTGGACACATCACTTAGAGTCAGCTGGGCGGAGCCTGGAGACAAGAACGGCATCATCACTGGTTAGAGCATTACAACATCAAAGTATTTGAATTCCTCCACCAGCTCCATCTTCCCTCCATAATCAAGAAACATTCATTTTACCACTATATTTTCAGTCCCATTAACAGTCGTGATGAGAGAAGCTTAAATTAAAGTTAGAATGTTCTTGCCAGAAAGTCATACACACAATGATTAGACATAATATGCCCAGTGTTTCCAGTTAAAAGGTATTCGTCTCAGGTGGACAAATACAATGTGAAGGACTAATTGAAGTAAACAAGTGAAAAGCATCGAGGCAGGCAGCAGTGAGTGAGGAGCCCTAAAATGTCTATACTTTCTTCAGTGTTCTCCGCTTAGTCTTTTATTTTTTGTCTGGCTTCCAAAGACATCCCCCTTTCTCTGACACTGTGTTTGTGTACAACTGATTCATCATCATCTAATCCCTTCTCTCTGCAGCTTGTCTTCTCACATTATCTCCAACATGCCCTCATCCCACGCCTCCCAACACCCAGGGTGTTGTTTGTGTGGCGCATCACAGAGCTCAAGGCACTTCTCCCCCCTCCCCAATTCAGTTTGCCTCAGCTACTCCATGGCTCTGTTAGACAATGGTGCTGGTGAACACGACAAGCTGCTGGGAATTAAGCAATCACACTACATTGTGTGTGTGTGCATGTGTCTGTGTGTTGACATGGCCGCACCATGCCTGACATTGATCAGCCACCTACACAACACGACCACAGTCTTAACCGCAAAAGGCTGCAGTGGCTTTCCAGTCGGCTCACACACTCAGAAAATTATTATTCAATCAAGGTCACCTTGCACATTTACTCTTTTCTCCTCAACCTGCATTTCATCCAGCACCTGGTGAGCAGGGAGACAGATGAGGGACCATTCACTCTCTCCAGGGCTTTACACACAAGTGGCCTCTCACTCACACACACACGTACATTTGAAGGTGGTGGAGGGTGATGCATGACTGTGAAGATGCGAAGGGACAGACAGGGACTTTGACTGTAGTTACCCCTCCCGCACTCTCCTACTCCTTTTTGGCTCTGCACCTCTCATTATGTGTAAGTGTGGTGCTTGCCCGTGTGTGTGTGTGTGTTTTTGTGCATACATGTCTGTGCATGTCTATGTACACATTTATTAAACCTGCGTGTGCTCTGCACCCCGCAGGCTATGTGTTGTGGTGGGAAGCATCTGGCGTGGAGTCGAGTCGTGAGGAACGTTCACTGTCCAACTCCACCCTGCAGTACCAGCTGACCGGCCTCACCTCCACCACCGCGTACACACTACAGGTGGCAGCGCTCACCGCCGCAGGACGGGGCGTGGTCGCGTCCTCCACCATCTCCACTGGAGTTCCACCGGGTACTGTAAATACACACACATACACACACACAGGAGCCGGTGACAGTGGATGTTAAAAAAAGATTTTGTGTGTACGTGTGTGTGTGTGTGTGTAAATATGACTGATGAGCTCTTACGATGCCATTGTCTTTCCTCAGGCTGATAAGTGGCTGTTACTGTGCATCCATGAATCATCACCCACACAACCAACACACACAATTACACACACAGTCACACACAAGAGTTAGTCATTTACTGCATCTCAGAGAAGGTTTTTAGTGTGTGCCTTTATTTGTGTGTATACCGAATGCACACCATGCTTGTGTGCATGATAAGTTTGTATGATTGGGCTAAGGCCAAGTTACAATCATTATTAGTGCTGATTAACTGCAAATGGCGAAGTGGAGGGAATGCAGCAATGAGAGAGGGCAAGAGACAATCAAAGAACAGGACTGAAGAAGGGAGAGCAGATAGAGAAACATAATGAGGGAAGAACAGAGAACACAAAAAAAAATGCAATCTCCAAAGAACAGAAGACTAAAGTCTCTCAGAAATGGACGGAGAGGCAGAGAGAAAGTGTAGGAGAATGGAAGAAAAACCCGGCTCATAAAGCAGGATTTCTGTCCTAACATTTTCCGATTACTAATTTATGAATAAAAGCAGAAAAAGTGAAAGCATGATGGATACAGACAGTTCTTAGATTCAGAAGTCATTCATTAATTCATGAAAGCAAAAGACTGAAGGAAAGACGGAGGACTGAAGATTAGGAAAAAGAAGCTAAAGAATGAGCAGAAGGAGAGGAAGAGAGAGATCCACCGAGCATAGATTCTTGTCTTGTTTATTTATTCATGTATTCATGGAGTTGAGAGAATTTTGTCATTCATCTGAGCAAGGCAGCTGATATCAACATTTCCACATTATAACTCTTACAAGTTTGCTGTATGCACTTATGGAGCAATGGAGGCTGATAGCCATAATTTGTATCAGTTGCACACATTGTACCTCGCTGTATTCAGAAAATATAACTGGACCCAGTAATGTTATGTAGTCATTTTACAATTAAAATCCCCTCAGATATCGTATAACATCTGTCTGAGGTGTACCAGTGTACTGATGGGTTACAACACACACACACACACACGGCTTTACCGATCTGTATTCTGCCATGTTCAGCAAATATGATGCTTGTGATGCTACAGCAGAATTGGATGGATTACAGCAGATCACACCAGAGCACTTACACCATCCAGGGATACCAAGTATTATACAAACACAGCGAAGAGAAGTGGTTGAAAAGTGGGTCTGAAGTGCTCGGTCTTGTTGTTATTGAGTGAGACAATTTAGAGCAAAGTGGGTTGTGATGATTTCTAATTATGTAAATGTCATTAACGGAAACAAGCTGCTATATGTTTTATTCGTTAGCACGTGATTTAAAACAACTACAACAAAAAACAAAACAGGATTTTTGCCTGAGTCTCCAGGGCAGTTGTCAAATGTGCTGCCTGCCTGACCCATGCGAATTCAATTCAACAGCTGTCGGTGAAGAAGTCTATTCAGAGCCAGCTATAAATTGTGTGTGGCATTTGAAAGGTGGAGTTGTAAACCTTTCATTTGAATATTTAGTTCTGGTTGAAGTGTGCATACAAAACGTATTATTATTCCTCTTTGATTTATTCCAGCTTAAAAATAAAAACCTCACCACCAGGACAAAATATTAAGTCTTCTGGTTGCTAGTTGTTGACCAAATTCAGCGCAGTGCTCAGCTTGAATGTGACAGAAGCAACTATTCAAACTTTTAGTCAATGGTGTTTAGCAGCATATGCCAAGGAACAAACTTGGGCTGCATCAGTTATGCTATTTTCTTTGTACTGTAAGCTGCTAGTTGATATCCAATTGTTCTTTCCTCCTATTTATATCATTTGTCAGTTGGGGAAGACAGTTACTGTCTAATTATTTTTCCTGAACAAGTTATCTTCACAAAATAGCTTTTTAGAAGTTGGTGTTCCTCCTGCATTTTAATCAAAGATGCTTTGTCGGGGGGAAGGAACCTGCAAGATACAAAGATATGTTAGACTTAATTGAACGATACTGTCCGTCAGCTACATTTTGTCGGCTCTGCGTGGACATGTTTATACTTTAGGTGTATTGGCTTTTGGAGTGATCGGATACATAACAATTGATCAGTCAGACTATCAGATGCAGCTTGAAATGGACCAAACATTTTTGATTTGGGGGAGATCATTTCTAAGCCAAGTCCTCACGCGTTTCCAGCTTCTCTCGTGGTCGTGGCGTTCAGGCTGCCGCAACTGGTCAGCCGCATTGCACGTTTCCTGTCACTCATTAGTGCCACAGAGATGGAACAATGTTAGAATAGGAATGGGTCAAATAGAATTTATGAGGCTTGCAGCTTACTCAGACATTTATAGGTCTTGAATGGACTTTAGTGAACTGTGTGTTTAATTCACCTCTCGCCTCCACTGGTGTACAGATTTATCTCTCTGCATTGTATTGTCGACCTTGGAAATATGAATTAAATTGTTCTGACAGAGAGAGATTTAGAGCTGTAGCATAAGTGCCTGTACTTAAAATTAACTTTTTTTTTTCTGTGACCAATCTTTTATTTTCCTTTTTTATGGCCAAGCATGGACGCATAAAAAAATGACTGGAGGCAACTTCTTGGCTCACTCCTACTGAAAGCATTTTTGGTACTTAAGTCATTATTAGCAACATGATTTACTTCTTTTTCTCTTTCTATTATCAATGTTATTGCAAGTGTATTAGAGATAAGCCACGTTACAGTTCTGACTACATGTTTTCAGTTGTGGCATTGTACATATTTTTAACCCTTCATGGAAAACTCTTTATAAAAACATTATTTGTTGCTTGTCGTTTCTTTTGATCCATCCCATTGAAATAATTTGCCATGCTGCGATGCTACAGTCCTTTTTCTGCTTGAACAAAGCACTCATTTTTGTAGCAGCAAGCAGAGGCGGTTTTATTTCAAATAATTTGTAACTCACTATTGAAACATCACAAATGCAGTACACAGGCTTCTTTTCTTTTCATAAATAACATTCTTAGGAGTGCAGCAATCCCGCAGGATTTGGTCAATAACTATTTGGTAAGAATACATAAAATTAAGTGGTGAAAAGTGACCCTCCAGTATTAGCTGCATGATAGCAAAATTAGTTCTCTGTAGCTTTGAGTAAAGCAGTATTCTATCTGTTTTATATCTGCAGAACTTCCTGGGGCACCATCTAACTTAGTCATCTCCAACATCAGCCCTCGGACAGCAACACTTCGGTTCCGCCCTGGTCCTGATGGCAAGACCACCATATCACGATGGATAGTAGAAGGCCAGGTGCGTGTGTCTGTGTTTGTGTTTGCGTGCCTGCACGTTTGTGGTCTCTGCTAAATCTGAAACACAGCAGGAGGTAAAACTATTTCGCAACATACGATATCCGCCTTTAACAGGTGGTGAAGACGGATGGAAAGGAAGAGGCGTGGCGAGGCGTGTACCAGAAAGACAACCAGCCAGATGCGGACGCGCTGGAGATCCCAGACCTCGCTCCGTTCACCCAGTACAGGTGAGCAGCAGACACACCCGCAGCCTAAACAAGTACGTAATCGTCAAGTGCTACCACAGGCATACCTACACACACAAGCTCAGTCACACACATCTAACTCTCCGCCACTTTCTGCTGTATTGCAAGACTCAGGTGAAGTTAGATAAATCACACAGAGAGACAGTTCCATCTGAGACTTTTCTGTTTGTCAGCACCTTCACAGCTGCTGCATGCAGATCCTTATTACCCCCCTGCAACTAGCTAGAGGGAAGGAGAGGGGAGTGGGGTGGGGTGGGGTGGGGAGGGATGAGGGCAGGGGAGAAGAAAGGTGATGAGAAAGCGGGAAGGGCAGCAGAGAGCATTAAAGAGGAGAAGAGACAAAGGGATGAGAGACAAGGAGAATAGGAAATAGAGAAGAGAGGAGTGTCTGTAATCCCTGCTCAAGGGCCATGGGGAACCTGCAGTTTATAAACGTGATCTATCATCACTCTGAACAGCAGCAACTCCTCCTCTTTCTCTCTCTCGCTTTCTCTATCAATCTCTATCCATTTATCAGTCTATCTGTCTATCTCTGCCTCTTGCTCTGTATCTCCACCTTCGTCTGTAATGGGATTGCGGCGTGTGAGTGCACATGTTCCACACTCACAGGGATTATGTTGTCACAGGCGACACCATTGGGACATTAGATGAAGTGATGCACTTGTCTGTGTTTTTTATCCCCCGCTTTAAGTCCCTTTTTACACCCTGCTCTCTATCTCCCTATACAGAGACGCGAAATCATAGATGTAGTCTCTCACACGCACTCTGCATGCTCACACGTTTTATCACTTACACCCACACTGAAGCGTTTCTGCATTTAGAAGTTACAAAAGTAACAAATGCTCCCTCCCTAATGGCTGTGTGTGTGTGTGTGTGTGTGTGTGTGTGTGTGTGTGTGTGTGTGTGTTTGTGTCTCAACAGGTCTGTACACTTATATGTCTTTCGGCATATAAGTGTGTTTGAGAGTGTTTGGCATCTTCAGACAACTTTTGTCAGTAGTCTTTTCAGAAATCCTCTGGTGGAGAATTACAGCTGAATGATGCCATTGAGTAAAATACGTTTTAGGTCTGAAGCGATTAACACAAAAAAAGCATAATATAACGCTCTTATTAGAAGAAAACACAAAAGTCCAAAATAGTTTTTCTTCACTCTCTTCACACTCACTTACTGCGAAGTCTGTTTGTCTTGTTGACATGTCCTGTGATATTTTGATTATGCGCATTACACTATGGATCAATTGTCAGGTGACCTCTAAAATATTTTTTGACTGATGAGCAGCTGTATGCTGATCAATGCTGTATAAATCCATTTCTTAGGATTTTGCCACCGCGTCTACGGTAACGCTGTGTAATCAATTAATCAAATATTAGACACCCACCTTTCACCTTTGAAAACTCAACCAATGTCCAACTTGAGGTCCATTTGTTATTAAGTGACCGTCGCCGTCTTGGTTTTTAGGGGCCAGAAGGGACCATATTTGGATGAGCGGATGGAGCTAGCTAGCATAGTTAGCAAGGTGCATCCGTAATTCACGTTAACTGTGATATTAATTGGTGTGCTAATTTTAGCTAGCGAAAAAGAGGCTTAAAGCAAAATATACTTACCAGAAAAAATGAACATCCGACTTCTTAGAGCTTCTTTTAGTACAACCGAATGCTGAACAAGACATTTTTAGGCGACCAAAATGTTACTGTTAAGTTTTCATCAACTGAAAACACACTGTGAAAGGATCAAAGGTCAAAAACAAGTTCACGGCTAGTTAAGTGTACACAGTGCAGTTGATACGCATCGCCTCTATCCTGATTGACAGATTGCCGTGGTAATAATAATAATAATAATAATCTACAAAATGGACATAATGTTGTATTGAAGAAGACTTGAAACGAGCGATTGAGGCCAGGAAACCGTTTGCTGAGGTAATAAATCGAGGAAGAAGTAGGGTCATTTTCTCATAGACTTCAATTTAATTGAACTTCTTTTTGCAACCATTGGCGTCGCCCCCCTGCTGGGCATTGGAAAGAATGCAGGTTTAAGGCACTAAGGCATTGGCTTCACTGAGATCCACAGTAAAGATTATACGCCTGTTTTCACTGGCTGAGTAGAACTCCTCGTGAAAAATAAACTATATATTTGTCGTTGTGCTCTCTGTTCTCACCAGGTTCAGGATGCGGCAGGTGAACATTGTCGGCTCCAGTCCCATGAGCGCCCCCTCCAGGCTGATTCAAACCCTACAGGATGTCCCTGACACACACCCCTCTAACCTCACCCTGCTGTCTGCCACACAGACCAGCCTGTGCTTCAACTGGGAGGTACTGAAACCCACAGACACTTACACTTAACTCTGTAACACATTCAAATCTTACTCTGCCCCTTTGCAGTCATTCAAACTTTGCTAATTTGATGATTTGATGGGGATTTTCTTTGTGTTTCTGTGTATTTGCTCTTATTTTTACATCTGTGCATGTGTGCATATGCGCGTGTGTGTGCACTCACCAATAGCAGGACTGAACAGGTTGAGTCGTTGACAGCCTATAATCAGTGTCTCTCCTTGCTATCAGTGCTAACACTAATCTGTCACATTTACCATTCACCACGCGGATTGCTAGCAGCACAAACTGCAATGTAATTTTCCCCTTACTGTCTTTTCTTTTTTGCTCTTGTTCCTGCACTTCGTCCTCCTCTCTTCCCCTCCCTCTCTCTCTTTTACTCCCCCTTCCCCTCTTCTATTATAACATAAATGGAGAGCAGAGTATTTTCCATTTAAGAGTTGGAATGAGAAAAAGAGCCTGTCAAATCAGACACAGACACTGAGGCGCTATGGGCTACCTGTGCTGCATGCTAATGGGATTTTACCTGCATGTTAGCGTCCAGCCTGAGCTATGCTAGGTTTTCTGCTGTAATGGAACCATCACAATGGTTTTAGCTAAGGCTATTATTCTAAGCTGCATATTAAGGGTAATAAAGCTAATGTGACATTCTGTATTATGGCTCCTAAATGCTAAGCTGAGCTAAATCACTGGGGTATTTAAAATGGTTGAGTGTCTCACTTCCTTATCTGCCGCGCAGCACAGAGCAACCACTATACAATGTTGGTTAAAATCTTAAGTGGGATGATATACTGCGAGCAAACTGAACTTCTTACTTATGTGATTTTAGGGTTCTGAATAATAGGTGGTGGTAGCTGTAATACATAATGACATGGTGGTTCAGGGGCAGAGCAGAGACGGTGAGGTGACAGAGAAAAAGTATAGACAGGAAATGAGAGTGGACGCAGGTAAAGGGGATGGCAGAGTGTGAATAAAACAGGGAAAAGAGAGTGATAGATTGAGAAAGATCAGAAGATGGGATGTCAAAGGGGAGAAGACAGTAAGGTTTTTAGGATGTACTTAAGAGTTTGACACTGTCACATAAATAACCATATTCTTTAAAGGTATGAAATGCTTTTTCACTTGTGAGTGTGTGTGTTTGTGTGCTTTTGTTTTTATCATATTGTGGGGACCTAAATGTGATTTTTCAACTTGTGTTGTCTGGACCCAACTCCATTCTGGGTCTTTTTTGATACCACGTCTGGAGAGCACCACAACATTTCTACTCATAGTGGCTTTAACCATTTATTTTAAGGTTTAAACGCCTTTAAAAACCTATTTTCTCGATCAGCTTGTTACTATGAGTGATGAGGGATCACAATTTTCTGCCAAACTTAGAACAGTTTTGGTTATTTCGCATGAAAGATTTCTGTATTTTGTTTTTGTCCTTGCTTTTTGCACTGAAGTGGGCGGGGCTCTGTCACATATTTCTGTGAACCAATCAAAGTTTAACAACACTTGACTCAACATTTGATGACAGTTGGTGGGTTGTTTGATTTTGCCGCTTTTAACCAAATCTGATCAAACCACATCCATAAAGTTCTGCATTTTTGAGTTTTGAGTTCATAACAAATAAGGTTTTTTTTCTGAACTTTAACTGCGATTGTTGCTTATTTAGTTGTGAATATTTAATGTTATAGAAAAAAACAGGGGTTTTGTATATGTTCTTAGGTACTTGTGTGTGTGAGAGTATCTGTCTGAGCATGGTCCAATCATTGCGTCTGTATGTGTGCATGTGCATGTATCTGAAGCACATAATATATAGTAAATGTGCTATATGTGTGTTTTTGTTGTTTTGTGTGAATTGTATTATGATTGTTTTACCAAATGCATGAGTGTTCCTCTAAAGACCTGAAGTCGTGTAAAATACATTTCTCATAAATACATGTCAGGTTGTTTCATAGAGCAATAAGGTTCTGTGTGTTAACCAAATTATCATTTTATTAATCACAATTTTAGCAAAATTGGTTTCTCGTTCAATCATCATTTCAGCTCTTTCTCTATATGGATAGTTCTTCCATCAATCAGTGTCAAAATTAATTAATTTCACCAAGTGCAGTAACGCCACAGTCTAGCCAAGTGCTGACACATTATAAGATACTTGCACAGCTCACACTGGCCCTCGTTTATTAAGCTACTGTGAATTAAATTCAATTCAATTTTTTCATACAGCGCCAATTCATAACAGAAGTTATCTCATGGCGCTTTTCCTATAGAGGTAGACCGTACTCTTTATAATATTATTTTCAGAGACCCAACAAATCCCACCATGAGCAAGCACTTGGCGACAGTGGCAAGAAAAACCTTGCTTTTAAGAGGCAGAAACGTCAAGCAGAACCAGACTTGGTGGTGGGCGGCCATCCGCCGCTGCCGTGTTGGGGTGAGATAGAGAGACAGCGAGAGAGAGATGTAATGTAATGGTAGTCGTAATATTAACAAAACAATAATAGGAATAGGAATGATAGTGATTGGAATTATAGTGAAAATAATAGTAGAAAGACAAATAATAATAATTGTAGCAGCGGTCGTCGAGCAGAAGGGCAGCAGGTTGGAAATCATAGATCCAGACTTTACAGCTCTGGAGGCAGAAATACCTGCGTAAAGCTACAGGAGGAGAGAGGAGAGAGACAAGAAAGCACAAAACAATGGGAGAGAGAATATGTAGTATTAGTAACATGCATTAAAGTATGACCATTTCATAATAAACTAAACAAACTCTCTGAAAAAAAAACCCAGCAAAGCTGAAGAACTGAATTTTTTCTGTAGCCACATGTGCGCATGTAGACCAAGAATAACATACATATCTCTCTAATCTGCTCTTTTTTCTCTCTCCTCTCACTCTTTGTTACCCTCCAGCCTCTTCCAGAGTCCGAGTACAACAGCAGCCCAGAGACTGTGGGATACCGGCTGCGTGTGTGGAGGACAGACGGCCAGGGAGAGGACAGGACCGAGGATGTGGGCGGAACAGGGGGCACCAGCGAGGCCACAGTAGAGGGGTTGAATCCCTGGACCCAGTACCAGGTTCAGATACAGGCCTACAACTCCATAGGACCTGGACCATGGAGTAACACTGTTGCCGCACACACCGCAGAATCGGGTATGGTAACACAGACCTCATTCACTCTTGTTTCCTCTTTGCAAGTTCCAATAGAGCTGTCAGGCCAATACTGTATTAGCAGAGTATAAGAAGACAGATGGATGAGGAATAAAGTGGTCCGATTACCTCCCTGAGTCTCCTCTCGTCCTGCCACCTCTCTCTGCCCTCTACACTCTCACTCTATTTCAGTGAGGGGAAGATTGACGGAGAGAGGGAGAGGGAGGGGGAAATGATTGAGATAAAATCGAAGATTGGTTTCAGAGAGTGAAGAAGCACTGAGCTGGGTGTGCATGTGTGTGTGTGTGTGTGTGTGTGTGTGTTTGTTTGTTTTTGTTCTCTAGTTCCATCAGGATCTCCAGTGAATGTGACTGCTGAGACTGTGAGTTCCACCAGGATCCTGCTCACATGGTCTGCTCTCCCTCTGGCACAGAAGAATGGCGTCATACTGGGATATAAGGTGTATAAAACACTCAAACACACACACACACACACACACACACACAATCACACCCGGGCATTCTCACTTGACCCCCTCAGCCCATCACTCTCTCCATCACCTTCACACACTCTCTCACACACACACACATGCACACAAAAAGATTTATATGACAAATATGACGTAATATTCTGCAACTGCTCAAGTTTGTTCTTCCTACGTTACTGCTTTTTAAAGCACCCGGCTACAGTAAGTAAGTTTGTGGGCGTGTACGTAATTGTGCACATGCATAGGAGAGAGGCGTTAATGTTTAATTATTAATTAAATTAACAGCTTGTATCATGTTGTAGTAGAAACAATGGCTGGATTAGTCATTTGTGAAAAATGGACAATAATCCATAAAGCCTGTTGGTTTTGAAAAGTGCTTTGTTTATTTGGAATTGAAAGCATAAACTGTAGTTTAGGCAAGAGGAAGTGCTTTGTTTATTTGGAATTGAAAGCATAAAGTGTAGTTTAGGCAAGAGGAAGTGCTTTGTGAAGTATACATACATGACGTGAATATGCTTTTGAGATTCTGCATTAGTATTTAAGTCTAGACTTTCGACTCACTTGAGCAACATAGCCTACACTCTATCCACGTCTGCCAAATGAGAGCTCATCCTTTTCTGGTATTTCCAAACTGAGGCGGAGAAGTCTGCTTTGCCGGAACCCTCCGATGGTGAAGTTGCTGTCATACTCTGATGTGCAGGTTTCTAAGAAAAAACTGGATAAACACCGTTGATGGTGAAGTACAAGGTGTACTCATTTTTGCCTGAGTGCACCACTTAACTGGCAGTCACATCTCTTCTTTCACACTCAACGTGGTTCTACCTGCTTTTTGCGGGCTCCCACACACACCCTCCAGGGGTTTATTATAATGTACTCAACTTCCTTGCTTGATTTTAAAATAAAGAGAAGACACGTACCAGTTGTCTGTATTTTTGCATTATTGCTCTTCTTGGTCAGTGGCATGTACTGTATGTAGCGCCCATCAACTTAGAAAGGAACATTTAACAAAGAGAAAGCACATGCAAAATATGTTTGCTGATATAAAAGTGGCATTAGGGAACATCTCTTAATTGCCACCCTAACAAAACATACCAGAACAAAGCTTTAAAAGGGACGAATGTATCCTCAATAGCATGGACATGGTTGTGTTATAAATACATACATCTATAGAAGAAAACAGGCTGTAACTGTGTGATATAAACCATTCATTGTTTTAAAAATGTGGTGTAAAATTCAGGTCATATCATCCACCATGCCCAAAGCACATCACACTCCCCCTCTGTGTGTTTTTTGTACCCTCCTGAGGATCACACTGAGCAGTATGCCTACCATGTTAATAGGTGGGAAGTGGCTGCCAGCAGCAGCTCTTCAACACCTTCCATCCCCTAGTAGATGCTGAATAGTTCTCCTGCCTCCTGTCACGCACTCCTGCTGACTATTTCTGTTTTTAGACACTTGACATTTTCCTTCAAAATGGTTTATAAGTGTAGCAGGGAGTTCATGGACATAAAAAAAATGAGCAGTTCTTGACACATACTCCTGTTGCCAGCGAAAGTGAAGTGTGTGCTGATTTGTTTTTTTAGACGGTTTAATTTTAATTTCGGGATTGGTTTCAGCAGCTGTTTCAGTTAAATGATAAGTCTAGAATAAGTGATATTCTATATTGTTCTCCCTGTCAACAAATCTCATGAAAAGACCAAAACTAACGAGTGTTGCTCCTGTATCCACAGCCTGATGTGGCCTATTCCTCTGTGCCACAGACCTCCATTGTTGTCAAAAATACATCAATAAGCCACACCGTTATACTGGCTAACATGTTCCGTCATTATGATACAGTATGCTGTGGCATATGTGTGATTTGTAATTTTGGACTATATGAAATAAAACTGACTTGACTGTGATCAACTGTGATCAACATTGCTCTGTGTTTTGAGTATGTTCCACATACACTCTCTAGTGCTGTAAATAGTTTGAGTAACATTTGCTAAAAACGTCAGTGCCCAGCTGTTATAGGAACTTACTTCTTTTGAAAAATAAATTAAACTAAGTACTTGTGATCAGTTTTTAAACCTGCAACAACTCATTTTTGTGCCACTTGGGGGCAGGAGAAGCAAGTTATAAGCACAACACTGACATATTATCCCCTTATAAAGTTTTTTGTTGCTTGCTGTGGCCTAAAAGAATACTATGACAGTGGTGACAGTGAGCGCTGGCCGGACAGCTAAACGTTGAGGTGAATGTTGCTATAAAGCGACGCACAGCTGAGGAGAACTGCAGAGTCAGGAGATAATTATCGGGGGCTAATGACTACAAGCGATACCTTTCACACACAAGTGGTCCTGGGATCCATTGTTTATATTATAATATTGATTAGCAGTTTTAAAGATTTACTGATCTGAGGTAGGAAGGAACAGGCTTGGGACTGAGCGCTACAGTCTGAAAGTATTAAGATAATTGGTTTTGGCCTCTTAATGGTATTTGTTGACAATTACAAAAATATAGAACATCACCAACCTTATCCTTTAAAGGTCCAGTGTGTAACATTTACCGTAGGAGGAGCTATTGGCAGAAATGGAATATAATATTTTTTAGTATGTTTTCATTGGTGAATAGATAAGAATAAGAAAATAAGAATCGTTGTGTTTTTATTAGCTTAGAATAAGCTGATTTTATCTACTGAGGGATTGGGTCCTCTTCCATGGAGGTCGCCATGTTGCACCGCCATGTTTCTACAGTAGCCCAGAACGGACAAACCAATCACTGGCTCTAGATTGGTGTTTTCGTTTTTTCGTAATTTCTCCTCCATGCTTGGAACGGGAGCGTGAGGCGAGTGATATTCAAATGGCTGCAAAACTGCAATTTTAACGCTTGATGCCACTAAGTCCTACACACTCGACCTTTTAAAGCCACCAAAGCTACTGTAAATGAAGAAAAAAAGCAGGCCAACGCCGCTTACAGCGCTGACAGATTATAAGCTGCAGGATCTAACTCTAAATTTGTAAAAAATGTATTTATGTTTGTGATGGCGATCACATGTGCGACATATATGCCTGTGTCTTTGTGTCTGTGTCCAGGTGTTGTACAGCGAGAAGGACTCAGAAGGTCCACCCAGTGTTCAGGTGGTAGAAGGAGAGGGGAGTGTGTCGCTGCTCCTCGGGGTTCTCCAAAAATACACAGTGTACGTGCTGCAGGTGCTGGCTTACACACGGTTGGGTGACGGTCCACCCAGCAACCCCATACTGCTCCGAACCAAAGAAGATGGTAAGATCTCTCTCTCTCTCTCGGTCTGATCACTGACCTTCCTGTCCAGCAGTTTCTTCAACACTTTTACCTTCTTCTCACCTCTGTAGCTGCTTTTCACCTCTTTACACCTCTGCTGTCAGCACGGCCAGCAGCCTCTTTCCCCCACTTCACTGATCATCCACTGGGTTCAGCTCACCCCTCAGACCCCCTCCACAGCCGAGACATGGAGAACACGTCGTGTATGTGTGTGTATTTGTGTCAGTGTGTGTCATGCGCGCAGATCTCTTCAGATGCAACCATGGCAGACCTCTCAGGATGCCGGCCACCCGGCCTGGTCTTTTTGAATACTAAAACACAAGCACACAGACACTCACAAACACACTCTAAATACACACTCACAAAGACTCATACACACACTCATCTATCAAATAGTGTCACGTTTGAAAAGTTTTTCTCATTTCAGGATGAAACAAGAATGGGGAAGTCAATTCCCGGCAATGTATAATGAACCCCCGAACCTCCATCCTGTCTGTCTGTCAGTCACACATACACATACTGTAAACACACACACGTACACACTCATGTTAACATGTATTTGGTGATGTGGAACATTAACTTTTATCAGGAACAAAGACATTTAACAAAGAAAATTACATTTTCCATTTTGTGTCTTGTAGAAGTGCCTCTTAAAAATGTATAAGACTCTCTGTATACAGTATGTGTGTGTGGGAGAGCATATGCACATACATCTGCGAGTCTTGGTACCTTCATACTAACTTATTAGAATATTAGAAATTAGTATAAGTGTTTGATGTTAAGATACTCCTTTCTCATTCTCATTCATATTGAAGGAATCCTTTTGTGCTTCTTTCTGCTGTGCTTTGTATATATTATTAGTTTCATTCTGCTTCCAACTCCCTTCTCTATTTTTCTCTCCAGTCCCAGGCCCCCCTGTCAGAATGGTGTTTCCAGAAGTTCGACTGTCATCAGTTAGGGTGGTTTGGCAGCCACCCACAAATCCCAATGGCATCATATTAGGTACAAAAACAAACATAAGAGAAAGCAGATATTTGAGAGCAACGTTGAAATCAGAATCCAGTGTTTTACGCTTCTAGCGACAATAGATTTATTAAGGTGAGAGCTCGGCTTATAGAGGGGATGAGTTAGCAGTTTTTAAGCACGTGCACAGAACACACATACACACACACATACCGCTGTGATCTTTCAAGGGAAGGAAGGAAGTAAAAGCCGTAAAATGGAAAAGAGCTGATTCTGTTTTTAGCTTTCAAACAAGGGTCAGCTCTCTCCTCGCTACTCTCCACTTTAGTGCCAGTTTGTTGGTGTTTGTGTGAGTGTGAATGTGTGTGCGGTGAGTGTCAGTGAGCAAGCTTGTACCCAGGAAAAGGGCTATTATAACTGCTGAAGCAAGACACCTTTCCTAATGCATACGTAGCCTCATATACAAACACACTGAGATTCACACATGTCACTTGTTTCTGAAACTGCAAATCACAGCGTGCGGACTGAATCAGACAGAACAGATTAATGAAGAGGAAGAGAGGCGAGAGGAATGTGAGAGCTGCTGAGCTGGAAACAGAGAGAACAGAAGGGGAGGGACGGCACAGAGGAGATGTATGGAGGTGAGAGGAGGGACAGGTGTGTGTGTGTGTATGTAGCACAAGGGGGGGGGGGGGCAGTGTTTGTCCTCTCAGTGGGGGAGAGTGTCGAGCGGGACAGTGTGAGTGATGTGTGCCTGTATTGTAAGGGGGAGGACATTTAGTGTGACACCAGTCTGTGACAGAAGGATGAGTGGGAGGGCAAATCTCTCTCTCTGGATCACACAGACACACACAAACATGCAGTCCTGCTGTGTCCTTGCTGAGTATGTGGTGTGTGTGTGGAGACTGTGCGGGTGTCTGCGGGTGTTTATGCAGATACAAATAACTGTAGTGCACCGGCTTCTTTAGCTCTCATGATTGCCTCATTTCTCCTTGGGTTCCCAACCCATAGGGGACTGACACAGAAGGTGGACAGAGGAGAAACAAGACCACAGAAGGTGCAAAATCTCATTTGGCACAAGGCAGTGAGGCATTTGTGTTTTCACATGACCTCTCGATGAATATAATACACCCACGCACACGAATATTCCAGTGGCAAATAGAAGCTGCATCCCAATTCCTTACTACTATACTATACATACACTATACATACATGCATTATAATTAAGTATTGAGTATGAAGTGTGTTCATACACTAAAGTGACTAAATTAACTCCTAAAATTTATTAAAAAGTCAGTATGCATACTAAACACTGCTTGAGTGTGCTGTTGATTTAATATCATTAAAATATCACAAATTGGAACAGTAGCAGTAAACACAGGATTAAATTAGTAAGTCAAGTCATCATTATTCTCACTTCAGTTAATGCCTTCATAAACTCAGCATTATCTCAACATCTTCAGGGCTTACTAAACATAAAATCTAATATAGATGCAATACAAAACAATCCATTAAACACTTACAGTAAAAATGACATATTAATCAATTAATAAAAATCAATTAATATTGTAATTTTGACTTACATACATTGTTTTTTTGTTCAGCATTCAGTCATGGTTTAGAGGGGAAAGGCTAACAAGTCTAAAGGGAGTATCTATGGTAAAACTAAGCATGGGTCAGTGTGTAAAAACACATGAACATGGACTCGCAACGCTGTAGAATGCTCCCCTTCAAAAACTGCTTTTCTTTAACTCATTTAACCAGGGTATGGTAGCGTACGGGGTAGTCTTCAAAAAAGGAATTCAAGAAGAACAGTTTTTAAAAGGGAGCACATACACAATTTGTATTTAGTATAGAAATGGGACACGAGTGATGAGAAGAGGGACACAGAGTCACAATACATAGCAACCACCTGCTCTGATCAGGCTGCAGCAGTTTCACTTTCAGCTCTCGAGTACTTTGGAGTACAGTCGTAGTACTGAGAATGTATTATCTGTCAAGTAGGCTTAGTTAGTATTCAATTCAATTTTATTTACAGTACCAGTCAAAAGCATGGACTCACTTTCCCATTTACTTGAATGAGAAAGTATATAGTGCCAATTTATAACAGAAGTTATCTCAAATCAGTTTTCCTATAGAACAGGTCCAGACCGTACTCTTTAAAATAGTTGTGTTGGCATTGTTATGAGTTTTTTATTAACACAGAAAACGCCAGGGAGTAGTGAGCAGCTAAAAGCAAAAAAAAAAAATGTAAAGGTACGCATTTTGAATACCTTAAGCTAGGAAGCAGTATGAAATATACTGCACATGTTACATCCCTTCAGTGGAAAATGGAGATGGACTTTCACTAACGTGAGAACAGTCACTTTGTAATGGAGCTTTCGCCTCGTGTCTCTCATGGCAGTGATGTCCTAATGATATTCAGTACAGAAGATAATGCTGTGCTCTGACCCAATTGTTTAGATGCAAGAGGATTTGTTATCTAGCTGTTATCCAATAATCTTCCACACACTGCGTTCCCATTAATATACAATCAGACTATCTGATGAGATTATCACCCGCACAACCAGATTAGGTGCCTCTGAGCAGATTACCGTCCTGACAGTCTTACTGTGAACCAATCACCTCCGCACACTTGTGTGAGTTTGTGGATGTGTCGTTGTGTATATTTTGCTGTACAATAGAATCTTAATATTGAGAGCCTTTGTGAGTGGCCAGTGGCCTGTGGAAAGCTTGGTCGGGGACCAGTGGTTTGAGTGTATGTGTGTATCTGTTGAAGGGTGTTAGTGTTATTACATGGCCTACTGCACATGAGACAGAGAAACAGACACAAGCCGTGTACGCCGAGGGTCACAGCCAAGGGGACAGAAGAGAGGTGGTATGTCTATATAATGTATGTAGGGGAATGTCACTATGTGAGCTGTGGCGTGTGAGCACTGCTGTTCATTGACAGAATTACGACTTTCTCTCTAGCTTTGTGCATGTTTTGGTAAATGCAGAGTCTAAGGGTTCCATACATACACAGGTACTGATAGCAAAGCAGCTGCATGGATCAAATCTGTTCAGAACAGATATAGATAGTTTCAGGAACTGCAGAAAAGTGTGTTTGTTTGTATGTTTTCAGGCACATATTGTGCTGTCTTTGATTCCTGTGGGCTCTGTGATCAAAATCTAAAACACATCCACACACAAGACTTTCACACAGTTTTCAACTCTCGTCCTCCTCCCTCTGTCTTTCCTTCTGTCCCTCACTAGGCTACCAGATCTCCTACCGCTTGGACAGCAGGGACCCTCAGCGCTGGACCACAGTGGAGGTGGGCTCCAACGCTCGACAGTTCACCGTCACAGGACTTTCCCCCGAGCAGACCTACGTGTTCCAACTCACTGCTCGCACCGCCGTGGGCTGGGGCGAAGAACAGGAAGCCCTGGTTGTTACCACTGAACGTAGAGGTAAAGGACACATGCGTTTTACATGGTATCTGGTTTGCTATCATGCCTGTTTCTGTAGCCATGCAGATTTTAACCACTCCTCTTAAAAGCTAATAGGAACCTGAACCCTATGAACTCTCAAGACACAAAAACATGATGTGCTGACATTATCTGAGCAGTTCACATTTTATTGAGATCATTTTTTGAATAATGTTAGTACAGTTAGAGTTTCTTACTTTGAGAGCGTGCACTCAGCGAGGTGCAGACCAGCGTGACCTTCAATGCAAATCCATCTGCACATAGTTTTTGTTTAAACTAAGGACAATTAATAGTTTTGTGTACATGGTATCTTATGGTTAATATAGCAATCACATGACAGTGTGTATACACACACACACACACACATATACATATATATTTGTAAACCGGAAACAGCCTCAGGCACCACCCTGATGAAGGCAAAATACTAAACACTGCTGTCAGATTGTCATGTCGTGGGTCTTATGGGGTGTGTTTTGGGTGTGTGTGTTTATTCTGGTTGTTCCTAGGTTGCCTTAGTTCGCCTAGCGTCTTGTGTTTATTCTGGTCTTATTTTGTATTTTTCCATGCAGTTCATGTTTTTTGCTTCAGTCTGGTTATTTCCTGTTTTATTTTGGTAGATGTCTGTTTCCCTCGGTCTTGGCCTTCCTTACTTCCTGTCCCTGATTCCCTGATTGTGTTCACCTGTGTTTGTCCTGCACCTGTGCCTCGTTGTCTTCACCTCCCCTGAGAGTATTTAGTTCGTGTGTTTCCCTGTCATGGTGTGGGATCATTGCCCTGTATGTTTGCAAACTTGTAAATTTTGTGTTGGTTATTTGTTGTATAGCAGGCTAAACAGGCTTTGGATGCAGTTATGTGAAAGAAGGTTATATTAAAAGTTGTTTCATAAATTTGTATGATTGAATTTATGCTCCTTTTAAATATAGTGTAATGAAGGGCTGAATGACTTTAAAAAAAGTTGAGTTATTTTTTTCCCTGGCACAAAAGGTGTAATAAATAACAACAAACACAAAATACAAACGGCCAAATTGTTATTTTAAACATCGGTATAGGTAACGGCCCAGAATTCCACTGTCGGTGCATCCCTATAAGTCATGAATATTTAATGTTATAGAGAAATGCTTAAAAGTTGAACCCAAGACTTTTAGGCCAATGCCCTAGCTGCAACAGGTATGAATGACTAAAGGTCTAAATGGAACAGGGTGGTCATTAATTTTATTAGTTGCACTTGTGTTTTTTTCCTGCTAAAATGTCAACTGTGAAAAACGCCTTTAAGGATAAACAGTATGTGGTAAATGGTCACTGATGGGGTAGTTTGGTATAATAAAAAACCTTCACAGAAAGCTGCCACATGTGTAGGCACCGAGGCATGGAAGAAAACCGTTTTTGGAATATTCGTTTTTTACTCTTGTCTCTCTTTATATTGAAATATGGTAGAAAAAGTAAAAGTATGATTTCATTCTGGCGCAGTATTGAATCCCCATGAACCCGTACAACAAGTGTGTTCATTTTGTTTCTGAAACAAATGTATTCTCTACCTTGGTGGATAATTCAACAAGAATAATGGGGTCTAAGCTTGGACGCCTTGACTAATGACTAGTAAAATTTGCATTTTATCATGCACACTCTATATATATCATGCATCTCGTGGCATTTGCACCACAGCAATGTATTAATTTGTAATGAAATTCACATTCAAGTAATAATGCAGAAGGAAATGAAATGTGTTAAATTAACCAGATTAAACATGAAATTCTGTAAATTAGCCAATTTTAAGGAATTGATCGTTTTACCTGTGCTTTTCAAAATGTTTGCCTTTGGAAATGTCTATTGCAGGAGAAAACTACAATTATTTTATGGTTATTTTGTCCTCTCCTTTCACGTTAAATTTCAAACGGTCAAAGATTCTATTTTGTCACCCATCATGTTATTTCTAATAGCAATGCCAGTGCAAGAAGAGTCTGTAAAGGTTAGGTGAGGTTTAAGTATTTTAAAATTGTATGATCTCTGCAGCTCTACTTAGAGGGGTAATGAGTTGTGGTCGATGTGAAGTCCTTGCAGAGATAAAGGTAGAGAAGGAAAAGCAAGTAGGAGCTTCAGGCGTGGAGCTCGGACTGGTTATCAGTCCTTCAACAACAAGTAGTTTGTGGTTCGTGGAAATCACCAGGTATTAACCCTGCAAGGGCATAATGAGTGTCAGGAGTTCCAAAAACTGCCTTGGCAACAGTAGTCCATCAAAAAGGGGGGGCCGCCTAGCCAGGTTTCTTAAATTATCATGAGAAATGATTATTAGACCAACGACATTTGCGGAATACAGTCTGCTGATACCATCCACCAAACAGGCCAAACTTAATTGATTTGTTGGGTGAGACAACAAGGATTATTAGCCTTTCTCACTCAGCTGTCTTGCAACACTGACTACTTTTTCATAGCACCAAGCTCCGTTGTGGGCGGGTGAAAAATGCACAGTTAGTAGGTGAGAAAGAGAATCCGACTGGCAATGTGTTGAAATGGCAGTGGTTCGGAAGTCTTTTTTTACCAAAGGGGAGAGCAGAAAGCAAGATCTGAAAGCCATTAATCTTAAATTCTAAGCCAAACTAATTATTATTGATCAATAGTTCTATCAGCACTCTGCATTCATGGTAGTTTTCTTTTACTGCAGCAAAAATGTTGCTAATTTTAGCAGTCACATGCTTCATCATAGTGTATAAACTAGGAGTTTTACAACAGAAACCCACTCAAACACGGAGTATGACAGCCCATGCCTATGGCGAGATGTGAGCAGTGACTGTAACTCTCTTAAGGCAGTTTTGTCTCCAAAAATCTGTAACTTTTAAAGTGGTAAAGTAGTGCGTGAACGGTTCTTTTCCCTTCAATTTAGAAACTCCTGCCAAATGAAGATTCAGTATATCCAATACTTTAATATCTCTCCAATGGTTACAATTTACAAAGGAAGATTTTACTGATCATGATCCGGATCACTAAAATCTGTCTTTTATTTCAGAGGCTAATCTGCGTAAAATGTAGGCTACTGGTCCTTACATATGGACTAGCCAACGCAGGTGCTGGTTTTGGTTACTCCTCATAAAAGATTGTTGGTTGAACGACAGTAACATACTGGAACAAACTGACAGAAGATGTCAAGGTACAAATGGTGTTACGTTGATGTTAGGAAGACAAGAAACGGCAGGAATATAACTGTAAAGATGGATGTTTCTTGAAACTTAGTGAATTAGTTTTAAGAACAAATAACAAGAGGTCACCAACAACTAAGAATGTGTTGTAGACGGTGGTACGTAATGTTTACCCAAAGCAAGGTAAAATTATGCTTGCTTCTGTTGTGAATCTATTCTGTACAAACGACATCTATTTCCTGTCTGTCCGTCCTGGGAAAGAGATCCCTCCTCTGTTGCTCTTCCTGAGGTTTCTTCCATTGTTTTCCCCTGTTAAAAGGGTTTTTTTTAGGTATTTTTTTCCTTATTAGAATCAAGGGTCTAAGGACAGAGGGTGTCGCATGTTGTACAGATTGTAAAGACCTTTGAAGCAAATTGTGATTTGAGATATTGGGCTATACAAATAAAATTAATTGAATTGAATACTGTACATTTTTTGTGACTTTCCCAGTCAGGATCACTAAAATTTTATTAAAAACTTTATTAACCAATGCCTGTTTGCCTTCATTCGACAATGTCTGCATAAGACACTACTTTTCTTTCCTTCGAAAAAATGTACATTACGTGTTAACAAAACCGGAGGTTTCCACCCTTTGCGTCTACCAGGCTGTAATACAGTCCAACAGGTTATTACACTGTAAGTCTTTCAATACAAAAAACTGACCACATCGTTTAACTGTGCTAGCTGAAACTGCAAGCCATAAAAGACAATACTGCAGATCCATCATATACAGTATATCAATCCAGACAACTGTTACAGCGACAGGCTGAGTCGGTGTTGTCACATGACCACGTGTTTTTCCTCTGTGAGCCAGATCATAGCCTGAGAAGCCTGACTGAGCCTGAATGTTTCCAGTGTAGAGCCAGGGTTAAAAACCATTACATCATCCTTAGATGCTGCTTCAAAACAGTGGTGGGAAATGTTTTTTATGGCCTCTTGAGGGCAGCGGAAACAAGCTGTAAACACAACACTGATATATTAACACTTTAAAATGTTGCTATGGCGAACTTGTTAGGAGATAGTTAATTCCTTTGGCGTCATGTTTGTGTCTACTTAATGAAAGTCCAATATTCAGTCTTTTAGCTCTGTTTTTGGTCTCCACCAACTCCTGAGGGAAATATCTGGCTCCTTAGCTGCTCAATGGTCCACTATGTTCACCAGCTAGTTGGTAACTTTTTCTGACTGCAGTTGGGTGCTTGGAAGGTAGTGCACAGTCGGTTTGTTGATCTTTTCCACTGAGAGCGGTGAACCGTGGTTTTGGTGTTACGGCCTGCAACTTTACTGAAAGATGCTAAAATGCTCTGCGTAGGCTGAGGGAAACTGCAGAGCCAGGTGATAATTCTCTGTTCAAGCGACACCTTTCACATTATAGGGAGTCGTTTGATCCAGTGTTAATTTAAAATATTGATTATAGTAGCATAACAGAGTTAGATTTGCCATCTTGATACTTTTGTCTTCATTCAACAGTATTTTCCAAATGTTAATAATCTTTATTGAACTTAAATGCAGCACCCTTTATTCTGTTTATATGTCTTATTAAGTACTCTGGTAACCTTTGCTTTTAAATAAGTACTGATCATTACATTACATACATTTAGTTTTGAAAATGCATCTTAAAATTAAAAGTTAAAAACAAGTTGGACCACTCCTTAACTAAGACGAGCTGTTCCACCAAAGTGAAATATCACTTTAGAAATGAATTTACAGTGGTTCTGGTGTCTCAGTAGGCTGACGCATCAATAACTTTGGTTTGAACGTGGCTCACAGCCTTTGATATATGTCATCCCTGATCTCTCTGCAATTTTCTCTGTCAGCCGGCACCGTGTATGTCTAGTATAGCATTGAAATGCTACAAAAGTCCCTATATTAAAATGTGACAGTGAAGTGAATTTTTATGAAAACCTGGAATCATGATGTCAGATATTCTATTTAGCGCTATCAGCTTGTGTAGTGCATTTTAATTGGATCAGATATCATAACATCAGCAGCATCTTTATCAGGAATTCTTTAGACTTGAATTCAGTGGTTTTCTCTTCCACTTCAGTAACATAATGGCCCATTTTCACTGAGAGATAGATAGAATAGCCTAATAGAGATTTCTTTCTGATGATGCTGAAGAGACCAGCTTAATCCCTAGAAAACGAAAATTGGCTTTTTGAGTGTGTGTGAGGGTGTGTATGTATGCATGGGAGGCTGCGTGCATGTGCATGAATGAATTGGAGAAAACTCCCTCTAGAGAGATTTATATGTGCTGATTTTTGTCTCCAAGAGGGTGATAACTGATAAGGTAATGGACAACATACAGTAGCATATTTAGCAGAATTCACAACCGAACAACCATATTATTCTCTCCTCTAGTACAAACACCATCTCTTCTTTCTTCTACACGTCTACCACACTCCTCTCCTCTCCTCTCCCTTGCATAGCAGTAAATAGTCGTGTAAGTGCTGAAAGGGCAGCACTTGTTCTGACAATTATGAGTTTATTATCAGAACATGATCTTAACTGTGGAACGGAACAAGAGGAGACACAGATAGTATCAGGAAAACAAAAGAGGGAGAGGATAGTCAAATCTTGGGGGGGAAGGAAGACTAAGGGCGTGAGGGAAGATGGGAGGCAAACAGATTTTTCTTAACTTATTTGTGAGGATGAATGAAGGAAGGCGAGCCTGTGTGTGTGTGTCAGTGTGTGACTGTGCTTGTGCGCATGTTTGAGAATATAAGTGCAGCTTAATTAAACTTCAGAGAGAATCGATAATGCCTTTATTTCTAGACTTAATCAATAACCTGATGCCCCTGAAATTAAACAGTTATGCCCCCCAACCGTGTGTTTTTGTTTGTTTTGTGTGCGGGCATGCATGTGTGTACACGCATCTACTAATCACACAGCTACTGCCAAAACAGTTGTACAAAGATACTGACTCCCAGAGCCATCTTTCATCTCAAATTGAATAGCGAAGACAAAGACAAATACACACACCGGCAATCTGTTGAGAAATTGTTTCTTTGATGCTGCAGTGGTTAGATGTCTTGTTGCATTTAAACATATGTATGCATTGCAACAGTCACACTGATGCATGTGTGATGTAAATGTAGGCTGCCCATGTCCTGTGTTACAAGGTAATTAAAGCATGTGGTCGTCTCCATTTGTAATCTCAACATGAATAGCTACATGATTGCAGCAAATTAAAGAAAAAACATGAATTAATGAGGGGAGAAACATATTGAATGCAGATGTTTCAGAATGTAGCAGAATATCAACTGGAATGTTTTTTTAAATCAAATTGAAATTTTAATGTGTTGCTCTTTTTGCCGTCTTCTGCTTCAACTTCAATTCGCCTGTTTTTATCCTTGTCACATCCCTTTTTCTACTCTCTTCCTTCCCCTCTCATCTCTCGTCTGCCTCTGTCACCCTCCTTACCACATCCACAGAGCGTCCGCAGCCACCCAGGAAGTTGTCAGTTCCTCAGGACGGGGTTGAAGCTCGCCGCCTCCGCCTCCACTGGGTTACAGGTGGCTCAGGGTCCTCCCCGCTGAGGTATTTCACTCTGCAAGTCAAGGAGCTGCCCAACGGAGACTGGAACACACACATCGCTGACATCTCCCACAACGTGACCACCTGGATCGTTGACAGGTACATGTGCACACATGTACAGTCGCATACGCATATCTGTCTTTTTTTAGTGTTTCCGAACACCGGGACGTCCCGGTGGCTCACCTGGTAGAGAACGTACCATTTTTAAGACTGAGTCCTTACCGCAGCTGCCTGGGTTCGAATCCGGCCTGGACACTTTGCTGCGTCTCTCGCTCTCTCTCTCTCGCTGTCTCTCTCGCTCTCTCTCAGAACAGGACGCTTGACAGGCATAGCAACTGTATCTAAGGAGGGGGGTTACCTAGCAGTCAATTAGGCCATCTCAAGCGACCTTGGAGAAAAAAGGAACACAAATACCACGTTACTGTTTTTTTGCTTTCCTTACAGAACACTAACATCCGATTTTTGTTTAGCATGACATGCTGGGCTTGAATTCGTTAACGCAGTCTGTAAAAAAAATCAAGTAAAGTTTATGCCTCCTTGGGGAGAAGAGTGGACAGAGAGAGGGGGATGCTGTGAATTCTCAAAGCGAACAGAGAATTAGAACACAGGAGGAAAAGTTTTTTATTTATGTAGCACATGATGTACCGGAAAGGTTTGTGGCGCTAAAAATAAAAAAACAAACCACAAAAAACCACCACGGAGAGCAGAGTAATCATAATCACTGCAGAAACGAGGAGGATCTCAGTCACCTAATCACACAGGCACAGCAGGAACTGTTCGCTCCCTTTTTCTCTTAATACCTTTTTCAATCTGCCTCCGTGCTTTTAAGTTTGTGTGTGCCATTCGTCCATAACCATTTTTACCTTTTCATCCGTCATCCCTCTTGTTGCCACCATCTCCTTTTCTTCCTCCCTCCATCAACAGCCAGTGCTTCAAAAACCATACGGCATGTTTTTTTTTTTTCCTTTATTTATCCAGTAGCATCACATCACACATTTTCCTTTTCCATCCCTCTCTCGTTATCCCTCCATCCTCTTCCTGGTGAGACTGTCATTATGGCAGCAGGTGATATTGGTCAGACTCGATGGCTACTCCAACATCCCTGACAGTCGGAGTAGCAGAGCTATGATGACGCTTTACATGTGTGCAGTGTGTGTCTTCGTGACTGTTTGTGTGCACTCCGTGGTGAGCTATCACAGGGCTATTTGAGATGCTGAAGAGTGTTCTCTCAGTGTGTCTGCATCAGCCTGTTTCAGCTTGCCTCAGGGAGAGTCTATCTGCCATGATGGTGGTGCTGCTGTTGTTGTTTTGATGCCATTTTTGAGCTCATTCTCTCACTGAATGCTCTCATTACAGCGCCGGATGGAGGAATTAGCTTACATCTCCACATGCTCACACTCGTACTTACTTGTTATCTATCCTTAATTGTTGTTTTCCACCGAGACATCTTTGGAACCAAAACATCGACGTCCCCAGGCTGATGCACACAGACACACACACACACTTTCAAACACTGTCCTTAACATCCTCCCAGTGCTGTTGGTACCCCACCCTCTTTGAGCTTGGGTGCCTTTGATGTTCTATTCTTACGATACCCACAACCCCATAGGGCCTTTTCTTGTTCCTTATTGGGCCTGGCTCATTATTATACAAGAAGACACTTGAGCAGTTCTCCTGTCACCTGCTGAATTTCTAACTGGTCCTCTGCAGTTTCTGAGGCACTCGGTAAATACAGTCTAGAGATGGACCTTGTAAGTAGATGTGTGAGCAGTGGCAGAAGGGGGGGGCAGAATGACTTCTTGTTACAAATTATTAAATTGCTCCTATTAACTCTTGTTAATAATAGGTTAGATCAATAAAAAAAAAATGGAAAAATTAGTTTTGCTGTCTGTCCTTTTTTAAAATTTTAATCAGTTTCCCACTGTGTGCAGGAGAGGGTACATTTAAATTATTAGCATGCTATAAGGCACCATGGCGCAGACTTGTTCACCTAGTCCCTAACAATGGGTGCGTATTCATGGGGCTGATTGTAAGTGGCTCTAGAGTAAAGTGTTTTCAAAATGACTGATGCAAATTGTTATTCTGTGTTTATTAATGCATTCACCTTGCACAGAGGAGAAATGCAGATAAGATGTTGTGGTAGTATGGCAGTAAAAATACTTTGGCAGTGGAGACAATTAGGAAAGGTGTAAGATGATTATTATTCAAGACGCTGTCTGCTCTTCAAAGGCCACTGAAAGAGCCAAAGAGAGAGCGCTGAAAGTGATTTTCGGAGGGTGGAATTTATGACCAGTTGTGGTGCTGTAGAGCAATGTTTGTATTGTTTGTTTCGATATCTTTTTTGTGTGTTTTTGTAATAGAGTAAGAGGAGACAAAGACCACAAGACTCTGTAAACAATGCAGTCAAAACATTGAAGAGAAGGCTTTCTAAAATATCTTTCTTGTTTGTAAGGTCTCACAGATACTCACAATGCTCTTTGGTGAGGAACCTTAAGTGCACACAAATCTGTTTGTTTACAATGAAAATCACAAGGGGTTCTTTGAAGCTTTCTCATCTTTTCTATTCAATTCAATTTTATTTATGTAGCCCAATATCACAAATTACAGTTTGTAAAGCCCTTTTAGGCAATCTGTACAACATACGACACCCTCTGTCCTTAGACCCTCGATTCGAATCCTGCATGACACCATTTAAATGAACCAATTCACTAATTTGGGTCTAAATTATGCAAATACAAAACATTTTTTAAAACGTTCCTTGCGCGACAGGACTTCTTATACACAAGAAGAAAAAAATTAGATTATGGAAGCCCTGAGAGGCAAGTGAGGAAAGATTCTGCTGATCCATTTTCTAAGTCTGATCTAAATTGTTTTCCCTCCTGTGGTTATGACTTAAGAACAGGTTTTGCCTGGATAATTTTTCTAAGTTGCTTTTTTTCCATCTGTGAAAACAGGTGAAAAAACAGTTTTAGAAGGTGAAATTTATTTGTTGTTTTTGTCAAGATCATTTTTCTAAGTGTTTGTTACTCAAACAAACCATGGGGCTTAAGTGCACCACTGCCCCATGTTCTAAATCGGACTAAAAGATGAAAAACATTTTTAAGGAACTTAGAAAGATTGTCCTGGAACTGGTTTTTAAGTCATAAACACAGGAAAGAATGCAATTTAGATCAGACTTAGAAAATGGATCACCAGAATTGATAGATATTGAGAGATAGATATTGAAGAGAAAGAGACGTAAGACTAAGGCTGAAATCAATAGCATCTGAACAAATGTAATATTTATTTACTATGTATCCATCTGTACATGTGTGTTTGTGTCTCTAGGCTGAAGCCCTTTACATCATACAAGTTTCGGATGCTGGCCACCAACGATGTAGGAGAGAGTGTCCTCAGCAAAGAGACAGAGGCTGTTACAACTCTGCAGGATGGTGAGAGACTGGGAACACTGATGGAACAGGGGAGCAAAGAAGGGGGAAGACAAGGAAAATATGTGGATTTTAAAACATAATAGAGAAGGACTGTGTCAGGATGGTACAGAAGTCTGTCTGTATGTCTTTTCCTTCCTCACTCTCTTTTTTTTTCTGTTTTCTTTCCAGTGCCTGATGAGCCTCCAGTGATCCTGGCAGTGAAACCAACAACCACTACCTCAGTCCTGGTGCAGTGGAAGGTATTTTCAGACTTCTAATACAACAGTGATCCCTGAGATACACTTATGATACACACAGACCTACACAACAAAACCTTGAGTGCAGGTTAATCACCTAGGATGAGACCCACCCCTGCAGGCTTACCGTACGCAGTGTTGGTAGCTGTGTTTGTGCTGTATGTTTGTGTCTTTGGATGCAATTATTATTATTTATGGAACCAGGAAAGGTCAGAGGGCAGCACAGACAGATTGGAGGGATGGCAAGAGGGAGGGACGGTCAGACGGAGGGAGAGACCGTCCTGGCTGCGGGAGAGGAATGATCAAAATCTTAATGAGGATATACCAGCAGGAGAGATATAAGAGGGCAAGAGAAGCAAACATAAGCAATGTACAACCACAGGGGGAAAAGAGAGAAAGGGGAAAATAGAGGTGGTTTAGAACAACAGTACCATATGAATAGACGGTAAATACGGCCTCGCTACTTCACTGCTTGTCACTCTTCCTCTTCTGTTTGGAAGTGTCTTCTCTCACTCCTTCTAGCCTTATGTCGAAGCAGAATGAGGCAATGAAAAACAAAGTCACCAGCAATTTCATCATCCTTTACAAGGGTGCCAAACCCACTGAAGCATCACCACCTCTGTGCGTGTTACAGCCAGACCAGCCTTGCAGTGTCCTGTCAGTCACCTCACTACACCAAGAAAATGAGCACAGTGCAGAAGAAGTTTATTATTGAGAGTTGGATACTTCTTTACATGTGCCTGTGTGTGCTTGTTTGCATGTTTCCAGCGTCCCAGTGACGACAGTATTAATGGCATGTTGACTGGATTCCGGCTGTATTATCGAGAGCTCCCAGTATACACCTCCTCTTTCACTGAAGTAGAAGTCCAGGCAACCAAAAACACCAGCACAAGTGGCGTCCTTACAAGTGAGTAGTACTGGTGCTGAAATTTAATTTCTTAGTAATTTTTGAAACTATTGCTTCTTGATTGCAGACAGAGGTAGACAAAAGCAGGGCTCTCATTTCTAGTTGCAATGACAACTGTAGCTAGGAGATTTTATCAGCTGTAGCTAGCTAGCTAGCTATTTAAGGTAAAGTTAGCGCCAGTTGACTTTTTAATGTTTACAGCTGACTCATTTTATCCATCTGATCCATGTAATTTAAATGGAAATTGAAAACACTGCGTTGTTCTTGTATTGCAGTGCAGAGCACTGATAGATAGATAATCTTAATATTCTAAGTATGATAAGGAAACGTAAAGTCAGACTGTAATTTTCATTCTAACATAACCCTGTTTGGCTGCGCTCAGGTTATTTCATGTATTGTTTTACTTTTAACATTACAAAAAAGGATTTTAAGATGAACCAATGTAGTCATCAGACATAAAGCTGTCTCAGGTAACGTTGGGTGGGGTTGAATTGAATGTTAATTTCCCCAAATCCAATAAAGAGCAGGACAGAACTGTAAACGTTAGCTTAAACTCTTATAGCATCCAGGACCAGATTTCAGTGTTGAAATACTACACAGTGGATGTGCTAGTCATGAATAGGGCTTTTTTAAATAAAAATGATACATTGTAACGCCACAAACTAATGTAGTTAGTTAAGGATGTGCTTCTTGGCCTTGGAAACGACACTCAGTTACTACTGTCGGTATTAAGTTAGCCAGAATTGCTAACAATTGCAGCTTACATTAGAGGAAATAAAAACACTGTTTAATCCATTCCTTGCACTTTTGCTCTTGTAGTTTTGGTTTTCGAGGGGGTAAAAAAAAAAAGACACCACCCTCCAATCTCTATAAATGCTGAGTAATGCTGATCGTGATACAGCCCCATGAACACGCCTTCAACATGTGGAGAAATCCAAAACTTTACAGATCTGCAATGGCAGTTACGGTTGCTAAGCTATGATTGGACAATTGTTTTAGGAGGTTAGAGAGCTGTATTTCCATAATCACCATTCATATGTACATTGTTACAAACATGGCAGATGGTTGACTCAATTTACGTTGTGACGATTGCACAAGTGTAAAATAGTGATTTTATTCTTACCAAGGCTAGCTGTTGGTTTTGAGCTGCTTTATCGAAAATCCTTGATTAAAAAGAATATACGAAAGGCAAAGAAAGGGCCCGTATTATGTGAAATCACAAAATAAGCAATAATAGAGAGGATAAGAGGTGAAACGTTTGCTTCGTAACAACAAGTAAAATGACTTATCATATCAATCATACTTAAGGGGTTTTTAAAATCTTTTTAAAAGTTAATGCTGTAGTGCAAGGCCGCCCATATGACCCATTTTGCAGTGCTTTTGAAAAAAAGGTTATTCAGAGGTCAGAGAAGAAGAAAAAATGTCAACTATCTACATCAGAGCAGGGACCAGGGGGATGAACTGTGGAGCCATGACGAGAGACTGAACAAATGGCCCTCATCGCACCAGTATGAGGCCACCCATATCAAACTATAATTTGGCAATATTACTATTCACTGTTAACCCTGAAGTGCTTTATTCATTCAGAGACAACGCTATTGAAGCATCTTTCAAACGTTTTCCTCTTAAACGCAGTAATTTTATTGAATAGCATTATGATTGCACAGTTTATTGTTGAACTTGAAACATTTATTGATTTTTCTCTCACTCTTCCCAAGCTAAGAGCACCTTCAAGACAGTCAGCAGTGCTTCGCTAACAGAGTTTGAGTTGACACGTAAGTCACTTTAAATGGAACTGGGAATTAAAGATCCTGGGACCTTTTAATGTAAAATAAGAACAAGTGGCAATGACAACAAACATACTGTATGTGGTTTGCGTGTTGTAAATGTAAGTATTTATTTCTTTGTAGAACTAAAGAAGTTCAAACGCTACCAGATTGTTATGACAAGCTACAATATCATCGGAGAGAGTCCACCCTCCACTCCAGTTGAGGTGTCTGTTGGAGAGGCAGGTAGGTGGAAACAGAAGGAAGCGGTTAGATTTGAAGGTTTACACAGGATCTAATGCCACAAAAGCAGTTTTATTGTTGAATGTTGTTTTTAATGCTTCTTCTCTCCCCCTGTTAAACATTTAGTGTGTTGTTAGAAGGTTGCATTGTGGGTACATAAAGAAACCTTTAGTTTGGAGCTGAATATTTAGATTGTTGCTCTTCCTACATCTGTTACTGTGGGGTAGAAAGATCCTTCTTCTTCTTTTAAATTGTACTTACTTCTCAATATATCATTTTTTAAGCTTGAAAGCAAATTCTTGACCTTGGAAATAGTAGTCCAATCCCATCTCACGTGCTTACGGTATTCATCAGCAGATGGGGTTTGCCCAATTGTTACGGAGATGTTTCTGACCAAAGAGCTCAGTAGCAGTCATGATTTCATCCATAGCACATCATCTGCTTTTGAAGAAATGGTTGAAACCTCTGAAAGACGCTAGTAAGGGGACCTTGAGCTGGGATTGTTTTGTCTGCTTTCTGTCACTCGTGTCCGGTCCGGTGCTCTTATCGCTCTCTCCTTCTCGTCTCTTTCTTTCTTTGTCCTGTCCCGCCTCCTGTCTTGCTCTTATTGCCCCTTGAGTGACATTGCCTTTGAGGTGCTCACTGATGTTCTCTAATAGTGCGTGTGTGTGAGGGAGGGTGTGTGTGTGCATACATTGGGACACATGAATGTTGTCAAGAGCTGTCAAACCATGGATCCACTAGACAGACAGTAGTGCAAATTTATCTCTCACACACTCACATGCACACACACGGTTGTTTCAATCACTTCAGAGGACATTACATTGACTTAAATTCATTTCCTGGAGACTTGCCCTAACCACTACTTGCCTAACCTTAACCCTTACCCTAACTTTAAACCAAGTCTTCACCATAAAATGTAATGAATAGTTGTGTTTTGTCTCCAAAAGGAAGGCTAGTCCCCACAATATGACTGCGTAAACAGATTTATGTCCCCACAACATGAGTAATACACACTCACACACACTCACCACTACAAGGTGGACACACAAACAAGAGTGCAGATGTTTTTATCGTAACACCCACACGCCAATTTTGCAATTTCTCTCACAATCTTACACTCCCTCCATCAGACCAAAGCTGCATCCATATTCAAGGGGTGTGTGTGTGTGCCTGTAGGCCATACATAGCACATGCAGACGAGTGAGAGGTGAGGATAAGCAGGGGGAGTGGGAGGGGGAGTCAGAAAAGGCTGGAGGGGGATGATGAAACGGGGTGATATGGCCTTTTCTTTAGCCTCAAGTGCAGACTTCTGAGTGTTCATGCATATGTGTGGTACAGTGGAGTAGCAAGGTACTGCCTTAGGCCCATTCTAATTGGAAGGGTAGAACATATCTTCCCTATTTCCCACTCTAACACTCAGCTGAGCACACACACACACGCACAGTAACGAAACACCTCTGCTTCTGCAGCTCCATCGGTGGCCCCTCAGTCTATCAGAGTGTCAGCTGTGTCTCCCTCCATACTGGAAGTGACCTGGGACATCCCCCCCCTCGAGACCCAGAATGGACTCATCCAAGGATACAAGGTGACGCGCAGGAAAACAAACACAAATACACACAAAGAATTCATTGTGGCAGACACGTGCAAGACAAATAAAAGACCCAAACGTGCACAGACAAGTCCTTACACTATGAGTGTCCATGTGACAGAAAAGCACACATCACTGTTTCTGTCTGTATTTAAAATATCTCTCCTCTTGTCTTGGAGGGGTTTTGCTCTGCTGCACCTTCAAGTGTCCTATAGAGAAGAGAGGAAGATATAGAATTAAGTTAGAGGAACAATCTGAATATCCTTTAATGGTTTCAATATCACTCCTCTCCCTGTCTCTTCCCCCTCAACTCCCCTGTCCCACCCCCTCGCTCTTAGTACTTCAAACACAAGGTTATCTGTCCTGCTTTAGACACATTGATTTCTGCCAGAGTAGAGGGGGGGAATGGAGAAGAAAGAAGGGAATGTAATATTTGCAGAGTGAAGGAATGAGATGAGCAAGTGATCCCCGTAGAATCCTGATTAGAGGAGAGCATCGAGGGAATACGTTTAAACTACCAGAGACGGATGGACATGGGGAGGGAAGCGTGAGGCAGAGGGGGTTAACGAGATTAAGGCGAGAGAAATAGGGCAAAGAAAGAATGTTTAATGAATTTATAGGCTCAGACTTCTGTTAACACTCCTACTCTGTAAGATGAGCAGCACAGACAGCAGGTAGGACTAAAGGTAAACTTCATTGCAAGTGTATTTTTCGGCAGTTAAAGTTTACTGGAATGCTCTACAGGGCTTGTTAAACACACTGAACATGATGGATAAGGGGTAACGGCTAATACCAAAACATGCTAGTCCTGTCAAGTGGAATTTCTCACACACACGTCAGATATAAAATGTTAGCAATTTTTAATTTCGGCTGATTTTGTACATATCAGTCAATCATATTTCGAGTACTCCACAACTGCAGATCTTACTTGTACTATCAACTTTTAACAATTTATTTTTCTTTATACTTATAGGACAATTTTCTACTTAAAGACACTAGTATCATCCATCATGCTATTCCCACCAAAGTATGTCAGTCATTTCTAATAGACGTGCTACAGACACAAACAAACCTGTAAATAATAAGAAGTTTCCTCCTTTGCAAAAGCAAACATCCAGCCGCTGTTTTTCATCAAGACCAAAGAGCCTAAATCAACTCTTTAACAAAGGGGATTGTTGGAAAATCCATTGAGGGTTCTTGATCTTATCATATCATAATCATGTTCATTCATGACCGCTTCAAATTGTTTTTAGACTATTCCTGATTGTCTCACACTCTTAACCAAATACCAAAATAGATCAGTTGAGTGGATTAGAAAATGGCCTGGACTTTCTACTAAATCATTAGAATAAAGTTTCACTAGGGATGTTGCCTAAATGGAAACACCCCTTTTGTGCAGAAGGTAATAGGTTTTTATTTTAAATTGAGTATATGGATGCGTTATGCTGTATTTTATTATTGTAAGAGCATGTGGAAGGACAGAGATTGTATAATGCTGCCCTCAAGTAGTACTCATAAGCATCTACTTCCGAGTTTGGAAGTTGTAAATATAGCTTATGGCACTTTGTAGTGCTTTCTGTTAGGAATAATAACAAAATGGACCCCTTTACAAAAAGTAGCTCTTGGCTGTTGTTTTACTTTATAAACCAAACTGCACAGACAATTTATGTTTCAGAAATAAACCCAATTGAATATGTGTAGCATCTAAAATGAATAACAAAATATATTTACTTGAATTACCAAATAAAAACGTTAACATAAATCACTATTGCCATCAATTTCTGCCACGGATCTGAATACTAAAACCATTTTTTAAAAATCTCTGCTAAATGTTAGGTTATCATCATTAAAGATTGATATATAACATATTATTGGTTCACACTGAACCCACATTTATTATGAGATTTCATAGGACAGAATACAGTAATAGAAAGAAAACTAAGTGGCAACATTGTACTGCTGCATGTTGTTGTTGCCTGACATGACGCTGATGCCAAATGCATCAAATCAGTCATATATCAATATCTGGCAGTTTCTTACTTTGGATCCATGTCGATGACAACTGGTCCACCGATCGAACCGACACTGCCGGTAGACGAGATGTCCCGTCCGTCTGTGCTTGTAAAAGCCACAGTTTCATGATCTGATTACAGTTTGAACCATTTACGGTGTGATTGGGTACCCAGATGCTTGTCAGGGAAAACAGCCATGTGCTGTGGGTGAAATGTTCAAATCGAGAATAAACTCTTGATACGTATTTGTTTTTCCGTGAATTTGCACCCAAAGCTAAAAAATTTAAACTTAAAATAAACAAACCGTTATGAGAATGAGTACTGTAACAGCTGCTGTGGCTATTATCTCACCATAAAGGCTCTTGCATTTACTTTTTCTGATTCATTTCTAATGCAGGAGGGTCAACCATCTCTGTAACCTTGCTGTTAGTGTGTATCTGATATGGCTGTATGTGTGAGGAAAGTCGTTCCCATGTCAAACCAAGCCTTTTTTTCCTGGGCTCTCTTGTGTAAGACATTAATAAACGGAAATATTTCTTGTACATTTAGCTGAGATTGAACGACATCCAGTGATTTGTAAAAGTACAGATTTAAAGCAAGTAGCTGTAGGTTTAAAGAATATTATAGTGGATATGCACCTGTCCAGTACCGTTAAGAGCAGACGGCAAGCTGTTTTAATGGATCAAACACATGTTGTTACTGGATATGCATTTATATAGGCTGTTTACTGGCAGTAAGATATCATACTCGTCATAAACCGTCTGTTTCATTAAAAGTACGTGACCTAGATTACAATATAAGTCACACATTCAGGATTTTTAGAATGGTTTGTTTTTTTCAAAGCCAGTTAAGTAAAACATTTCTCAAATCACCAGTTATATGAAATATAACCAAGAGTGATAAATTGGTCTGTCTAAGGTGCCAAAAAGCCACAGAAACAATATTCTTCAATGATAACTAACAGAGTCTGAACTTTAAACCTACTGCCTCATAACTTTGAATGTGATTTATTGAAAAACAGCAATTTTTGGCATCATTAAATTGTGATTTTCACAAGCTACAAGGTCTTAATATCGATCCCATCATACTGGGTACAAGAGCCAGGTGACCTTTATTCTAGTTAAGCTTACAGGGATTGACCAAAGTAGCCCGTGTGTCTTCATTACTGGCCGATGTCATGAACGTTAATGGTCACATCCGTGATTATTGGTTCCACATGAGCATGGGCAGTCAGGCAGGAAGTGGCATGTAGGCCTACATAAGGTGTCTTAAAATGCTACACACGTGGACTACAGTCTTCATTTTTGATTGATTGATCATTTGAATTGGTTCAAATGAGCAAATCTCATGTTGTGTGATTGCAGAGATGGTCGTGCGACATTTAAAGACATTGATAATATGGCACTATATACACAAAATTTAGGTCTAATTACCTTGAAGACAGACTGTGGCTGATATAAGGCATCTATGTTGGTTTGGTTGGTTCTGTATTAGGCATCATAAATCAAAACTCAGAAAAATCCAAGTTTCCCAGTCATAGTTATGACTAGTTGGAAACTGGTAATTATGACTTCAACATGGCATTACGCTTGTAAATGCCATGTCCTGTCACTGAACATGTGATGAAATTATGTATTTAAGGAGAATTTACACTGACCTTAGTTGTTACCAGGTAGTCTTTAAAGTTTAATGTAAACTATTGCAAGAAGGTGTAAGAAATTAAACCTCTTTTCCCCTTCTGTTAAACTGTCAACACCAAAACAAATCTCTCCATAACTAACTTCTCCTCCTTGTAAAACAGCGCATTGGCACTTCTACATTATATGGATCGTTTAGTGGACCTCCGGAGGAATGGACAGAAAATAAATCATATATATAGTTGGCAGAAATTAAGTGAGGGAGACAGGAGAAAACAGGAGCGGTGGAAGAAACAAAGCCAGTGTTGTTGACAGTGTTTTCCCGTGTTGCAGATCCACTACTGGGAGAGGGACAAGCAGAACCAGAGTGAGAAGGTCAAGGTGATTTTTGTCCCTGACACCCGCGTGCACCTCACCAACTTGACCAGCTACACACCTTACCTGGTCACTCTGACTGCCTTCAACACAGCTGGAGACGGCCCACCCAGTGACCCCCGCGGGACTCGCACCCTGCAGTCTGGTAGGGAGTGGTGACAGTTTGGTTCCCTAAAACCAAATTAACAAGCATCAATTTATAGTCCTCTTGATTTCCTTTCATTCCTGTTATTTAATTTGTCCTCCTCCATGTGTCCTGCAGCTCCCAGCCAGCCCAGCTACCTGTCCTTCTCAGAGGTGACAGGAGGAAGTGTCAATATGTCCTGGGGAGCTCCACTCACTCCTAATGGACAGCTGGAGGGCTACAGGGTCATCTACCAGCCCACTGCTCCTGTACAAGGTACACCCACATGCTTTATACAAACACACACATACACAAATAGATGTTGAGGAGGACGCTGACACTTCTTTCAAATTGTCCGTGTGAGAGCAGGAGTGAGTAAAGTGGTGACAGTGGATGTGAGGGGCAGCTGGCAGCGATGGCTGAAGGTTCGAGACCTGATCAAGGGAGTGACATACACGTTCAGTCTTCAGGCTCTTACGGTCAGCTATGGTCCGCCCATACAAGCAAACATCACTGCTCAGCCTGTGCAAGGTAGGCGTGGTCACAATCTGCGTAGGTGTGTGTGTTGGTGTCTCTACTTGTATTAATCATGTTGTGAGGACAAATATCTCTTTATACAGTGCCATTGTGGGATTATTTTAATGATCAATTCTGCCGATTCTTTTATCTATTAACCAATTCATTGTTTAATCAATAAAATGTAAAAGAGAATTTTAAAAGATGTAGTAAAAAGTCAAGATGATCATTGCAATTTCTAAGAGCCCAAGGTGATGTCTTACCATGTCTGACCAACAGCACAAAGCCCAAAGATGTTGAGTTTACAATGGCGACTAATCAATTTATCGGCTAATCGTTTCAGCTCTAGACTAAACTCCCATTTAGGCACATCAAAGGTTAAGACTTGGTTTTAGGTTATGGGTTGGGCATGCTCAGGTCATAGGCCACCTGAAAAACACTTGTGCTTGTGTGGCACTGGCAGACACAATGGGGGAAAAACACGTGCTAGTATGTCCTCAGACGCACTTGATCCATGTAGATTTGAGCATAAATCAAAGGATCTTATTTCATTAGTTATGGGCACAAACAAGAAGGTCGTAGTTATGTTACACATCCGGTTGAAAATGTTGTAGTTTTATGTTTCATGTGCTGACGGGACTGTGGATTGTTCATACATGTATATACATGTATATACTATGGTCTACTGTTTAATGTTTTTTATTTTATCGTGTAAAGTTATTTTATATGTTTATATTGTTACATTTACCTCAATAAACTAACAAAGCCAACTAGCAATTATAGCTAAGGTAAATTTTCAGGAAATAAATGTGCATCAACCCAGTATCCTCCGAAGTGACTAAAACAAGTATCTGTGTGTCCCTCTCTGACACTACAGGCTCCCCTGGGTCACCTGTGGAAATGTCCATCACCAAGACGTCCTCTGCGCTCACTATCCACTGGTCAGAGGGAGATATCGGCGCAGCGCCTGTGACTGGATACGTTATTGAGGCTCGTCCCTCAGGTAAGCTCAAACACAAACGCCACACACAGGTCAGCCACTAGCTTACTTCGCATGCACCTTTTCATCAATTATTTTCATTAATCAAGATAGAGGTTAAGTACTACCCTGCACTAAACCTCACTGAGCGCAACTTTCACCAGATTCATTAAGACCTGCTGAGCAAATCAAGTCAGCAGCAATTTTCTAATAAAGATTACCAGAGGTGTAATGCAGGAAGGGAGCGTCTGTGGCAAGCTGTTTGAACACACTACAACCGTAGACTCTTGTATTCTTCTACTACTGATAATAATGCTAATACCCCTTTTGTTAATAGTAATAACAGTAATCATCGTCGTCACCACATTATCATCGTCGTTATCACTTCAAATGTAATTTGACAGTTTATAATTTTCTGTACTCACATTCTGACATTTGAAAGGGAATAATTCTCAAATGGAAGCACCCTCTCTCTCGTCTTTGAACGCACGTCCATCAAACTGTGACGCAAACCTCTCTCTCGCTCTCTGTCACAATGCAATTCAATTCACTTCAAAGGGGCTTTATTGGCATGGGACGTTTACATCGCCAAAGCAAGTGTGAAATAAAAACCTCTCTCTCTCTCTCTGCAGATGAAGGAGTGTGGGATTCCTTCATCAGACTCCTTCCTCCCAACAGCAGGTCCGTTTCAGTGCCGCTGGAGCGCCTGAGGTCGGGGATCAGCTACGAGTTCAGAGTCATCGCTGTTAATCGCTATGGTTACGGACAGCCGAGCACACCGTCTGCTGCTCTCGCTGGTAAACACACACCCGCACACCGGTGGAGATCAGGCTAATGAACAAATCCAGGGTGATCCAACTTGTTTGATTGGGGTTTGACTTGGAAACAATGTAGGAGGTCACTATGATCGTTTTGTGTCTGCTGCCATCAAGAGGCAGAGTCACGCAACTACAACGGTGCTTATTGTGCAAACTGAAGGCAGCCTGAAAATGTCTCTATTTTTGTTTCCCATCTCTGGCACGACGCCAAATTCAGATATTTATCAACAAATTAAACAATTAATGAAAAGTCTTCAGTCCAGACATTTAATCAACTTTGCCGCTCTTGCCTAATTAACTGATCTGAGGAAAGAGACACTTCCAATCATCTCAAGTGTCAGTCAGTCATTTTCTACCGCTTGTTCCTGTTAGGGGTCATCTTGTGTTTGTATCAAATTGTTTGAAGAATCACCAGGATGAGTTTTATGAAAGTAGGACAAAGCAGTGTCTCGGTTAGAGTCCGTCCCCTAAAAGTATCATTTACAGGCTCTGAAGATTGTTCTCTTGTCCTGTGGGAGAAACCATAGCTTCGATTTGCAAGAAAAGTTGATATCTCCCTCATTAGTGTTCTTCCTCCTTTCTTTCTCCTGTGCGGTCCACTCCCTGTGTGCAGCGTTGTCGGAGCGTCCGTTCTATGAGGAGTGGTGGTTCCTGCTGGTCATGGCTCTGGTGGGACTCATCCTCATTCTGGTCTTGGTCTTCACACTGCTGCTGCATGGACACAGCACCAAGTACAAGGCCTGCGGCACAGGTCTGTGGCTCTGATGGTCGTGCTCTAATGTAATGCTTTAAAGGGTGACCCAGGGGTGCCACCCATACAGATGTGTGGCAACCTGGAGATTGTCATACAACAAAGATAATTGTTTGTTGGCATGTGTTGCAATTTTGAGGATGTTTTATGGGAAAGTATGCTTTTTTTTTTTTGTCTCCGCAGTCACACTTGCATTGTTTCAGTAACCGTCAGCAGTCTACTGTTTTATTACAATCTATTCCAGCTTTTGTGAAAGTTAATTTGTGCTGTGCATCAGTTCACTTGTACAGTTTGTAGAGCAAAATTGCCTCCAGCAGTCCTGTTCCTAAAGAACTGCTGCCACCTGTAAGGGGTGTGTGAGAGGAAAACAAGGTCACCCTTGTTCCTTCTGTGCAAACAGCACCCTGAAGCATCTCAGCAAAATTATCTCCCTGAAGCCCTGCTGTTAATTCGGTTGGTTTTTGAATTTGGCTTTAGAATAATGTTGAAAATAAGCTTTTTCATTAACACTAGTTTTTAGTATTCATTTAGTTCATGCAAGCTGATTTAAAAACGTACATCTTACAACTATAACTTACATAAAACTAGACTGCCCAATCCAAAGTGAGATGTAATTTAACAGGAATTAAAGGCTGTAACATACGTACTTGACGTACCTGAATTTAATTTACAAAACTTATAGAATTCATTTATTAGCAACTTACTATATTAGCTCTCACAAGATTTGCATGAAATGGTCCGCATTTCTGAAGCCCTGTTCAGATCAGATACACTCCTGCATTGAGAAATCCCACAGGAAAAAAATGCTAACTCACTTCCCAGTGTTTCATACTCAAACCTGGACTGCTCTATTACATTTTAGCTCGCACCACCTCCACAGGGTCAGCCAGGGAGCTCAGCAGCCTGGAGCTGAAGGAATCAGAGACTTACTCAAGGATGCTTACTAACGTGGACTGAAGGACAAACTCCCTTCTCATTATGACAAAAAAAGATATTAGTTTGTCTGATGTGTTGCCCAGTTACTCTTCTCAAGCTTCGGTTCTTCATGTCGAGGCTTTTCTTCCTGTTTTCATCTCAGTTTCTTCTCCTCTCGGGCTTCCCGTGGTGTTCTCAGTTGTGGGCGCAGCAGTGCTTTTACAGTCACTTTGTGTGTGTGTGTGCCAACATCTGTGATACAAAGTTAGCCCTGACAAGCGCAGGTTACATCAGGACAGCTGTTAATCTAAGTTGCCACTGAAACCTTGGCACAACCTCTGGGCAGTGGAGCCATCACGGGGGGTGCTGTAGGAGGGAGGCAGGACGAGCACACAAACGAGAATGAACGGGAGTCAGTGGGCAACAGCAAATTACATTTTTGACATTGTTTCCTTAATTACTTCATTTTTTATGGTTATTGGTGGATGAATTATGAAGGTATTCTGTGTGGTTATTGCCTGAGTGCCAAATTATGCATCCATTTGCTTCTTTTTCTCAGGCCTGGGAGGTAGCTGAATACACAATGAATAAAACAGGAGATTGCATATAAACTCAGCACAGAGGAACAATTTCTCAAAACATTCTCAGCTGCTGACCCATACGAGGGACTGAACTGGTTTGAAATTTTGTATTTATCTGAACCAATTCCATCTGATTCCTTTTTTCTTTTTTCCTCCAGGGAAGCACGTGTCCACGGCGGAGGAGTCGGTAACGCTGGACAACGGAGGTTTCACTGCTCTGGAGCTCAACAGCAGAACGCTCAACACCAAGAACAACTTCCTGAAGAAGAACGGGACCAGGTGTGCACTCACTCATTCACTCACACACACACACACACACACCTTCAAGGGTTTGTTCAAGTTATTTGATTTTTGTATTTATTATTTTACTTTTTTTTTTTATTGATGTGTGTGCGTCCAGGTCTCCTCCCAGGCCCAGTCCAGGTGGTCTTCACTACTCTGACGAGGACATCTGTAACAACTATAACGGAGCCGTGCTCACTGAAAGCACCACACTCACAGAGAAACCCACTGAGGTCTCTGAGTCAGAGGTATCTCTCTCTTGCTCAAATTCAAAGGCGTTAATGGCCTGATAGGACTCTGTGTTGCCTGGTGTCCTTGTAGTTCACTAGTCAAAACTAAAACCATGTAACTACGACACTAGTCCATCTGTACTGTTGCGCTATCTAATAAAGGCAAAAATGCCAGTAAAAAGAAATCTGTTACTATAACAGTACAACATTATAACTTAAACATATCACAAACAGGGTTGCCTATTGAATAAAAGCAAAAATGCACACACCCACGTAACAAACATTAGCACCATCAATCAGCAAATAATCACAGAAAGACCAACTCTTTTTGTTTTAGTGGATTTTACTTGGTTTAATGTGTATGACTCATTCGTTCATCCTCTATCACTCCTATATTAAACAGAGGATTCGAACTTGCAGTCGTTGGTCAGCGACCAAGAATGTGTTAAACTTTGAATAAAAGATTTATCACCAAAAGTCAAACCAGCCTATGAAGTATGAATTGGGAATATGTTTGATAGAAAGCTCTTTGAAAGTAGAAATTGAGTTCTTTGTACTGTACTTGTGTTGTCAGCATGTGGTCTTGCTTGTGTTAGAAGAAAAAAAAAGGTGGAGGCGAAAAATAAAGAGAAACTACTCTAATTGGCTAAAACCACTGAGCTCTCTCCAGTGTTCTGCCTCTACCGATTCAACATGCTGAATTGGCCAAAGGGTCGCCGATAATGGTTTAGAAGAAGTATACCATGTAATCTCGGCGTCTTAGGTTCAATTTCAACCTCTCCCCATGTTTCCCGTCTGTCTCTACTGTCAAATAAAGGCAGAAATCACAGAAAGTACAGTGAATGGTCGTGTGTTGTGTCATGTGTTTCTCTCTCTGATAAAGTCTCACAATCTAACCCCTGCTGTGTGCTTGTATCCAGTTAACGGACAGCGACTACGAGGACGAGCAGCCCAAACACTCTTTTGTCAACCACTACATGAGCGACCCCACCTACTACAACTCCTGGAAGCGGCAGCCCAAAGGCCTTAAAGGGGTCGGCGCTCCCTTTGGCTACGAGGAGTGCGCCACTGCAGACACAGAGCCCTACTACCAGACCGTGGTCACCCAGCACAGCACAGGCGGTGCGTACACACCCACAGGGCAGCCTGCGCACACACACGTCAACCCCAACACCAACCCGCCGGGGTCACGCACCCCTGTGACGGGGTTCTCCTCATTCGTCTGACTCTAGAGACAAAATCTGCACAAAGTGATACGCACTCACGTACACAAAATGAAGGAGGGGGTGTGTGTTTGGACTAAAGGAGACAGAGCCGGCGGCTTCGGAGGAGAGGGGAGGACGAGGTGAGGAGACGTGGGACGGCCTGGTGACGAAACAGCCCTTCATGCCCCAAAGAACTGAACCTACACTTCTCACTCGCCTTCTCCCCTCGTTCACAAAGATCCTCACTGTGTCGACAAGTGTGTGTGTGTGTTGCTCTCCTACTCTTCTACGCCTCTGTCACTGTGCTTACACACACAGTTACTTTTCTCGTTTCCACACACACACTCACACCGGGGTATGTCACCAGATGTTTATGTCTATTCTAGAGACTCTCTAACGAGAACTAAGAGCGATGACTACATGAATCCGTTTGTGTAAATGTCAAGGAGCGAATTCGACCTCAGACTGGTGGAAACTGGAATTTTCTGCACAACGCTTCTTCTCTGTTTTCTCTATTTACACTTAAGTGCACAAGCACACACACATGCACTCGCTGATGCTCCATTTCAGCATCTCCCGCTGGGAGAGAGGAACTTCAAGGTTGAGGCGAATTATTAAAAGACGACACAGAAGGGAGCAGCTTTTGTTAACAGACTGGTTCATGTACACAAATGCGAAGCTGTCAGCTTTAAAATACCACCACACAGACAAAAAGAAAAAAAAATAACAATCAATAATCACAGTTTTTGAACTTGATAAAGAGCGAGTGTGGGCGGAGGATCTTAAGGCATTCTCAGTGAGTGTTGTGTGGTTTCTGAGAGCGATATGTGATGTTTGGGTTGGAATATATGAAAACCGTGTTTTTTTTTTTACCGTCCACTGCCTGTTGTCAGCGCCCCTTATACCGCAGCCTCCCAAGCCATAATGCTTGCACTGAGCCAAACCCCACACATTTCACCTTAATTCTGTTGATATTTTCTTTTTACAAGTTTGAGTGTGACACGTGTGCGTACAAGCATGTGTGTGTATAAATGGCTCTATGCTCACTTTAGAAGCCTGTTCATCTCTCTGTTGTTCACTGCTAAGCAAAGCGTGCCATTGTATGTATGTTTGTATTTTTAAGATGTATTTTGTACAGGGAAACCCTTTCTACTTGTGTGCAGTTGTATGTAGTTTGGCCACGTTTGTGTAACTCAAAGCAAATAGAGCAATGGCACCGGAGCAAGTCCTCAGCTGCACTGACGGATGAGAGGGAAAAGGAGGCGACGGGGTCAAGGTCGCTTGACAAGAATCATAAAAAATAAGCTGCGGTGGATGAATGTGGAAAAAGACTACAGGATATTTTAGAGAATCATTCTCGTTCAAACTGAGTGTGATTGAACTTTGAATCAAAAGGCCACACTATCTGTACCCTGTCCTCAACCCCAGCAGCCAGGCTGACACACATGTACTTTGTACCTCTCTTCAAGTGCATACAGAAATCATCTGTAAGTTTTTGCTCATGTATAATTTAAAGACTCTCCTCCCTCCCAGCCAGCCAGCAGCCTCCCTCACTCTGTCACGCTTGTTTTGAGTCCCATACAGTGTGTGAATAAATGGTCATTGTTTAACAGTGTGTCGTTGTGGTCTGTTTTAGTACTGGAACAGTGAACACGCCTCTTTGGATCATCCCCTACATTACATTAACTGAATTAAAGATGTGCCTTAACATTTTGTAACTGCCTCAGAGACCCTGAACTGAACTGTCTCTCTGAACTCTCTTAACCAGGCCTGTTAGCATTTTGTTTGTGTCTTTTATTAAAGTGGTGAAAGGAGGGAACGACCAGAGCTTTAACAGTTGTCGTCTATTAATAATTATCTATCAGTGTTTCAATGTTCTGCTCAGTGTGGGAAGGGCCTGTGTGATACTTTTCGCTGAATAAAGTTGTGCTTTGACGAAACTGAAGCCAGCAGGTAGTTGAATTATTAAACAATTATGTAATAGATTATTCAGCAGAGGTAAAGTGCATTACCTACAACTGTGGTGTACACCTGGCAAGCTGCCATATGTTATCAAATAAAGGCTTGGCTCACCCCATTCACCCCTAGTGTAATGCATCCATGCCGATAGTTTTGGTTGTATTTGTCTCTGAGATTTCTGCCTCAAATACAATGGAGGTAAATGGATTTTACCTTCAGAAATTCAACCGTATACGTGAGTCTTTCCATAATCGATCAGTCATTCCCCTTAATTGTTCCTAAAGGGCAATCGGTTGTGCAGCAGTGAAACAGACGCAAATATGTTAAATCATGAATTAACATAAAAAATCTCTGAATTATTCCTGACCTAACCCTTTAAAAAGGAAGCATATTATGACCATGAAGAGTATCTCATCATAAACCGCCCTCACTGGTGAAGACTGTAATAGTGGTTTGAGCAGCTCCCAGTCGATACTGTGTTAATGTTTTTTATATTCTCAGACAGAGACCCTTTTAGTTTCCCCACCAAATCCAGGTTAATACTTTATATGTGGCTTGAGTCTCTAATAGCTGACACACTAATTAGCCGAGCAATCCGTGACACTAACGGCAGTCATCAGTGCAATTGTAATTAAATGTTATGTAATGTGATTATGTTAATCACATTTCATTATTTTCATTCTAGCTATTTAACCCTTGTGATACCACCAGTAGGCGAGTGCGGCATGTTACTCAGACAACGACCCTCACCCTCCTGCAACCTCGATGATGTGAAATTTGTTGTTAGTGTGAGAAAGGTAATCATGTATATTGGTGCCGAAATGTTTAGTCAGAAGTGATATAATCAATTACTTTTATTCAAGTAATAGACTTATAAAATATGATGCATTGTATTACAGTAAAATAAACTACAGTAACTACAGTAAAATTGTTAAAGTGAACACCAATTTGACCGGTTACAACATTTAAATGCTGCTTACATGTTAATGGGTCAGTGATAATAATCCAATAATGTAATATAAGCAATAGTAATATTTTAAGTAATGCTTGTGAATGAATTAATGAATGAATGCAGGACTTTTACTTGTAAAGGATGTGAATAGTTTTTCCACCAGTGAAGATAACGGAGGTTTGGGTTGATGGCCTCAGTCATGTGTCCGCCAGCCAGAAGGGGGCGCTGTGAGGCGGTGCAGCAGACCGGGGGGGCTGTTGTGGTGTCCGGAAGAAGGACTGTCAGCATGGCGGACATATTTTTCACTTCATGGCTTGCTTTTAGGTGTTTTGGTACAATAGCGTGCCATTAATTGTCAGTACTTTAAACCGTGGCGCCGCAGTGAGCTGTGTCTTCAGATACTAACGGCTGGCTTTACAGTGCACGGCTCTGAGCCGAAGCGGCCGTCACACGGCGCCATCGCTCCCTGTCTGTCTGTCCGTCTCTGTGCACACGTCGTGACTTGTGACCCTGTTTGGTTTGGTGAGTTTTCGTGTCCTCCTCCTCGATTATTTCTTAACGCTCATCTCCATTCTCCATCTTTCTTTGATAGCGGTGTGCTGGTGTCGATACCAGGCACTGTCAGGTTGACGTTGTTGGAGACCAACGGCTCTGTCTGACCTGTTTATATAACGTTAACTCAGCTGGCGTTAGTGAGATACGACCGTTAACAGCCGTTGCAGGTGTTTGTGTACCGTGTGGTGCGTTTAGAAGTGATCTTATTACAGTTTATGGTATTCTTGTAGAAAAACACGGGGCCTCCTCCTGACAACAGCTCAACATCTGTAACCCCTGAGTAGCACAGCGGCCCCCCCGCCCGCGTGACAGAGGCCCCAGTCACTACAGGCTCAACTGTTAATCTCTCAAAACTGCAGCGGAAGAAGAGCTAATCTTTTACTTGGCTAAGGGTGTAAGACCTGTATTTAAAATCCTACTTTAGTAAAAGTACTGTCAGTGAAATGTGCTTTAAGTATCAAACGTAAAAGTACTTTTTAGTACTGATGCATCGTAGGTAGCACTTTGCTAATTTTTGATAATATTCAGTTTTTAGAGCAGACAGGGGAAAACGCATGGCAGCAATTGCTAATACTGGATGAGGTAATTATACAGAAAAATAGAAACAATGAAAAGAAAAAGGGCAGCATGTTATAACACATACCTATTGTGATATTACATAGGACCCACATGGATATTCCTTTTTGGTCACAACGTAAACATTTTACATGTAACCGCAGTTAAGATGATGGAACCTAATCCCTGGATACCCAAGGGAAAGAGTTAGGGGTTCGCAGGGTGGCCGGAGGGACGCCAGTCAAAGTCACAACGTCCTCTCCCTACTAAGTTTGCTGCGCAATCTGGAAGGTAATTTAGAAAGGGCGCCCACATCTTGTCAAAGGCTCCCTCAATCCCCCTCAGGGCTGCGCTTAGACGCTCCGTCGGCAACCTTTTCTCTAAATCACTGATTAATAGTTGGAGGTCTTTTCTTGATCCACTGAAATAGAATGTATCTCCTTGCTTATAAATGTAACTTGGTAACACTGGATGGAGAAAACACTTCCCCTGAAAGATTTAGCAGAAAAAGTCTAGGGTTTATCTGTATGATCTGTATATACTGACTCCCCAGCATCTCGCTAAATTCAAGTCCCAAGTCCCTGTTCCATAAGCTTTTAATTCTATCATTATTACATGTATTGAAGGACTGTAGTTTCCAATAAAAATAGAATATAATTTTTTATTGTTGCGAGATAGTTGAGGCTGATGACTGAGTTTCAGGAAAATCGAGACTATTCATGAAATGTCTGACCTGGAGAGAGCCATAAAAGTGGTGAGAGGGCACGCCATATTTGGCTCTGATTTTTTCAAATGATAAGAAATGTTCATCTTCGAACGGGTCACTGATAATCCTGTTGCCGTGATCATGCCAGCATTGAAATATGTTCGTACCTAATCCAGGAGGGAAGGCTTTGTTGTGTATAATGGGATGTAGGGCTGAGAACAAACCATTTCTTTGGGTAAACTTCATTATCCGTTCCCAAATTTTGATCGTGTTAAACAGAATTGGGCTGTTATTAACCTGGACTGGTAACCGATATATATCATTTGTGACAAGGGTGAGTAAAGACAGAGAGGGACAGTGCCAGGGGTCACTATGGTTCTCAAATCTATGTCTAGAATCAGAAAATGCCTCAGCCACCCTAGGACCACCCTTATATGGCAGGCCCAATTATAAAACATAAAGTCAGGCATTGATAGACCACTCCTCTCCCTGGATAGTCGCAGAGTTTTAAGATTAAGACGCATTTTTTTCCCTTAATAAATAAATAAAATACATTTCAAAATAGCTTTATCAATATCAGAGAATACAGACTTATTAATCCTCATAGGGAGCATTTCCATTGGGTAAAGGATTCTCAGAAGGATTTTAATTTTAATTAGACTGATTCTATCGAACAACTAGAGCGGGAGGTCCAACCACCTAAGCAGATCACTTTTAATCGAAGATATAGCGGGGGCAAAATTAAACTTACCTAGGTTATTGAAATTACCAGAGATCTTCCATCCATCCATCCATCCATTTTCTACCGCTTATCCGGAGCCGGGTCGCGGGGGCAGCAGTCTAAGCAGAGACGCCCAGACTTCCCTCTCCCCAGACACTTCCTCGAGCTCTTCCGGGGGAATACCGAGGCGTTCCCAGGCCAGCCGAGAGACATAGTCCCTCCAGCGTGTCCTAGGTCTTCCCTGGGGTCTCCTGGTTGGACATGCGCAGAACACCTCCCCAGGGAGGCATCCATGAAGCACCCGGGACAGATGCCCGAGCCACCTCAGCTGACTCCTCTCGATGTGGAGGAGCAGCGGCTCTACTCTGAGCTCCTCCCGAGTGACCGAGCTCCTCACCCTATCTCTAAGGGAGCACCCAGCCACCCTGCGGAGGAAACTCATTTCGGCCGCCTGTATCCGGGATCTCGTCCTTTCGGTCATGATCCAAAGCTCATGACCATAGGTGAGAGTAGGAATGTAGATCGACTGGTAAATAGAGAGCTTTGCCTTGCAGCTCAGCTCCTTCTTCACCACGACAGACCGGTACATCGACCACATCACTGCAGAGGATGCACCGATCTGCCTGTCGATCTCCCGGTCCGTCCTTCCCTCACTCGTCAACAAGACCCCAAGATACTTAAACTCCTCCACTTGAGCCAGGAGCTCTCCACCAACCTGAAGGGGACAAGCCACCCATTTCCGGCTGAGAACCATGGCCTCGGACTTGGAGGTGCTGATTCTCACCCCCGCCGCTTCACACTCGGCTGCAAACCGTCCCAGTGCACGCTGAAGGTCCTGATTTGAAGAAGCCAACAGGACAACATCATCTGCAAAAAGCAGAGACAAAATCCTGTGGTCCCCAAACCGGACTCCCTCCGGCCCCCGACTGCGCCTAGAAATCCTGTCCATATAAACAATGAACAGGACCGGTGACAAAGGGCAGCCCTGCCGTAGTCCAACATGCACCGGGAACAGATCTGACTTACTGTCGGCAATGCGAACCAAACTCCTGCTCCGGTCATATAGGGACCGGACAGCCCTTAGCAGAGGGCCCCGGACCCCATACTCCTAGAGCACCCCCCACAGGTTGCCGCGAGGGACACAGTCGAATGCCTTCTCCAGATCCACAAAGCACATGTGGACTGGTTGGGCAAACTCCCATGAACCCTCCAGCAACCTGGAGAGGGTATAGAGATGGTCCAGTGTTCCACGACCGGGACGAAAACCGCATTGTTCCTCCTGAATCCGAGGTTCGACTATCGGCCGAATTCTCCTCTCCAGTACCCTGGCATAGACTTTTCCGGGGAGGCTGAGGAGTGTGATCCCCCTGTAGTTGGAACACACCCTCTGGTCCCCCTTTTTAAACAGAGGGACCACGACCGCAGTCTGCCAGTCCAGAGGCACTGTCCCCAGCCACAACGCGATGTTGCAGAGGCGTGTCAACCAAGACAGCCCCACAACATCCAGAGACTTGAGGTACTCAGGGCGGATCTCATCCACCCCCGGTGCCTTGCCACCGAGGAGCTTCTCAACTACCTCAGTGACCTCAGCCCGGGAGATCGACGAGTCCGCAACCGAGCCCTCAGCCTCTGCTTCCGCAATGGAAGACATGCCGGTGGGGTTGAGGAGATCCTCGAAGTACTCCTTCCACCATCCAAGGATGTCCTCACTCGAAGTCAGCAGATTCCCACCCCCACTGTAAACAGTGTGTGCAGGGCACTGCTTCCCCCTCCTGAGGCGCCGGATGGTTTGCCACAATTTCTTCGAGGCAGACCGATAGTCCTTCTCCATGGCCTCACCGAACTCCTCCCAGACCCGGGTTTTTGCCTCTGCAACCACCCGGGCTGAGGCTCGCTTGGCCCTCCGGTACCCATCAGCTGCCTCCGGAGTCCCCCGAGCCAGCCAGGCTCGATAGGACTCCTTCTTCAGCTTGACGGCATCCCTTATTTCCGGGGTCCACCACCGGGTTCGGGGATTGCCGCCACGACAGGCACCGGAGACCCTGCGGCCACAGCTCCGAGCGGCCGCGTCGACAATAGAGGTGGAGAACATGGTCCACTCGCACTCAATGTCTCCAGCCTCCCTCGGGATCTGGTTGAAGCTCTGCCGGAGATGGGAGTTGAAGATCTCTCTGACTGGAGACTCTGCCAAACGTTCCCAGCAGACCCTCACAGTATGTTTGGGTCTGCCAAGTCTGTCCAACTTCCTCCCCCGCCATCGGATCCAACTCACCACCAGGTGGTGATCAGTTGACAGCTCCGCCCCTCTCTTCACCCGAGTGTCCAAGACATACGGCCGAAGGTCAGATGAAACAACCAAAAAGTCGATCATCGACCTCCGACCTAGGGTGTCCTGGTGCCACGTGCACTGATGGACACCCTTATGCTTGAACATGGTGTTCGTTATGGACAAACCGTGACTAGCACAGAAGTCCAATAACAGAACACCACTCGGGTTCAGGTCGGGGGGGCCGTTCCTCCCAATCACGCCCCTCCAGGTATCACTGTCGCTGCCCACGTGAGCGTTGAAGTCCCCCAGTAGAACAACGGAGTCCCCGGTCGGAGCGCTTTCCAGCAACCCTCCCAGAGATGCCAAGAAGGTCAGGTACGCTACACTGCCATTCGGCCCGTAAGCACAAATAACAGTGAGAGACCTATCCCCAACCCGAAGGTGCAGGGAAACGACCCTCTCGTTCACCGGGGTGAACTCCAACACATGGCGGCTGAGCTGGGGGGCTATAAGCAAGCCCACACCAGCCCTCTGCCTCTCACCGCGGGCAACTCCAGAGTAGTAGAGAGTCCAGCCTCTCTCAAGGAGTTGGGTTCCAGAGCCCAAGCTGTGCGTGGAGGCAAGCCCGACTATCTCCAGTCGGTATCTGTCAACCTCCCGCACCAGCTCAGGCTCCTTCCCCCCCCCGCGAGGTGACATTCCATGTCCCTAGAGCAAGATTCCGTGTCCGGGGATTGGGTCGCCGAGGCCCCCGCCTTCGACTGCCACCCAATCCACAAAGCACCGGCCCCCTACGGTTCCTCCTGCAGGTGGTGGGCCCATGGGAGATCGGCCGGGCGACGTCACGGACCTAGTTTTAAAATTCGCCATAAGGGGGATTCGAACCGCTCTTTGTCTGGCCTGTCACCCAGGACCTGTTTGCCTTGGGAGACCCTACCAGGAGCAATAGCCCCAGACAACATAGCTCCTAGGTTCATTCAGGCACGCAAACCCCTCCACCACAATAAGGTGGCGGTTCAAGGAGGGGACCAGAGATCTTAACACCTAGATATACAAACCCAGAATCAGACCCCTTGAATGGGAAGTTGGGTAAGGCACTTTTATCCCCAAAGGCCCTCAGAGGCAAAGCTTTAAATTTAAATTTAATTAATTTTGGAACCTGAGAACCCGCCAAGGGCTTCTATAATCGTGACATGGGTAGGAATTGAGGTTTCAGGCCGAGTCAGGAAAAGAACAACGTCATCGGCGTAGAGAGCCAGCTGATGAACAGTAACTTAAAGACTGACACAGGAGATATCGTCTGCCAGTGGCGGCTGGGGGGGGGGGGTAAAATAAATACAAATCAGTACCAAGAAGCATGTTGGCTAAATTCAAGCATTAAATAGAAAACAGTGTCTGCAATGCTAGTGCTTTCAGCCTCTCCTGGGTCATGGTGTCTGAGAATTTTTTTAATTCTTTTCAAGGTTGAGAACACTTTGAAATAAAAGACAGGGAAAGCAAAAAAGGGCATTGCTAACATCCCATCCAGCCAGCCACCTCCGTTTCTCATAACAAGCGCAGGTGAAGCTCCGAGTGCAGCTTCGTCCTCCCTCACTGGCCTTGCTGCTGGATTTGTAAATCGAGTCGGTCCGGTCTGAGATCCTTTATCCTTTTTTTTTTTTTTTCTTCCTG
>CM022472.1:7730461-7814314 GCA_011952105.1 Coreoperca whiteheadi | reverse complement strand
GAAAGACTGAAGGAAAAAGGAGGGGGTTTGGGGGTTAGGGGGGGGCGGGGGTGAGCGCCTTTTTCCTTTTTTTTTCTTTTTCTTCCAGCGAACGCCTTGTGAAAGGTTTTGTTTTGTAAATCAGATACAGAATTTGGTTTAACTGCTGCCATCTCTACGAAAGTGATCAGCCTAGCAGGGTTGAAGTGACGGTGTCGCCCGCTCACTCTCGCAGTAGTGGCCAAGAGTGTAAAGTTGAATGACAGGTGACGAGAACCAATCAGATTGGATGAAATAACATGTATCCAATTCTGATTTGCCAGGGACGCAGCGACCTGCGTCCGGAGGAGAATCTTTAAGAAACCAATTAGAGACCAACTTCAGGTCACATGATGCCCGAAGATTTATGGACTCCGATAGACATTTGTCCGGCGTCCGTCGCCCATGAAGCCTCATGAAACACATTGAAAAACATATAAAATAGTTTTTAGACAGTTTTTATTAAATGCTGAGGCTCTTACTACCAGCCGGCACACTGTATGAGTAAACTATTTTATTTTTATTTCATTTTTGTATATGTGTATATTTCTGGAATTTTGATGGGGGGGCGGCTCCCCAGCACCCTCTATTGACAAGCCGCCACAGTCATCCGCACACCTTGTGGCTCCATAGCTAATGCAAATAGGAGACGGCACAAAGGGGAGCCTTGTCTCGTGCATCGTCCTAGGTGAAAGGCCCCCGATGCACAGCCATTAACCAACACTCTCGCCGTGGGGGCACTATAGAGCAACTTCACACACTTAATAAATTCGGGTCCAAACCTCTGAAGAACCTCAGAGATATTCAAATCCACCCTGTCAAAGGCTTTAGCTGCGTCTAAGGCTACACATAGGATCCTCTTTTGACTAGAGTTTGCATATGGTATCACATTGAGAGGGTGCCGATCATTTGAATATGAGAATCTATTTCTGATGAAGCCTGTATGGTCAGGCCCAATAAGAGTAGGAAGCCAGTCTCCTGGCTGGGACTTTTGATAGTGATTTACAATCTACTCCAATCAGACTAATCGGCCTATAAATGAGCAGCAGTCCGAGGGCTTTATCCTTTTTTAGTATAAGTGAAATATCCGCTAGATTAAGTGTTGTAGGTAAGGTGCCCTGCGTGCATTCTCGTAAGTGGTTCTGCTTTTTGTATGAGAAGACTATCAAAGGCAGAGGGGGCTGCGTCCAACTTGAGCAAAACCGATTTAGAGCGGGAGTGTTTAAAGTCTTTCTCCAGGTCAGAGATTCAAGCTCTAGTTGTTGTTCAAGTGCCTCTTTTCTTTTCACTGAGGTGTATGAGATAGTTACTCCCCTTATGTAAGATTTTGCAGCTTCCCATAATGTTGATGCCAAAACATCAGGGGTGTCAGTAATAGACAAAATATAGCGTCAATTGTTCATCCAGAAGAGTTAGGACAATAACCTCCAGGTGTCAAATTAATTAAAATCACTGCAAAGTTCCCTAGCGGCTACTGCAAGTTTCATGCTTATAAAAACAACAGAGAAACACCCAGTGTGTATTACCAGGGAGCACGACACCAAAGGAGGCCATCAGTACAGAGGAAGAAAGAAATAGGAACACAAACCTCTCCCTTGAACCCCGCTCCTGCCCCGGTGGAAGCATGATGTTTTCTTTAATATCATAGTGAACAATAATTGATCAGTGCACCAGCTGGCCAGTAATAAAGACCATTATAATAGACGAGCATCACAGCTCCATCCAAGAAGAATTAGCAGGAAATGTGAAACTTAACAAGGCTCAGAACACGACCAGGTAAGAAGAGGACTTAGGCGCCGGACAAGCCGAGCGTCGCTGGTAGCCAGGATTCAAAGAATTCAAGAGGATGGTCGCTCTCCGTACCCTCATTCAGGTTCAGGATTCGCAAGTTGTCACGTCTGCTTCAGTTCTCCACGTCTTTTAGCTGGTCAGCCACAGTCACCTGCCTGCTCTCCACCTGTGCCTGGCTAAGCTCGAGAGTGGCGACCAGGTCTTCCACGGCGGAGGACCGCTGCTCTGCTTCAGTGATGCGTTTAGATTGCGCTTCCAGGCTGCCAGCAGTTTTGTCCAGATTTCCTGTGAGTTTAGACAGCTTCTGTTCCATGATTTCGCTGATGTTTTGGGTAACCTCCCGCACCAGCTCGGACATTTCCAAGGCGCTGGACTTCCACCATGCTAGTTTCAGGCAGAGACGGAGCCGCCTATATGGGCGACAGCACATGCTCCATCATCTTCGACTGGGCTGTTTGCCTCAGTTTAGCAGGTATTTCTCTCTGAGACTGTCCGCCGGGTTTAGTTGCCATGTTAAAGTGTCGCAGGTGGAACTTCGGGCCCAGGAAAGTAGCTTGAAAATAGCAGGACAGGAGCGGGAGCTCCGTGAAAACACAGCCTTCAGCTATCCATCACCGTGTGACCCCCGGAGCTACTTTTAACTAACGTTCCTTAAAATACATTTTAGTCCAGTGGTCTCCGACCTAGGGGTCGGACCCTTCCAAAGAGTTTCATGATAAATATGATAGAAAAGAAGAAGGTCTGATGCACAAGTTTGTTTTCAGTTTTTGGGCTATTCTCCTATGTTTGCTTTATTAGAGAGTTTTGCCTCTTCGGGCCTCCAAGAAAAAAAAAATATTAATATAAAGTTTAGAGGGGAAATGTCTGTTTTGTGACTGGTCACATTGAGAACCTCTAGTTCACTCTTAAACAATGCTACATTTTCTAAACTTGTATGTTTTTGTTATTTATTTAAGTAAAATCTTAATCTGAAAAGTAGCTACAACTGTCAGATAAATGTAGTGGAGTACAACGTACAATATTTCCCTCTGAAATGTAGTGGAGTAGAAGTATAAACTAGCATTAAAATGGAAATACTCAAGTAAAGTACACAGCACCACGAAATTGTACTTAAGTGCAGTACTTGAGTAAATGTACTTTGTTACTCTCCACCACTGCAAAATGAGTGGTGGTTTTTGTTAAATATTTCCCTGTTGTTGCTTTATGGCGTGAGTCCTGATCTCACACACACCAACTGACAAATTTACTGCTTGTTTATTTTCCAAAAGTCAAAGTCTGTCAGGTCATTGACTGCAGCTGGTTTCCATTAAGCTGTTTTGACGGTGTGAATTAAGGCAAATTCATAATTGAATGAAACGAACTTGTGTCTGTTTCTTTTACAGTTTTCCTGGACTGACCCGAATGGGATGAAACATCAGGACCCCGAACACGGACCAAAGAGGGTGACATCTTAGTACTCTTACTTGAGTCAAAGAAGAAATAAAATTACCCTCAGTGGGGGAAAAACACACCATAAACTAACAATGGGTGAAGTGACGGTAGAAGTAGATGAGGTGACGAAACAGGACTTCTCCTCGGAGCCACTCCCAGAGCCCCTACTGATAATCCTGTCCCCACCTCCACCTTTCTTACCTGTCCCTGGTGAACCGAGCATGTTTTGGCACAAGTGGCTTAAAGCTTTTGAACACTACATTGAAGCGCTTGGTGAAAACGAACTCATCGACTCCAGTAAGTGTGTGCTCTTAGAGAACTGCCTTGGCCCAGAGGGCCAGCGTATCTTCACAACACTGATCCAGAGTGAAACCACGTACGCAGCAGCCATCTCAGCGCTGACGCTTTACTTCAGCTCTGATCACAGCTCTCAGATGTACCGCCTTAAATTTCATCAGAGGGCTCAGATGCCTGGAGAGACTGTTGATCAGTTTATGTCTGCGTTAGAAGAACTGCTGAGGCCTTGTAACTATGGAGACCTACAAGACAAACTTCTCCTGGATCAGCTGATTGAAAAAACAAACTGCCTACAACTTAAAGAGAGGCTGCTGCTGGAGAGGGAAACTTTGACCTTGGACAAGGCATTGGTTATCAGTAAAGAGGTTGAATCTGCTTTAACTGAATCTGAACTGTTCCGTATTCACGAGGTCAGTGTGGACATAGGAGACTATTTAGACCCTCCTGTTCAAAGAAAGGCCAAAAGAGGACGTCCTCGACGTGGGGAGATAAGGATGAAAAACAAAACAAAACCACGCTCGACTAAAACCCAAACAAGATCATCTAGATACAAAGATAATTACTATTACGGCAATGATAAGCTATATTATAGTGATGAAGATAAGTCTAAGAGTGCTGATGAGACTAATCTGACTTGTGATGAAGCCAGCAATAAAGCAGGTAAGAATGATGATTGGGCCTTGTCATCATCATCACAGAGGATGGAAGAGGAAGGCAGCTACAAAGCTTGTGATGGTGTCGATGATGATGTTGACTTTGTCATTTCTTCGGCTAAATCAAAAGGCCCCTACTGTCCCTTCTGTATCGACAGGCGCTTCAGAGATGCAAACAAGCTCGCCAGACACATGAGGACGCACACAAAGGAGAAACCGTTCCGCTGCCCCATCTGTGCTGTGACCTTCAGTCAGTCCTACCACATGACCCGACACCTGAGGAACCAGCACGGTGCCGGCCCACACGTGTGCTCCACATGTGGGAAAGGTTTAGGGAGCTTTCAAGAGCTGAAAAGTCACAGAAGGACGCACGTGTCGCAAGTTCTGTCATGTCCCGACTGCCATGAAAAATTCACTAACAATGGTGTGTTTCTTAGTCATATCCTGTCACACCACACAGACCAGTCTACCCAGACAGAGGGACAGAGTTCCCAGCAAAGTGAAGAAGTGAAAAACCAAGAAATAATCAAATCATGTAACCAAGATAATGACGACAGTGATGATTGTGGTGAGAATGTTGCTGAGAATGATGTAGACTCTGGCAATGATGATTCTCAGGATAAAGGATCTAAAGTTGGCGTGACTGAAGATAAGGACACTGATAAAGCTGAATCTAAAGATGGGGACAATCAGAAAGAAAAAGTGGCCTCTAAGACTAAAACAAAAGGCCATTACTGTCCCATCTGTGTCGGCAGGCGCTTCAGAGGGCCAAACAAACTTGCTAGACACATGAGGACGCACACAAAGGAGAAACCGTTCAGCTGCCCTGTCTGCGCTATGACCTTCAGCCAGTCCTACCACATGACCCGACACCTGAGGCACCAGCACGGCTTGGGCCAGTACATCTGCTCCAAATGTGGGAAAAGTTCAAGTAGCTGGCTGGAATTTAAAGCACACAAGAAGACTCATGCAGTTGAAGGCCTGACATGCCTTGCATGTGATAAACAGTTCAAGGAGAAGGCTGCACTCGTGAGTCATCTTAAATTACACAAGAAGGTCCAGTCCAACCCTCGAAGCCTCACCTGCGGCGATTGCGGCAAAGTGTTTGGTCGAATGTATCATTTGAAAAGGCACATAGTGACCCATCGCAAAGCAACAAACGGCGAGTGTTACACGTGCCCTGATTGTCAGAAGAATTTTGCCTTCCCAGAAGACCTCAACAAACACCTGGAGATACATGTGAAAGAAAACAATGGGACTTGTCCGAAATGTGACGAAACCTTCAGTAGTCCAGAAGAACTGGAGACGCACATGGGGGTTCATGAGAAATCTTATACCTGCAACACCTGCGGGAAGAAGTTTAAGGTCGAGTATGCGTTCAAGAAGCATGAGCAAGGCCACCAAGATGAACAGTATTATTGTTCATTGTGCCGCAAACGCTTCATCAAGCTGTCTCACTATAAGAGGCACATAATGGTCCATGACAGACGGGAATCCAGATGTCCACACTGTGACAGCGTCTTTCTAAAGTTAACGGCTTTGAAGTATCACCTGCGAACTCATACAGAAGAAAGACCGTACCAGTGCACCTGCTGTATTGAGACCTTTGAGGAGAAGGAAGATCTAGAACAGCACTGCCTTAAACACAGGAAATTCAAGAGGCAGAGGCCGTACTCGTGCACTCGGTGTGATGTTGCTTTCTCTACGCTAATTGAGCTGACAAAACACATGAGCTCACATGAGGGAGAGCAGCCACTGAACTGCCCCGTCTGCGGCAGGACTTTCCTGAACAAGAACAAGCTGGAGAAGCACCTGAGCATCCACACAGGAGAGAGACCTCACCTCTGCTCTGTCTGCGGCAACGGCTTCCCCTCGGCCGCCAGCCTCAAGTTACACATCCACATCCACACCGGAGAGAAACCCTTCCAGTGTTCGCAGTGCAGCAAGAGTTTCAGGTCGTCCAGCGGGCTGCGGCTGCACAGCAGACAGCACATGGAGGTGCGGCCCAGCTACAAGTGTCCCGAGTGTGGCAGGACTTATGGTCGCATGACTGAGCTGAAGATGCACCAGCGCTACCACACGGGGGATAAACCGTACGCATGCACTTGCTGCAGCAAACGTTTTATTAGCAAAGACAAACTGAACGTTCACATGAGGATACACACAGGGGAGAGGCCGTACTCCTGCCCCCACTGTGGACAAACGTTTACACAGACTGGAGACAGAAACAGACACATCAGTAAATACCACTAGTTTGATACTGAAGTAACAGAACTCCAGTGAAGCCTTTGAATTATTGTACCAGTGGTTTTGCATGTTTGTAGGGGTAAGTAGTATTAAGAATCAATTCAAATTCAGATTTTTGTCATATTATTTGATCAAATATGTTGAAAGCTAACTTAGGCAGATTAAGGTTGCCATGAACACTAAATATGTAATAAATTATAAAGTTATGAGATTTTATTTGGTTAAATAAAGACAAATGTAGATATTCAATCTTGTAGAAAAGAAAATAATAAGCCACTAAAAACTAAGGCCTTAAAATGATCAATCAATCAATGTTCAATCAACATCAACTTTAAGGGTTATTAACATGTTTTTCCACAAAGGCCATTGTTTAACAAGCTGAACTTCTCAAATGTTAAATGTCTAAACAGAAGCAGTTTTAAAAGTATTTTGAAAAGTTGTCAAAGAGTAAGAATCTGTGCAAGCCTTCAGTACTTGACGGTTTTCGTCACTTGGTGCTACAAACACTCTGGTCTCTACCAAAACACATTGGGGGTGCTGTGTTATTGGATCGTAGAGGCGTTTCTATTCTTCTGGTCACTGTGTAAATAATTTGTGTTACAGATGGGAAATGATCATTCTGTCTGATATCTAAGACACTCGGCTGTCAACCAGCAACCTTCTCAGTGCAAGAAACTACCTTCTTCACAGTAGGATTTTCATGACTACATGTTTGCCGGGTTTGATTTTATGAAAACAGCTCATGAATGCAGTGCTTTATCTTGGTGTGCTTTTACATAATGGATTGTGGGCTGAAACATGCAAAATCACTGATGTCTGTGCAGTATAAGCCTTCGCTGTTTGCATCCAGATAGTTTGTCACTGCTGTGCTGTTTTCTGTAAGCTTCATACCTCGACCTTCTTGTATATCACTACGTTACCACGTAATACAAAAGCTCTGCGTGAGGGTTTAGTCCTTGAGGCTCATCCCTCTCATGCTGTGCATGATGCGCCCTCCCCATACAGCACTCTCATTCAAGGACCCTGTCTTACCAACAAACACACACTAGTGACCGACATGCGAATGGTTCTTTGCCACCCACAGCTTTTATGTTCCACAGTTTGCCCTGTAGATTAGTCAGGGACACACACACCTCTCTCCCAAATCTGTGGCTACAAACTGGATATAATCACTCCAAGTGACACTAAGAGACTTCAGAGATCAGGTTTATTGTCCTCCCCACCACAGTATGTGTAGTCATGATATTGTGTTTGTTTCGCTTCACTTTGAATTTCTTTTTATTTAGGCTTCTCTGTAACCGAGCATTTTGTAACTGTGCTTAGAAAGGTGCCATAAAAATTTAACTATTATTCAGTCTGCTAGCACATGTAAGGTTTATGAACAATGTTTGTAAAAGGTAAACATGTAAGCTGCATCATTTTATTCACCAGTCAGCAAGTGAGAATCAATCAGGTGTAAATAAAAGGAATGAATGTCTTCATATAAAACCCTAAATCATATCAATAAAGTGTTTTATCACTTTTAATTACTCAAAGCTTTTTTTTATATTTTTTATAGATTGTGTTGTATTGGAGCTTGGGGCTGTTTCTTGTGTATCAGTCTTAAGGTTATATTATTGCCAAAGTTAAATTACATGCTATTGAATACAACAAACATGCACATTTTCATTCAGAGATCCATAATCACAAGAGAAATATTGCTGATTTCAGCCATGTAGACATAAAGCACACATACAGAGAACCGTGGAACCAAGTACAACAAAGTGAGCGCTCTCACAGGTTTTCCCTTCGGTTCTGGCAAGCAGATAAATATTTTGCAGCCATGAGAGCTGTTTAAGTGATTTCACCTGAAATGAAATGAAAAGAAATGTTACCCTCATTCAATAAATTCTGGGCATAAAATTTGTGTAAATATAGATACAGAAAAATGATTAAAAATAATAATCTTAATAAACAAACTAAAAAAAGTTATATTTATGATCAGGTTTTTTTTTCTGTTTGTGAACATAAAATAGGACAAGATTATTGATAATAAATCGATAAAAGGAGCAGGAGCGCAGGCAGTAAAAATATGACAACCAGTGACAGCCGACCGGCCGTCCACACGAGGGTGCTGTGGGGACAAAAAGGATCCAACTCCTGCACACACACAAGGTACAGGACACTACTACAGTCCAAAGAACAATATTAATAGGTTATAAAATAATATCATGCATATTATGTGCTTTTAAAAAAAAATATTTACGCAAAACAAAATATAACAAAAAATACATGTACGATGTACAAAAGTAAAATAATAAAAGTTATAATCAGCTTTATTGCCAATTAGGTTTTCACATGCATGGAATTTGCCTTGGTATTTTGGCGCATAAAAATAAACAAAATAAGAGACGAAAGTACTGCAAAGGGCAAGACAAATTTACAGGAAACATGAAAAATGTTTTTAAAATAAAAAGCCGTACAGTGTTTGAAACAAGGATGGAATGTGCAAATGGTCACAGTACAAAGTATAAAGAATATGTGCAGAGATGATAATCCAAAAACTGTGCGTTAATGTAATGCTTTGAGTCGGATGTGGAGATTTACGTTAATGTAACGTTTATTGTCCATGGGGCGGGATAAGACTCCGTGTCAGTGGGGGTCCCGAGCCTTGTTGATGAGGCCAGCCGCAGTCGGGAAGAGTACGTTCTGGTGGTGTGGGGTTTTGGTCTCGATGGGCTGCAGCCTCTTGCCAGGCAAAATACAAGCGACAAAACAACATTAAGTGGTTCCTAACTGAAATCAAGAATCCTGTAGAAAGAAGAAAAAGAGAAAAGACACAGACACGATTGTCTAAATAGGGATGTGATATGTGAGAATCAAGTTACGGTAAAAGTAGACCTGTGTAGGAAAGTGTGTACAACCATGTTTGAAAGAAAAGTATTTCTGCGGTCTATTCTGACTTGTGTCAGTGAAATATCTGTTAGATGTAATGATGTGTGTCAGACATAGACAGTCTGTGGTGTCAGGTGTATTGATGAGATACAGGTCTGTGTAAAAGGCTACATGGCTGACCACATAGAGGAGAGTTGGACATGTCATGGTAGGAAAATCAATGGAATATATAATAAAGTTAATGATGGCTGAAATTCCATTTTGCTGCTTCGTTTTCAGGGTCCTGGTATTGCGCATGTCGTGGCTTACTGCTGGGACACGTGAATATAGCCTAACGGAGCCATCCTTAGTGCTTCTATTAAAACCTGTGCTTTTCCTACTATGACAAGGTTTATACTGCAGTTATAGGTGGTGGATGAAATTAAGTAAAAGTATTCTACTTTACACTTCCTCACTTCCTTTCAGAGGGAAATATTGTACTCCACTACATTAATTTGGCAGCGATAGTTACTTTGCTGATTGAGATTTTACATACAGAACAAATGAGCAGGATGCACTGTTAAAGATTAAACTCCCCAACAGTATATAAATAAGTTAAAATTAGTTCCACCATGACCAGAAGGGACATTAAAATGCTGCTTACATGTTTATGCATTTGCAATGATAACCCAACAATATAAAATATAATAATTTAACACAGGCGGCATTGTGCAGAATAAGTAAATTTTTGCAGATACTACTCATTGTCTTTTACTTGAGTAACATTTTGAATGCAGAACTTTGTAATGCAGTATTTCTACACTGTTTAATTTCTACATTTACTTATGTGAATAATCTGAACACTTCTTTCACCACTTCATATATAGGTATTGTGACAGTATGATCGGGGTATTCTGTATAATGAGTACTTTTACTTTTGATGCTTTAAGCATATTTATCTGATAATACTACTGTACTTTTACCCAAGTAAAAATTAGAGGACAAGACTTTACACGGTGGTCCTTGAGCTCAAGGAGACTTCCTTCGCACCGCGGATTGTTCGGCAGAAAAGGCAACATCCAGGCCGACAGGTGGCGGCGCTCACCGGGAGTCGTCGCGTTAGCGCGACGTGCTGTTTGCAACAGAGGAAGAACTGGAGCAGCGTTAGCTTGAAGCAGCTCCGAAGATGAAAGAAATTAGTCAGTTCTGTTCCTATTTTATGTTGTCATGTGGCGATGTGAGTAACGTTACCGAGTTAACGTTAAGTGTTCTAGGTCATCCTAAATTAACAAGCCTTCACGTGTCTAAAAGCTAATTCTTCTGCTGACCCAGGCTGGAGCGCGGTGGCTCAGGTGGCTAACCGCTTTGCCAAGGCTACAAGGGCTGGTTGTCTGCTGCTGCTGTTCGGTAAATACATGGACGCACTGTAAACTGTATTTGTTTAAATGTAGTGTGGGAAATGGTGTTTCAGGATTAACCAGACAGAAAACCACACCCCTACTACGCTACACATCGAAATAAACAAGCTAGCTACGTTAGCTTGCTAGCTTAATACAGTTCACTTAATACCAGACTCGACGTGAAGAAAATAGTAAAAGAGAAACACCATTGACTTCAGCCTTACAGCATGCTGCCATAGCAAGAACATTGCAGCTTTTCTTGTGTAAAATAGGAGTCTATTACTTAGACTGCCTTTCATTGTAATTCCAGTGAACTGGTTGAACTTCCAACAGCTGAAGCGACTGTCCCTCCTCATGGCGGCTTCGGGCTTCACTCCTGCCAGCGGGCAGGATGTTTTCAGCATTGAAACACCCGAACAGTCCAGCTCTGGGACAAGCAGTGCACTTAGTGGGGAAGAGGCCAGGCAGTTCTACGAAAGTTTAATGAAAGATGAGACAGGGCAAGGTGTATCAAGGGCTGCAATTAGCAAGAGAGATTATCGCAGAGAGCATCGGAATAAACAGAGGACCAGAGAGTCCGGGAGGAGGTTGAGGAGGCGAGTCAGAGCTGCAGAGATGCTTCAGGGTCAAACTGATTCTGCTGTGCAAAGAGGGATTAGTGGTGAAAGTGAAGGCAACCAAAGGAGAGAGATAAGCGTCTCAGAAAGGTCCATGGAGCTCCTGGGGCTCAGGTTGCTGCGCTGTGCCCACGAGGGGGACATCTCTGGCCTCAAAGAGCTGCTCTCAAAGGGGGTCGACGTCAACTTCCAGGTACAAGACTTACCGTTCGGTGTGTTTTCATTTTGTATTTGTATTTGTTTTAAGCCCTGATGGTCTCCCCTCCAGGATACTTACTTCTGGACGGCGGTAATGTGTGCAAGCTGGTCCGGACAAAGAGCCGCGGTGAGGCTGCTGCTGCGACACGGAGCAGCCTGGGTCGGAGTGGTTGATACACAGGGCAGGGATGCCAAAGACCTGGCGCTGGAAGGTATAACCGTGCAACTCTTACTAGCAACTCTAAATGTATGTGTTTGTGTGTATCGTGAAATTGAACTCATCCATATCTATTTTTTTCCCTCAGCGGGCCACAATGAGGTATTGGAGGAGTTGGAGTGCTATGGGAGAAGTACACAGAGAGACACACAGTCTGTTAGCAGGTTAGCACACTCTTAATGGTGTCTTCACACAGTAAGCAAAGTGAATTATTGCCTTGCACGACTCGCACCAGTTTGACCGCTGAATTGTTTGTGTTGACTCGCGTTATACGTGCGAATAAACACAACCTGAACCCAAAAATACATCGATCTTGCTGTGATTAAATTGCAGTTAACGGATCAAAACGTGATGATACTCAGGGCGCCCACGAAGGGGCTACAATAACGCCAGTGGAGGTCGGCAGACAGGTTGAGAAGGAAGAGTGAAGATAAATCCACTTTTAAATGCCACCCGTAGAAAAAAATGAAATAAAAATTCTGTGCTCTCCCGCTGGTAAACGGCTCGGGGTCAAAGCCTCATCCAGTGTGACTCTGCGTGTTTATTCCCCCAGAGCTCCCCGGCGCTCAGCAGCTGTCTGCCGGCGAGCTGCAGCTCTTTCCCTCCGCTCTGCCCCATCCTGAATGAATATTTTTAACTCACTCATTCGCGTTGCCCCGTGTGAATAGACGCAAAATTGGGTCTATTCACGTCTTAGCGTTGTCTCTGTATGTAATCGTGCCGCACGGAAAATTCACTTTGATTTCTGTGTGAACACAACATGAGTTCTATACAGTTTGAACCAAATATGATCTCATTACAAATGGGCTGTACAATAGAAGAGGATGACAGTACTCTTCTTTACTGAAACAGAAACATGGAGCCTTCCTACATCTAAATAGGAAGGGCAGAGCTGCCATGTTCAATTGGAAAATGTAAAATTTCCCAAACTATCCATCAAACTTTTACGTCACAATTTGAATTGAGAAGTAGGCCATGCCGCAGGAGTTTGGGTCTCCCAGTCTCCTATATTCATTGAAAACCACCAGAACAGACACAAAGGTTGAAGACAGGAGTTGACATTTGAAGATTTTACCGGAACCTATAGTGACACAGCATTGGATGAAACACGACATATTCAGTGATAGGGATTACAAATCAAAAAAAGATAAGATACCATAAACAGTAGTAGATAGACCAAAGGTATTGTGAAAATGAATAAGTAACAAGGAAACTGTCAGGTTGAAACAATGAATCACTGGTGAAAGAACTATATTACAGGCCTTACTAATACGCACAGGTGTTTTTCACTAGACACTAGAAAACGTATTTCCTGCAAAAAAGGAACGCTGACAGCTGAAATAAAGCATTGCTGAAAATGTAAAACTGGCAGGATTGGAAGCTTAATTTATAAATTATGTATGAAAAGAGAAAGATGTGGGTTGAAGTCAGAACATTTTGGGAAAGAAGAACAGCAGAGGGTGATGAGTGGGTCATGTGACATACATCAAGTACCAATTATAAACTCAGAAAGGGATTGATAAAGCATAAATCTATCATTGTCAAATATCAAAATCTGAATACAATTTTTAATAGTTCAAAGGGTCAAAAAAATTTGACTGTTTAAAGCTTAAATGAAAAAAGTAGCAGACTGTAAAATGGAGTAGGTTGAAGTGGTTTTGGTGATTTCTCCCGTTCAGTTCCATTATAAGAAAATACATAAAATATAGGAATATTAGTAGAAATGTCCTTAAAGAGCTGAACATTTTGACATTTGAATGGTTTCTGTTTCTAAATGTTGTATTAGCAACATATTACACACTTACATTAGCTCCAAGTATGCAGAAGTAGTAGTTGACTGAAAAACGTACAGAAGAACAACAAAAAGTCAGATATCAGAAGAATAAACATTTAAAGGACAGAAGTGTGAATGCTGGTTAAGCACTAATCATAGAGGGGTAATTAGTCCCAGTGGAGATGTCAGTCACATTCAAGCTGTGTCCAAAAAGCATACTCCATTATGATTCTGCAACTTATATACTACATACTTAATCATCACAGTATAAGGTTTTAGCAGTTAGTATACAAATACATCAACATACTTTACCATATTATACTGACAGTATAATATATACTGACTAATTGTACAATACATGTGACGTGCGATTAAAATCAAACTGCAACTTTCGGCTGTCGTTTAAACTTCACAAATAGAATAGAAAAAATATGGATTTGGGACAGTTTGTGCTTGCTATAATCATTCCTCCTGTTCATATTGGCCATTAAAATATCCCTTCCAAAAGCGCATTGTGAATGATGGGAACAAAATCCACAGTCCTTGTTCTGTTAGAAAATAATAATAATAATAATGCATTTTATTTATTGGTGCCTTTCACAACACCCAAGGTCACCTCACAAGCAAAAATACAGATCACCACACAAGACAAAACACACAACGGACACTCCCCACATACACACAGAGTGCAGTCAAGACTCAATAAAACATGTTATGAAAAAGCCTGTATGAAAAGATGTGTCTTAAGACGCGTTTTAAAATTTAATAAACAATCACTATTGCAAACATCAAGAGGAAGGGAGTTCCATAGGCAGGGGGCAGCATAACTAAACGATCTGGCACCCATGGTAGCCAGTCGAAAAGAGCACGCGAAGGAGTGTAAACATGAAGAAGTTGAGTAAGGTATTGGGGTGCAAGATTATGAAGTGCCTTGTAAGCAAGTAGCAAGATCTTAAATTCGACTCGATACTTTACTGGAAGCCAGTGCAATTGCTGCAATTTCAATCTAGAAAGAACATGTGCTGCAGACATTTGAAGCTTATGTAGCAATTTAGAGGAAACCCCCGTGAGAAGAGCATTGCAATAGTCTTTACGTGAAGTGACTAATGCATGAATAAGACTTGCGGTATTGTTGGATGAGAGGAAGGGACGGAGACGGTTAATATTACGCAAGTGGAAGTATGCAGTCCGCGTGATATTATTAATGCGAGTTTCAAAGAATAGTGTGCTATCCATGATGACACCCAAACTTTTAACCTGTGAAGGACAGATTGCATTATTGTCAATGTACAAAGAAAAATGATTAGATTTTGATAGAACTGATCCAACAAGTAAGGCCACAGTTTTGTTGCCGTGTGTTTTCAAAAGCGTATCTGAAGCTAATATGAGGCTTCAGCTTTCCAAATTAGACAAATACAACCTTTTTTATTTGACCGTAACAGCTGAAGATATAGACAGGAAAGGTGGGAGTGAGAGAAGGGATAACATGCAGCTAAGGGCATCAGAGCTCCTAGACTCCTGAACAACTCCCTCGCGGGGCTTTGTCTTCCACAGCCAGTATCATGTTTTAAATCACTATTTAAAGCTTTTTACACTGAGTGACAAGGAAAATTAAAAATCCTGTACATTATCAACTAATCCAACAGTCCAACATAAATGCTGTTTATACAAAGTTTTCCTTGTTCCATAGAGATGTTGATTTGCTCGTCCATAGATTAGATGGACAATAACATTTTAGACAAACAGTATAATGTAATTCAGTGCAACACAACACAACAGAGTACAGCCTCAAAAAGCCCCATTCAACGGAGTCATCACCTCGGTGATGTAAACAGTAGTGAACTAATAGTTTCTGAGAATATTCATAGATGGGATATTGCGTTGCATTGCATTGCATCATGCAGGTGTTTTTGTATTTTTCATGGCTGTAAGGTGTCTGTTCTGTTAGTGTGTTTTTACCCACTTTGTTTTACCCTCTCATATTCCTCATTTAAAAAGCTTGCGTGGCTTCGTAATCAGCGCTGTCACGTCACAGCTAAAAGAATCCTTGGGTTGCTTACTGGTCCTTTCTGTGCTCAGTTAAGTACCATGTACCTGTGGGGGTGTCCTGCTAGTGCACCTTGTGATTGACCAGTTGCTACCATGGTGACCTGTCAGTCAGGATAGAGGCGATAGTATCCACTCCACTGTATACGTGAACTTTGTTTTTGGGTGCTTTTGGTGCTTTCTTCTAAGAACTTTGGTTTTCGGTTCGTGAAAACAGTCTGTGCTTCTTACTAATGTTGACTCTTCTTTTGTTTGACCCCAGAGCCCCCCAGCCTCAGTGGTGCGGTGTGTGTTGTAACGAGTACAGCAGCAGCCTGTCATCACACCTCTCCTCCACTCTACATCAGTTCAGTCTGCGGCGCCCTCCACCCACCCCCTACTACTGCCTCCCCCCCTCCAGCAACAGCTACAAGATGATGGTTCGTAGCGGCTGGAAACCAGGGACAGGACTGGGGCCAGAGGGAGAGGGGCCTCAACAGCCTGTGTCAACTGTGCTGAAGAGAGACCAGAAAGGCCTTGGGTACGGACAGATGACAAGAGCCAAAGTTACTCACTTCCAAGCCAAGGATCAGGACGCTGTGAAACCACCATCCAAGGCGAAAGAGCAGAGAGGAGGAAAAGGAGAGAGGAAGGAAGAAATTAGGAGAAAGGAGCAAAACGATAAGAACTGGGAAAGAGATTTCCGTGCCTCTTTTTATTTTTGACACCTGCTCACAGTGACTTTTCTAAAAGCCCTCTCTCCCATTTATGGAATCAGTTGTGCCGCTACCGACAGGTTGTGCAATGACCAAATGTGGCAATTGATTGATTTAATCTTTATCATGGTTGTGTGACTAAATATGGTGTGTTTACTGTTGACCCACCAAGACTGTTTCAAAAGGTGACGTAAATGGATTATATTTTCATTTATTTAAAGTACATAATAAATGAAATTAATGAACATTTTTGATGTCAGAGTTATGGTGATACGTTTTTATATGATGACAAAACATTGAGACGTAACCCCACTTTATTTGTGAGTCCTAATAGACTTTGCAACTGTTTAGATGTTTTAAGTTGTCTTCTAATTTCTCTTGAGCGACTTAAAGTTTGTCCGTGATGTGACCATGGTTCTTGAATGAAGAATAATGTTATGGAACTGCACAAACAGGGAACTCTGCTTTTGTTGCAGCTCTGGGTACCTTCTCACCTAATTTAACACACCTGCACACATGTGACTGGTGAGTCACATGTTTGTGCATATCAGCATGTCACTCATGCTATCACTTCCTCACATTTAGCCTCAAATGTCTCAAATGTACGTCGCTTTGGATAAAAGCGTCTGCTAAATGACTAAATGTAAATGTAAATGATTTAGCCAAGTAAAACTGTTCAGTCTAAATAGTTATATCTCAAAAGCTGGACTCTTTTCTACAGTTGTGTGTTGGGGTTGGATATTTTTCAAAAGTTTATTTAGGTATTGAGCGCTTAAGCAAAACCAGAGCCCTTTAACCCACCCATGACACAACATGTTAAAACCAAAGTTAAAAGTTTTTTTATTGCCAGTGTACATCTTTTTGTTACTGTACTTCTGTATTCCCTATCACTATGCAAAGGTTTTTACACTGAGTGACAAGGAAAATGGAAAATCCTGTACATTATAAAGTAATCCAACAGTCCAACATAAATGCTGTTTGTACAAAGTTTTCATTGAGATGTTGATTTGCTCGTCCATAGATTAGATGGACAATAACATCTTAGACAAACAGTATAATGTAATTCAGTGCAATACAACACAACAGAGTACAGCCTCAAAAACCACCATGCAACTGAGTCATCACCTCGGTGACGTAAACAGTAGTAAACTAATAGTTTCTGAGAGTATTCATAGATGAGATATTGCGTTGCATTGCATCATACAGGTGTTTTTGTATGCTTTGATAAGATGTCTGTTCTGTTGTTTTTTGACTAGTGTTTTTACCCACTTTGTTTTACCCTCTCATATTCCTCATTTAAAAAGCTTGCGTGGCTTCGTATTTAGCGCTGTCACTTCTCAGCTAAAAGAATCCTTGGGTTGCTTACTGGTCCTTTTCTTTGCTCAGTTTAGTACCATGTACCTGTGGGGGTGTCCTGCTAGTGCCCCAGTTTCCTTCTAAACTTCATAGTCAAATCAGGAACATTTTATGTTTGAAAGTGGATATGAGTTTGTGTTAGACTTGTTGTGATGGACTGGTAATCACACTTTAAACAAAATGTAAAATAATAGTCTTCACACAGTATTGTCTCGCCCGATGCACTGCCTAAAAACACACGAGTAGAAACGTTTATCATATTATTTCTTTATTAGTCTCCAAAAGTACCACCAGTTCACAGTATTGTTATCACAGTTTGTTGATTTTGCCTACATGTTACTATGACACAATCATTTTAACAATTTGGATATAACAGAAGACCTGTGTCCTTGTGTCTGCTATTATCAACCATCAAAACTTTTTTTTTTTTTTTTTTCAGTTTCACTTAACCATCACAAAATTTGCTAGATAACATTTTTGGATCTTTACCCAAAAGGTTATTCATTAGTGTTGTGAGCTTCCTGATGCACATACATTCAAAACATGATTAACTATCCCTATGGCTGTTTTGATTCTAATCAGATTACAAACCTCTGATACAGATTGAAAACGTATAGTAGTCAATTTTAAATAGCATTTTCAGTTACTAAAATTACATATTCAGAGGATAGTTCAGCCTTTAGGGTCACATCTCTCTGAGTACTCCCTAGTTGCACTTGATTGAACGTGTCACCAGCTTTAGTTTGATTGGTTGTAGGGGTCCAACCAAGCCTAAAGGGTCCATCTTCAAAGGGATCTGGGGAATGGGCAAATTCACCAAATCAGAAACACTCTTTTAATGCAGTTCTAGCGTGTCAAGTGTCTTATTCTGTAAAAGAAAGCATGTATACCATGTCGACCTAAGTATGTAATTTAATATAATCACCTCTGTCTCCTCGCAGACGGAGAAGCTGTAGTTCTGCAAAACTTCCACCAATGCCAGTTTAATCATCACCAGAGCAAATCGCATCCCCAAACAGTTCCTTGGCCCGATCCCAAACGGCAGGTAAGTGTATGGGTTGATGCTGTGCTTGTTTTGCTTACTAAATCTTTAAAAAAGCAGTCATACAGCAACAAAGAAAAGAGAATTTCCAACATTTTAATTCATAAAAAATCCTCAAATATATGTTTCACAGGTCCGAACAAATGACCTTAATGTCTTTCTCAGGATTTATAAAAAGATTAAATGACTTAAGTTTAGTAAATGCATGCACCACTCTATAACCATTCACCAAATCTTAAGACTGCATTAGAAATTACTCCCAAGTTTCTATTAGCTCACCGATAAGAGTGATTAAGTCATTACGAAACATTCAACGCTGTTCGGGTGACCAAAAAAAAAAATTTGTACTATATTATTAAAAGTTGCATCGGAGAATGATTACAACTTAATCCTTGAGTAAGGTTTTACAGTGCACATTTATACACTCTGGCAGCTACCTGTCAGGTTTGAACTCCTCTGGCTCTGGCCATAGTTCAGGGTCGCGGTGCAGAGCGTAGACTGGGGTCATAACAGTCATGTCCTTTGGGATCGTGATTCCATTGATCTTGACAGTTTCTTTGGCTGTTCGTTCCAGACGTGCAGCTGGAGGGTAGAGCCTATTGACAAAACAAGAATATTTCCAATACCGTATGTCTTGATCAGACTACCCCAAATGTATACGTGTATTCTTGAAACAGTGTTTTGGTTGCTCTAGAATTTGTGGTTTCTGCTATTGTTTCAACGCCTTGGTAGGTTTTAAGCCCTTGTACGCTTTAAAATTTTTGAAAGTGTTAACTATTGTGGTCATATTTTTAGCACCTCTTAGTGACATGGCTCCATGCGGATGGCAATGTTTTTGTCTAGACTAAAAGACCTTGACAAATATGGTTATCATGGAATTTGGTAAAGACATTCATGTCCCCCTCAGGATGAATTATAATAATTTTGGTGATCCCCTGACTTTTGTTTTAGAGCTATCATCAGGTCAGATGTTTGATTTGTCCAGTACTTTGGTTTATGATCAAATACCAGCAAAACTAATGACATTCCCATCAGCCTCAACTGTTCTTAAAATTTTAGTGCTAATTAGCAAATATTAGCATGCTAACATCCATGGTGAACATTACATTAGCAGGTTAACATTTTCATTGTTGGCATGTTATCATTTTGCTCAAATATAGATCCCGAGGCTTGACCTGTGAAGGAAGATGTCCTTGCTCTTTAATTCTGAGACTCTGACGTCAAAGCCTTTACTATTAAAACAGCATTAAGCAATTTCCAAGAACGTCTCACCACAAGGACTCAAAAAAAGCACTCATCAAAACATAGCCCCGTGACACTCGGGGCTTTTCTTAGCCCACACAAAACAGCTGCCTTTATATCCAGCAGTCATGTTTGTGGCCACCTGACAAATGTACGTCCAATATATACTCGCCTTTATGCTGTGTTTTGGTGCACCAACTCCTCCCGTTTGACTTTCTTCTCCTTCCACTTGTTTACTTCTGCTCTTTGTTATAAGATTAGGCTGGGCAGTGGGCAGATAGCTTATCGTCGGCTTGTTTATGGTTTTTGAAGTGAAATAGCTGCCTACAGTTTTCAATGGCGGGTTGATAAAACTGGTGAGGATCAACTACGGTAAATGTGCAACCAGAGAAAAAAAAGTATGAGTTTCAAAGCAACTAAAAGCTACATAGGTGTTAATTCTCAGTGAGTTTGGTAATATGAATTACTTTTTCGCATTACACATTAACATGTCATTTGATTAAGTGTTAAAATTACAAAAATTGCTTAATGGCGGTTTAATGTTTTAGAAAATAGACTTAGTTTGTCTTCTTAAACTTTATGGTATTTACTATGAAAACATCTTGACACATCAGTCTATTCAGATGTCGACTAGCACACGAAAACGCTCATTACCTCAGACACTCGTTGACCACACTGTCTAGGTACTCCATCTGCATCAGAGCTTCATATTGGATTGGACCCTATAGAGTTGTTACAAATTACAGTTTGATTAAACACAATGCAGACTTGAAATAAAATGGAGAGAATGACTGTACGAGAAACCTCTGCTCTACCTTATTAGGGAAAGTGGAGTCTATCTCCTCTTGCAGGTGTTTCATGATTTTTGGATTTCTTGCCAAATTGTAGGCCAAGAAAACAAGAGTGGTGGCACTCGTCTCGAAACCAGCAAACACAAAAAGTGTAGCCTGAGAAGATATCTCATGTTCAGTAAGACCTGTCAGGACAGGCGGGATGAATGAACAGGGAGGGAGAGTCAAACCTTTGGTGTGAATGCATATGAGCGTACAGTTGTACTTCTGTACGTGTATTATGTCACTGTGTAATTACCCATATTCTGCTTTTCTTTCTTGGTTTCATTGGCTGTCTGAGAGTTGATCATATGTTGAAGGATATCTCCCGAATTCTGAAAACATAATTAGTCGACTAATTAGTGTGCATGTTCTCATGTTTTATGCGTGTGTATGTTTGTAAGTAGAGTTGTATCGTATGAAAATATACTTTATACAATAAGGTGACAGATTTGAAAACCAGTAGAGATGTCATTGCAGTGTAGATATTCAAATTTCCTTTTTTTCTGAGCACCTTAAGGACTTCTCAACCATGCTGACTTAAAAGTTGAGTTTAAAGTTCAATTCAGTCTTGACCTTGGAAATAGCATTTTATTGATCAAACATTTATCTGGTGTTGACGATCATGTGATATGACGGAAAGCTCCAGAAAAGCTACAAAATGTGAGATTGTTTTGTCAACTGCCGTTTCTGATGTCAAGAATGAACTTCGTAACAAAACATTTGACAAGACGTCCTTAAAAATCTCAGAAAAAAATGGAAATTTGTTTATTTGTTGTTGGAACGTTTCAGTGACAACTGGCCAGACTCCATTTGCTGACGAAGATTGTGTGATATGATGTAAAGCTCCAGAATAAAATGGATCTTAAGGTAAGATTGTTTAGTCAACTATCTGTTAATGTTAATCTGTTCTCTATTGAATTTCTGGAAATATTCCTTTATTGTGATATACAGAATATATCTATCATAATATAAGTTTATACATACTGCGATAGAAGATTATATCCATATTGCCCACCCCTAATTGTGTTTTGTCCAGACCTGTTGAGATTTCCCATTGCGTTCTGCTCTGATCTTCTCCACAACCGTTTTAAAGAAAGCAGTAGAAGTCTTAGGGAACAAAGAGAAACCCAGCAGCTCCAACAGAGGAAGAAATAAGGGAAAACACCCTGAGAAAGAAAGGGGGATTATCAATTATATTTTTAGTCACAAAACAAAGCTGTTTACATCAATATAAAGAAATAGAAGGTGTCAAGGAAAAGCAGTGATGAACCTTGGAAAAAGAAAAGAGGTTTGGAGAATCTGAACAGCTTCGAGGCATGGGTGATGAGGGGACTTGAGGGGTTGTTGATTGAGTCCATATCCACACTGAATGCACAGCTCGCCATCACATCCATACTGTAGGGTCCAAAGAAGCTGGAAAACACACATTATAGGAATCAGTGGTAAAAACCAGTAGAGTTTGTAGATCACAAAGAATCTATATGTACTGTCATTATGTACTTTTGTACTTTTAGAATATGGAGGGGGGGGGGGTGTACACGAGAATAGACCAAAATATGTAAGTAAGTAACAATATGATGAAAGGTAATGAAATAATGGACTCCTTGGTTTCAGTTTAGTCAACTGTGATCTTAGATGCTAACTTAGCTTTGGAAAAAGATATTTTGACTGTGGATGTTTAGAAATTACAGTTTGAAGGATAGATTTTAAGTCAAAAATGTAAAATTAAATGAAGGAACAGCTCAACGTTTTGGGAAATATGCTTATTTGCTTTCATGCTTTTTGATACCGCTCTCATGGTGTCGATAAGAAGATTATGTTCCTCTTTTGCCAGTCTGTACTAGAAAGTGTTATCCGATATGGCTTGTCTTCCTGGTTTGGTAATCTCTCTGTTAAATCTAAATCAAAGATAATGTACATTGTTCGAACTGCAATGAAAATGATTGGACTGAAAGATTATCCCAGTATTCAGTCCCTGGACCAGCAATGCACTTTGAATGATGCAAAAAGGATTTTAAGTGACCCAACGCATGTACTTTATCCCTGTTATGATCTCTTACCTTCTGGAAGAAGGTACAGAGTTCTCCGCTATAAATGGAACAGGTTTAAAAATGATTTCGTGTCCGTATCAATTAGATTGCTGAATATGGATCTGTGACGATTTTTATGTGTATGGTATGTATTGTGTGTATGATTATGGTTTATAATTTTATAATGTATCATGTCTGTTTAAACGCTGGCTATTTGAAGTCCATCTCAAATTTTGGTCTTCAAGGGACAATAAAGTATATTTCATTTCATTTCATTTCTGTACCATAAATATGATCTACAGCCAGCCAAGGGTTAGATTATCTTAGCCCAAAGACTGGTAACAGAGGGAAACAGGGTAATTCCTGAGCTTTAGATGTGCTGATAGGCAGATTTTGTTACTTTCAGATGGAGCCAGGTTAGATGTTTGGTTTTTTTGAGGCCATCTTGGGTGGTGTTCTGTCATTAAAATGCATAGACCCTCAGTAAGGGTGCAAAAAAATATTTGTTATATTCAACTAACAATTTGTAACCATTTATAGAGTGGTATTACTCACTCTTTTAGATTAATAACTTCATCATTGTGTGCCTTGGACTGCAGGCTGGCTGTCAGTTTGCTGGAATGATGTTTCATGATGCTAAACATCTTAGACAAAGGAAAAAGTGCAAAATGAACAAAAGTACATGAAGAATGAAGATGACTAGATATATCTTTAATCTACCCAAGTATGAGCTGAAGAAATTAGGAAAATTGACAATTTACCTCCTTTATACGGCCAGAGGTGAAGAACGGAGAGAGGATGTTACGAATCCGTCTCCACTGACCATCCTCAACAATAGACACTGCGTCATAGAGGTCCCCATTCAGACGAAAGTTCTAAATGGACATACTGGTCAGCACACTTGTGTTTCTGCATGTGTGGGTTTACAATTGTACGTACTGGTGGAACAGCTGTTAACAGTAGTACCCTGGACAAAGAATGCAACTGCGCTTAATGACATTAAACAGTAAACAAGCGTGCTGCCTGATGCTTGCAGATAAAGATCACATGGTGTGGCAACAACATTGCTTTTTTATTGTCAACAAGTTCCATGAAAAGACCAAAACCATCAATGATTTGATCCTACTAACAAGTATTGTCTGTGTATATAGTTTATTCCTCTGGGCCATAGAGCTCCATCAAAAATGCATAAATGAGTCACACTGGGTGACATGTTTCTTCATTATGATGAACATGGACACTGTAGTTTATTTGTTAATCTCACATACACCGTCCTGCTGCTGTTAGTGCTCTAGTGAGCACTAACTGTATATTCTTTTGCAGCTATTTATTACATATGGAGTTCCCCAGGGCTCCATTCTGGGGCCTCTTCTGTTTAACATGTACATGCTCCCACTGGCTCAGATTATGGAAAACAACAAAATGTTACCATAATTATGCAGACGACACACACATTTATATAACAATGTCACCAGTGGACTATGATCCAATACAAGCGGTGAGTAAGTGTATTGATCAAATCAATGAATGGATGCAGCTATTTGCTCCTATTTGAGTGTTGACTGTTGGCCCACCGATCTTATCCAAAACGTCAGCACGCTTAATGTGTTAGTTCAGTTTGCGAGTTGTACATGTCTTAACATGCTAATGTTAGCACATTAGAGGATAACCTCTTTTGATTTACCTTAGTCTGAACTTCACATTTTATGCTCCACTAGTCGCAAGGATCATTTCATCCATTGAAAATTTTGTTTTTTGGGGGTGTAAGTTGATTATTTTAGCCTCACACGTAATTTGAACTATGCACTATTGTGGTAATCACAGTTTGAATGGACATTTTCTAAGTTCAGAGTTAACTTAATTGTGACATATGTTGCTTTTTTAAAATGAGGGAGCCCATGGAAATTGCTTTTTAAATTTTTTATTAATATTTTGTGTAGTTTGCTTGTTCTCAGCATAATCATTCGCCAGTTTTGAAAGGGGAGAAAGGTGCTGTTTATTTTTAGCAACAGTCACCATTTTTTCATAACTAAAAACCAAACACCTGCCAACACTTGACTTCCCATTTCAAAAACACATTTTCACAAGTTCTATTTGAAGGCAGCGTTAATCTGCTTTAATCGATGAACAAAGGATCTTGTATCACTTTAGAGCTTTGGTGTATTCCTTTAGTGCAGGTGACCAATTTCACCTGAAGTACAAATAATATACTTTGATTCAAATCAATCTCTTACATAACAAATATGCAGATAAATGTGATCAGTAGAATCCATGTTTCTAAAGAGAAGAAGGGAAGATAGCCCATAGCTGTCGCTTGCTCGACCAAGTTGTTGTTAGTTTTTTATACTGAACTCTGTCCAGGAGGCAGTGGTCCCTTGTCGCTGTGTTACATAAGAACTTTAGTTCCTTCCCTCTTCCTGTGCAGTGACACAACACCCTGAAGGAAAAAAACTGAAGTGCAGTTTCTGCCACCCACACATACGAGTATATGTCTGGACATGTTTTTGTGTGACCACAGATTGCAAATAAATGTGTCTAAATAAAACAATCTGACAACCATACACCTGAGTACATGTCATTTAGGAAAATAGTGTGTTAAATTACTTGGGGGTGTTTATATTTTGTCCACTACTGCCAAACATTAAAATTACATATATATTTAATATTTATATTATAAATATATTACAGCTGTTTGCATGAACTTTGCATGCATTCTTTCTTTCTTAACACAAGCAATATTTTGGTTTTGGTTGCACTATTGCAGCTTCAATGACGACAGAGCTAATGAAACATGATAATTTTAAATGCTGCTTGGTCATTTCCTGTCAATGATTCACCTGACATTGCCATCTGCCATTGGTTCAACTCTCACACACTTCCCTTACTCACGCAATGGGTGTTTGCGAGCAGGGGATAAAAGCCTTTGGTTTTGATTTGGGGCTTTAGTGGAACTTGTGCTGCCATTGATATAAGAGAGAAAACTTGCAGAGATGGGCTACCTCCTCTATTTCTCCGCTGAGACATGGACCCTGCTGGTTGCTCTCATCACACTGATCTTTGTGTAAGTGTTTAAGAATATGTGTCCCATGTATTTGTATTGTTTGTGTGTTTTTGCCTGTGTGTATGGCAAAAGTATCTTCTCTTCTATCTTTTTGTTTTGCACAGGTATGCCTACTGGCCATATGGAACATTTAAGAAATTGGGCATCCCTGGTCCCAAACCAATCCCTTTTTTTGGCACTATGCTGGCATATAAAAAGGTTGGTAAATATAACTTTTCAGAATACTCCATAGACTTATATAATGAACAGGGTTAGCAGGGTAAATATTGGTACAATGGAACACCTGACAAAGTGGGAAACGTGTTTAGTCTATGTGTAGTGTTTTCTTGTAGACTTGTGAAAAATCTATCTTTCTGAAAAGTTAAAGCATAATATTGAGTGAAATTAGTCTTTTCTGCCCTGTTCATATCTAAACTATGCTTGCTGACAAAATGGAGTGCCCTGTAAATATTTATGACAAAGCTCAAAAATACAATCACCAATCATTACATCTCCCATGGGGTTCTGGCAGTGTATATATATCGTAGGAGGAGGAGTTGTAGAGTTTAGATCACACAGTTTTACAGCTTTTAAGCATTCTTTCAACAGTCTCTTACCTTGACAGGTGAATGGAAGTGGTGGTCGTGAAAATTTAATTTTGAAAAACTCAGCAGTGGCCTCGCTTTTCACAAACAATGTCCTGTTTACTCAGGGTAATCAGAACTTGCTACGGAATGTTTTCATGAGAATTTATACTGAAATATTCAATAGAAAATAGTTCACAGTGAATTAATTTCCCAGGTTTTAACTTCCTGGGAAAGGGGGAGCCTTTTTGGAGTTTAATTTCTTAAAGGTGTAAGTATACTTCAGTTGTGTTATTACATCTTGACAGTGAAAGTTTTCATTTTGCCAGTAGTGGCTAAAAAGGTGGTGTCAAAACAATGTATTTGAGGTATGATCTGTCAGTGTTTGAAAATGTTTTATTTTATTGTTTTTTAATAGAATGGTATCAGCTTTGAAGGGAACACGTTGGGATGATTGAGTACACTGTTTTGTGAAACAAAAGATGCATCATGTTAACATGGGCCATGTACCGACTCCAGTTCTAGTTTCTATATCCTTCAGAATTGAAATGAATTTAATGATTTACATATTTAAATATCTTTTTCATGCAACAAATATCTCCACTATGTTAAAGTGGACTGAAGAAAGGTGTTCAATTCATAATCTGTGTATTATTATTCTTGTATCCAGGGATTCACTAACTTTGACGCAGAGTGCTTCAAGAAATATGGGAAAACATGGGGGTAAGTCTGTTGTACAATATGTTTGTGCGTGTGTTTGCTTGCATATGATGTATATCTGATTGTTGTCGTTAGAGCTGTCTGTCTGTCTACATAAAGCATCTCTGTTCATTATACTGTATACCTGTTTTATGAGGGTAAATTTGTATGTGACAGCATAAAAATCTTACGTGGTGTTTTGTTATTTTTCTATTCATATTCTGTTCTTTTCTTATCATATTTAGCATTTATGATGGACGTCAGCCCGTGCTATGTATCACAGATCCTGCCATGATAAAAACTGTTCTGATAAAGGAGTGTTACTCTCTCTTCACCAATCGCAGAGTATGCAAACTTACCATGTAACACATTCAGTCACTCATTGTGATCGCTGCATTTTAGTAGAAATCTCCTCACAATCGGCGGATGTTTTCTAACTTTGTTACAGAACTTCCGTCTGAACGGGCAACTGTACGATGCCGTGTCCATCGCTGAGGATGAACAGTGGAGGAGGATCCGCAGTGTCCTCTCTCCCTCCTTCACCTCAGGAAGATTGAAAGAGGTAACTGCTCAAACAGCCCAAAGTGGTTGTTTGTCTTGTGACCCTTTAAAATGAAGCAATGTCTACTTTTGAGCCGTCATCACAGGTTATGGTCTCAGTGTGGACATGAGCTGTCCATCGGTTCAACCAAGAAGTGATTTCCCTTCTCGGATTGTTTCATTTGAAGGAGTTTTAGAGCCCTAAAGAGATGAAAGTCTTTGACAAGAAAAAAGCTCAAATCAGAGAAAAGTCTGAAAAACAAACATCATTTTTCTTTATCCCTGTTAACATCTTGTGACCCTCAGACTTATCCTGAAACCTCTTTTTGGGGACTTGATCCCCTGGTTGGGAACCACTGATTTAGCACAAACAGAAACAGCAGGAACTCTGTGCAGTGTACTGTACTGTACATTCTATTTTACAGTATTTCAGTAAGTCTGTGTATAACAGTTTTTTCTGTCTATCTGTCCCTGTCTGTGCCTCAGATGTTTGAAATAATGAAGCAACACTCTGCCAACCTGATCAGCAGCATGAAAAAGACGGCAGACAAGGGTGAACCCTTGGAGCTGAAGGAGTATGAACACTTTATACTGCAACATATTCTCTAAATTTAAAGTTATCCGGAAAATGCAAGAAGTCAACTCTTTTTGGCAATGAAAGGATGAGGACATCTCTGATGTGTTTGTCTGCTCTTTAGGTACTTTGGACCCTACAGTATGGATGTAGTAACCAGCACAGCCTTCAGTGTAGACATAGACTCACTCAACAACCCCTCAGACCCCTTTGTCACTAACATCAAGAAGATGCTGAAGTTTGACCTTTTCAACCCTCTCTTCCTCATTGTTGGTAAAGAATTAATTTTATTTCTGTCAGCTATTTATGATTTTGTCCTTCACCTGGCTGGTAAGCCAAAAATATCTGTGCTAGGTAACTTACTGTGAATGTTTACAGTCTTTACAGTCACTGTCTTCCCTGTGTCCTTAATAAATGTGTTGCTTTTTCCTTCATTCCAGCTTTCTTCCCCTTTATGGGTCCTATTTTTGAGAAGTTCGAGTTTTCCTTTTTCCCTACATCCGTCACGGACTTCTTTTACGCCGCACTGCAGAAGATCAAGAACAATCGAGAGACCACCAAGCAAAAGGTATGGCTGTCTGTGCACGTGTGTCTGTACATATATGTGTAGCAGCAGATTAAGAAATATAATCAAAGCTATTCTCATGTCTACTTTTAGACTCGGGTGGATTTCCTTCAGCTGATGATTGACTCCCAGAAAAACAATGACTCCAGTAAAGTGAAAAAGGATAAAGGTGACACACTCGTACACAGCCACATACAATATCTACACACACGCATAAAAGCACAACTTTTAAGCTATTCTAAATCATATCTCCTTGCTATCTCCCCAGGTTTAAGTGACCACGAGATCCTTTCTCAAGCAATGATTTTCCTTTTTGCTGGCTACGAAACCAGCAGCAGCTCTCTCACTTTCTTGGCTTACAATCTGGCGACAAACCCTCATGTCATGAAACGGCTGCAGGAAGAGGTCGACTCCACCTTCCCTAACAAGGTATGTTAGGGAGAGTGAGGAGAGGCCAATGTTTGAGGTAGCAGGAAAGTCTCAAAATAATTCATTTAAAACTGCTTTTATTGGTTTATGGCAGCCTAGGGACAGAGGCACTCCACAAAAAGCTCACAAACACATACTGTAGATCTGATATATTATCACCTTATAATCAGAATCAGGTTTATTAGCCATGTATGTGTACACATACAATGTATTTTTCTCCAGTTTGTACATATACAGAAGTAGACAGTAACAGCTGTTAACAGTAAGATACTTAGTGCAATAGTGAAGAGTGCAAATGGTGCTGAAATACATTATTAATCTAAATGGGTTCTTTAAATACATGAAATATTATTTCATGGGTAGTTTTTCCGTAGTCGAATTGTGGCTCTAAGAACAGAGGGTGTCGTATGTTGTACAGATTGTAAAGCCCTTTGAGGCAAAATTGTGATTTGTGATATTGTGCTATATAAATAACATTTAATTGAATTGAAATAGGTGGATATGGCAGTATATACAGTATGTATTTACATAAACAATGAGATAGATGTACAGTACAGGTTCAGCAGCTCTTGAGGCAGGTTGAACTTCTTGAGCTGGCGAAGTATAGTGATCGTGGGCAGTGTTGGGGGGCTTCTCCTGAAGTCCACTGTCATCTCCACAGTTTTGAGAGTGTTCAGCTCCAGATTGTTCTGACTGCACCAGAGGGCCAGCAGTTCAACCTTCCCTCTGTATGCTATATAAACCTGTGATGGCTAACATACATATACAGTACTCCCAACATTAACAATCATCAGGAGTTGTGTTTCTGGCCACTTGATGAATTTAAGTCAAATATTCACTTTTCATTTAAGCTGTGGTTCTTTGGTTTCCACCAACTCTTGAGAGACTATCTGGGTCATTAGCTGCTAGTTTGAAGCTAAAATTATACTTCTTGTTTTACGTTGGTTTTCGTGTCTGTTTCGAACCCGCTTCCGCACAGGAGTTGAATCAACCAATCGACTTGCTTGACTTGCAGGTCAGCACAATCTGCAGTTGAGATTTAGGGGGCGTGCACATTGGCCCCTCTGCGACCTACGTTTACCCAGAACGCCATCCTCTGTCGGGATGTTTATGTGTATCTTCAGAGAAACATAATTCCAACTAAGGATCACAAGCAATTCAAGAAACATTGTCTGTCTCGTAATTGGTGCTGAGGAGGTTGCATACAGAGCTTCTTTGCTGAAAAAGGTACTGTTGCTGGAAAGCAGGTTGATGAAAATGGAATTTACAAGCCACACAACTGAAACAATGACCTAAAAGGGGCTAAAAGTTCAGTAGAGTTAGGTGATAATATTTTTTATATTAAAAGAAGTTAGTTTTGGGAAATATAGGGTTTGATCAGAAGATTGATACCACTCTCGTACCTGATAAATATAAGGCTATAGCCAGCAGGCGGTTAGCTTAGCTTAGCATAAAGACCGGAAACAGTAAGCCCCTGTAAAACTGCAACTTGTCATTTTTACACTTTGGCTTTTGCGTGGATTAAACAAACAATACATAACATATTAATTAGTGAGCATTGGAGGTTTTGTTAGGAAAATTTTGTTACCTTTCGGCAGAGCCAGGCTAGCTGTTTCCCCATGTTTCCAGTCTTTATGCTAAGCTAAGCTAACCGGCTTCTGGCTGTAGCCTTATATTTCCCAAAACTAACTTATTTTAATATATAAAAATATTAATCAGTCGAGCTTAGACAATGGTCTGCATCTGAAAACCCCGCTGTAGTTTACTACTTTAATTGTGTCTTGTTCTACACAAGACAAAATTACAAAATGACCTAATTTTGTCTTTTTAAATGTTTAAAAATGAAGGTATGGAGCAATTTATGGTGTCATACCAATGTGGTTGTTGGATATTCTAATCTTAAACCGTATATCAGTAACAATTTTCTCAAACCTCTGTACGTATGTCAACCATGACTGTATCCCTTCAGCGCTTGTTGTAGCTCCTAACTTTGCCTAATATAACAGAGTGGTGGTCTTCTCCTGAGTGTCATGTGTATGAATTCATAGCAGTCATCTGTGTCTGTGTAGGCTCCGGTTGAGTACCAGGCTCTGATGCAGATGGAGTATCTAGAGAGCGTCATCAGCGAGTCTCTCCGATTGTACCCCATTGCTCCACGTCTGGAGCGCGTGGCCAAGGCGTCTGTGGAGATAAATGGCCTTGTGATTCCAAAAGATATGGTTGTCATGGTACCCACATGGCCCCTGCACCGAGACCCTGATCTGTGGCCTGAGCCGGAGGAGTTCAAACCTGAGAGGTATAGAAAGGATTTATATGTTTAGGTTTACCAAAACAGCCAAAGAAAGGACCTGAGCTCTGCGGGTCATTGCCTCATTAATGCATTATTGTGTGTGTGTGTGTGTGTGTGTACCTTCAGGTTCAGCAAGGAATACAAGGAGACTATTGATCCGTACACGTACATGCCTTTCGGGGCAGGGCCAAGGAACTGCATTGGAATGCGATTTGCCTTGGTGATGATGAAACTAGCAGTGGTGGAGATCCTCCAGAGGTACAGCTTCTCTGTGTGTAAGGAGACTGAGGTGAGACCACAGATGTTTATCGTTACACTGCTTGTTGTTGCTTTTTTATTGTATATGAGTGATCCAGTCCAAATGTTATCCATTGCAAGTTTGATAGTTATATTGAAGGTTATGTAATGCCAAATGTAGGCAATCGTCAGTTATAAAGATACTGTATGTGCAAAGATCAAAAGCCACTACCTGAGACTTTGAACAAGAATACAATTTATACTGTATGTGCTAAAATGTCAAGTAGCACACTCAATAAGATATCTGTTCTTTGCATGTGGTTTCTACCCTCTGTGATACTGCTAGTTGTTTGCAGATTTGAGAAAACAAGGCTGAGGTTTATGCATTGTTGGACTTGTTTGTTCACACTTCTTTTCTCTTCACGTGCAATTTCCTGCCAGATCCCCTTTGAGATGGACATCCAGGGCCTGCTAATGCCAAAACGACCAATCAAACTGAAGCTGGTGCCACGGTCTGAACCCTCAAGCTAAAAAAACCCAACAAAATAAAAGATAATCATTGTTGTGTACAGAGCTGTTTCGAATAAGCACCATGTAGATTTTTCATCATTTTTTCTCATGGTAATAGTACAGTTATGTACACATCTGTATCATTTACTTCTCTATTTTGTTCCTGTCAAAGCTTATGTCAATATTTTCCCAAACTGAGTGACAAATGGATAATTTGTAAAGCCTGTTTTTAAATGGTGGGAATTGTTGCGTCTCTGTAAATAATATTAAAAAGAGTACGATCTAGACCTGCACTATACTGTATGAAAAGTACATGAGATAAGTTCTGTTATGAATTGGCGCCATATAAATAAAATAAAACGGAATTGAATTAACTATAAAGGATAGTTTGGATTTTTCTCATGCACACTGTCATTCTTATATGTGATTTGATCACAACATGCAACTAGCAGGTGCTACAAACGATTAAAATGTTGCTGTACAATAGCAGCATGACAGAGACATTTTGATACTTACAAGGTACAAGGTCATTTATTTATCATTTTACAGCACAAGGTTGTACAACAAAATGATTTTGTAGTCCCTTCATGCTACACACATAGAAGAAGATAATTACATTTATATTAGAAGAGAAAACTTACAAAGACGTTTTAAAAATATGAAGGACATTTCTTCCCCAGTAAGTCCAATATTTAGAACTTGTGGTCAGTCTGTTTTGTTTGCAAAAATCTGAATCTGTAAAGTAAATAGTAACTTAATTTATCAAATAATTGTAGTGAAGTAAAAAAGTACAATATTTCCCTCTGAATTGTAGCAGAGTAGAAGCAGAAAGTGGCATGAACCTTAAACCTTAAAGAAGGTTCATTCAGTACAGCCAGACAGTGAGTTAATTTTTGACCAGATATTTCAGAAAGAGTGCATTAACAGTAGGCCATAGTGTTACTACGTTGGGATTGCTGTGTGTGCCTGTGTCAGTTCTGTCTCCCTGAATGTTTTGTGTCACAACAGCGCACTCCTGTGGACGGTCTGTTTTCATGTATTGCCCATGTGCTCCTGCTCCTTCACAGATCCATTAGCCGAGGTTTTCAACCATCTTGTTCTTTCCATGTTTATAAACAGAGGGTAAAGATGAAAAAATAAGACACAAAAAAAAAAATCTGAGGTGGGCAAACCAGCCACGCTGCAGACACCACAAGTTCTTAAGGCTCAGACTGAGAAAAATTTTTTTACAGGTTATCTGCTGAAAATAGATGAAATCTGTGATATTATACCAAACATGTCAAGTAAAAGCACCGTTTTCATTTGTCTTGATTAGGCGCCCGAACTGAAGCATAAAGAACAACATAATGAACTGTAATCCCTAAGGATAAGCGGCTGTAACTTGTGTGATTCATCACTTTAGGTTTTATGTTTTATTCTCGTTGAATTCACAGAACCAAATGCACTAATTTAAACGTATTCAGGATCCGGAATCCAGGAAAGCCACGAAAGTGAAAGACTAATAGTAAATGATCGCGGCAGATCGTAAATCTCGAGATACTTCTAAACTCATCCTCCAGTTTCCTGGTGTGACGACATGAACTGGAGCATATCGACCAAGGTGCCCAGATGTGGCGTTCAGGGAAGAGAACCTGCAGCCGAGATGGCGATATTGCTGTGCACTGCTTCTCTGCTGTTATCGTTTGTTATCCCGTGTCAGTGACCGGTATCAGAATCAGAAATATGTGTACACATACAAGGAATGTGACTCCGTTTTTTTCATTGCTCTCAATGCACTTACACAGAAATAGACACAACAGCAGAGAACAAGGACAAGAAAGCAGAACAAATAAAGGTAAAAGAATAGACAGGACTATTATGAACACAAGTATGTGAAAAACTCTACTGCCAACATTGTTAGTATCTCATATTTTGCAGGTATCATTGTCTAACATGGATTTTCTGGACCAATCTCTGCAACTGCAACATTATGTGCTGACCTTTGAACCATAGAGCATAGTATATACTCTTATACACTTTTATTTCCGTTATTTAATTTGAGGGCAAATTATTACTGCACTGTAACAGCACTATTAATCATCTCTTATTTGTTGTCTAATTTATTCAATCTCATTTGATCTCTCTTTGTTTTTTTTGGAAAAATATTGTCCCTATGCTTTTTTGCCTTCTGTACTTTGAAAGGGTGCTGTACAAATACATTTGCCTTGCCGCTCATGACATTTTAACAAACCAAAAGGACTCCATAATAACCATACAAACTCAGTCTAGTCTGTAACCAGCCCAAAAAAATCTGTAGGCTTCGGTTCACGCTCCTCCTAGCCTAAATGTAAACGTTGTAGCTAAGAGAAGAAATGTAAACGTGATTTTGTTGCATGGATATTAGGCTACATGAGGAGGGTTTATGTCAGGTAGAGAAAGCACTGCGTTGTCTACACGCAGTTTAGTCTCGCAGGTCACGAGGAGGCCTTGAACGCAGCACCCGTCCCGTTCCTGCGGAGACTCCGGTCCCGTTCTTGCTCCGAGCCGGACTCCATGTTGTTCCGACAGCCACGAACAAGTGCCCTGGCCGAAAACTCTCACGTTGCAACTCTGTGTGTGCGAGAAGTGAAGTGTGTGTGTGTGTGCGCGTGTGACTGTGTTGACCCTCCGAAAGAAGATGGCAGACTACCGGGACGACACCGGAGCTCGAGCCCTGCTCGCCTTACAGTCGGCACCGTGCAGTCCCGTGCGCGTCGCGGTGAGCTCGCACGCCTATCACCAGCCCTCGCTCGCCCTCTTGGGTCCTCCGGTGATGGAAGCCCGCGCCGACGCCGGGATCCTTCCCGTGCGCCTCGCTTGTCCTCCTCCACAGGCCCTGGCCAGACTCGAGGGCCGGGACTTTGAGTTTGTCATGCGCCAGAGGACGGTCACCATAGGCCGGAACTCGTCTCACGGCTCCGTGGACATCAACATGGGTCACTCGAGCTTCATTTCACGGCGACACCTGCAGATCTCCTACGACGAGGCGAGCGGTTTCTCCCTCCGGTGCTTGGGCAAGAATGGCGTGTTCGTTGACGGGGTGTTCCAGCGGAGAGGGGCGCCTCAGCTGCGGCTGCCCAGAGAGTGAGTACCGTCGGTTAGCGTAGCCGCTACCGACGAGATACTTATGGTTTGCTGTTGCAGGACTAACGTTACCCAAACTAAAACTAACGTAAAGCACAGATATACTGGTGGCCAAACAGTCTTGGATCCGATGTCATGATATATTTTGTACCCCGTTTGAAGTCTGCCCCCCACCCCCCCCTATTGGACACATAACTGTTGAATCGAACAGTAAAAATAACATCTATAAGATTGTATGTGGGCTATGTGAACACATAACTAAGAACTCTTAACGGGTTTGCTGTTTATAGTAGCTTTCTAAACATACGGGAGACAGATTCTGACGGGGATACAAATTTTGTCATGACACCCCCCCCCACTCATAGCGGTTTGATTTGCTCTGATTGAGAATAGCTTCGGATAAGTTTGGCCAGTGACTCTGTAACATAATAAGCCAGTAGGTATCCACTTTATTTGTGAAATTCTAATCATTATTAATTTGTCCACTCTCCAGGTAAGTTCACCCCACTTTTGTGAAATCAGTGAATCAACCTAGCCGTTAGCAAACGTAGCTTCATTTGGCCTACCGACGAGCCACCTTGAAGCTAGTAGCAATGTTAAAAAGAGGGGGGGGGGGCATTGGTTGATCTTTCGCACATAGTTCTGTTGTCATATTGTTATAGACCTGACTTTCTATGATATCCGAAGCTCACATGAAAGTCTTGTCTGTTGGTGAAAGTCGTGTCTCAACAGTTTTCAGTGCGATAATGTTAGCGTGTTGTGCGGCTGTTAGCCAACGTGTCGCCGTCACGTAAACATTAATGTAAACAAACGCACCCATGACAGCCTAGCTCACGAGGTGTGTTTGGCTCATATTGAAACTTGAAATGCGTTTTTTTTTGGTGTGTTTATTTTTCGTATAAAGGGGAATCATATGGTCTAGTTTAACTTTTACTGTTGTTGCATCACTGTCGAGGGTCAACATTTTGCTTTCACTGGTTCGTTTAATACAGTAGCAATCTTAAAAACTGAAAGCTTTGACTTTGTGAGTGTGTGTGTGTGTGTGTGTCAATCACGGAGGGGGGGGGGGTTGTGCCCTTATCCTCTCTGATTGGCTGTCAAGACTGTTTGGGGGTGTGTCGGGCATTGAACAGGAAGTGTAGGCTGAAATGACATCCTCATTGCAAGAGCACATGGAGTAAACACAGAACTTACAAACCAAGGCCATGTCCAACGCAGCCGTGTTTGCATGCGTTGTTCTGTCCACATTTGTTTTTACAGAACTGCTCAAGCTCTGTGAAGTTTCACAGGCTCACTGGAGCCTGAGTGTGCAGCAATTTACCAGTTCTGCCTCAAATTTCAGATTGAACAGAGGCGTGGACTCTGACTTGGCCGCCTCAGGACATTAACAATGTGTTTATTCCTGTGTGCGTTTGTCGTAATGTTTGAGGTCATTTGTCTTATTGTAAAATACATCTTCTCCGAAGTCATAGTTCTCTTACAGGCTGCAGCAGATTTTCTTCATGACTTGTATTTTGTTGCAATAAATGTTATTGTATGCACAGTCTCTTCCATCTCAGCTGTGGATCCCTGAAACTCCTTCAGAGTTGCCACAGGCCTCTTTGCTCCCGCACTAGTGCACTTCTTGCATGGACACTGATTTGTTGAGGATGGCCTGATGTAGGCAGAGACAGCTGTGAGCAGACTGTTCATGAATCCAGTATTGGATTGGCAGCTGCAATATTTCAGGAGACAAATTATAGAGAAAAGATGTGACATTTCTTCCATATTTTTTATCATAGACTGTTCCGAAAATTTTTCCAACACGTTTGTAGTCCTATGTGGATGTTATTTTTAAAAAATTTTTTCCATTTGTTGGTCTCCACAAGGAGGTCTGCGCTCAGCACCCCTAGAATTAGTAGGGATTCAGTTTCTTGCTCAAAGATGTAATCATCATATTTGGGCAGATAGGGTGGTTGCTGTCAAGAAAACTCAACTACGCTGAATATACGACCTTGCTGCCTGTACCTGCTAGGAAGAAATAAAACTATTGATAGTAGTCATTAAGGTTCCATTGTAAAACATTTACTAAATCCCTCACACACACACAATTCTTTTCAAGGGTTTTGTTTAGGCTTGAACTTGGGCCTGGACTGCTTTTATTTAGGCAGTTGTCCAGACCTGCTAAAGGAAGAGGAAATACACCAGCCCAGTTTTTTTTTTATCCGTGAAAGGTGTTGACTGAAGATATTGTTTATAATATAAACACACTGGTATAGTTAAGGGGAAGGTGTCATTGCTTAATGATATGATTTAATAAGATCCACACTGGACAAGTGTTAGCATGTTGTCTCTTGTGGCAGATTTGTTGACCCACTATGTGTAACTTTAAACATATAATAAGAAGATTTCGCGTTCATTCTTGACCTTGGAAACCAAGAGTTGACAAAACATTCTAACCACAAGGTCCATTTAGTAGCCGTTCTCTAGGATTTAATCGTATCACATGGTCTTCCTCAGCAGATGGCGTTTGCCTAGTTGTCATGGTACTGTAAATGTTCAAATATCCATTTTCCTGAGACAGTACGTCTTTAAAAGTACTCCGAAAAATGGAAATTTGAATGGCTGAATTTCTTTGACAACGGAAGAATATGTGATATGATTTTAAAACTCCAGAACAGTCACTAGAATAATATGTTATAATGCTTATTTGTCAAGCATTATATAGGAAAGAAGTCACTAATCTAACTCTGTCCCTGTGTCTCTTTTCTTGTGTCCTGTGGCTTCCACCATCCCTCCCTCCCGCTGTCCTGCTCTGTAGGTGTGTGTTTCGTTTTCCCAGTACGGTTATCAAGATCCAGTTCATGTCACTCCTGGAGTCCGAGGAGCAAAGGGAGAGGGAGCTGCCCTCTCTTCCGCCTCGCCCGCTACTCCCCCACATTTCCCCCCTCAAAATCAGCATTCCCACAATGCAGCAGCACGAAGAGCACATCAGGGCGTTTGGCTCTCCGCTGCCCTCGCCCACAGGCACTATCAGGTAAGGAGAGACCCACAGACACACACAATGACATGAGCCCCAACCGGTATACATTTATAAATGCAAACACAGCATGAAATATACACACTTTATACATGCAAGACTGTCCAGATTATGCAGGAGGAGTCAGTGTTTTTACTTGTAAAGTATTTGGAAGCTGATCCTTGTAAACACATTTTCAGTCCATTGTTGTGACTGTTTTAAGCTCAGGATTGTGAGCTTTAATCTCTAGTCATGACTTTAAAAAAATAATATTTACTGTTAAGATAAATGAATAATTTGATTAATCTACTGACAGAAAATTAATTGGCAATTTTATTATTTAATTGTATAAACAAAAACACCAAACGCTCCCTGATTCTATCTTTTTTAATTTCAGGATTTGTCTGGTTTTCTTTGCCTTATGTGATCAGCAGTTTCTTTGACTTTTTAAAACTAGTCAGACCAATTGATTAATTTCCAAAATAAATGGAAGATTAAGCTATAGCGACAATAATTGTTTGTTGCAGACCTAATATATATTCAATCATGCTGTTTATAAATATTTGCAGTATCAATTAAACATCAGTATGTTACATTTTAGACTTTAATGTAAGTGCTTGTCTTCTTGTTTTGGCAAGGTAGGAGGTTGCTTGTTTTTCAAAATGAGTATCAGTAACCTCGACTGAAAACCTTTTTACAAAGCAGCACTTTATATCTCAGTTGTCTTTGCATGTCGTATGATAGATTATACAGTAGGTGTTTTAGGTTCTATCAGAGTATATGAGCTATTTACCTTCTCACTTTGTCTTGGTTCTGTGCACCTTTGTTCGTGTGTATGTCGTCATCCGTGTGGATTTTCAAACATGTGAGGCTTAATTTCTTTTGGTTTTACTCATGTCCATTTGTGACCCAAAGGCCTGCAGTGCTTTTCCCACCACATACTGTATCAGCACATTTTCACTGATAATATCCTTTCTGGGTGAAGGTGTACTCATCAGCTGTTGCAGTGTTTCTGTTGACATGGAAACCTGCAACCTAATGAGCTGTGATAGCACATGTTTGAAGATCTCTGCTCTATAAATGTATACAGCATGTGCGACTGGCTAGTGTGGCAGTGCTGCGTGTGCCCTCTGTTGGTTGTGTTGGTTATTACATCAAACATCCCCACCAATGTCAGCTTGTGTGTGCCTTCCTTATATGGAATGGCTGCAGCTTCGAGGTGCGTGATTGGCTATCAGGCAGATTGTTTTGCCTCTAGGCCGTTTTTCCGTCCATTCGTGGTTTCCTTTTTTCAGAGCGCCCCTACCCCTCCCTAACAGCCCTCAGCTCCTGTTCTCTCACACGTGGACACACACACAGAGTAAAGGCACTTGCTCATACATCTATCTCTCCACCACTTTAACTGTGGCCTTTTTCGGGCAGATTGTTGTGCCACCATCGTCAACAGTACCCACAAACAGCACATACAACGGAAGAGTATTGTGTAAAAGCACGTGCTCACACTTAAAAAGCCAACAGTGTCTCTTCACAGGGTGCTAAGAGTCACTTTTCCTGTTTGGCAACTTAAATGAACTGTATATAATAACATCCTTCTGCTTCTAATGTCGTTCACACTTGTACTGCTCGCCCATGTACACATGCAGAGATGGTGAAATGGTTGTTGAAGGGACAGTTCACCCCAAAATCATAAATACATATTTTTACTGTAGTGCTATTTATCCACCTAGATTGTTTTGGTGTGAGTTGCAGAGTTTCAGCCATAGAGATGTCAGCATTATTTGAATATGATAGGGCTATATGGCACTGAGCTTGTGGTGCTCAAAAAAAAAAAAACATTAGAAAAACTCAACAGCGATGTCTCGTTCCAGAAATCATGACCCGGTTACTCAACATAATCTATTTGTTGTGAGCAGTTTCATTTCATGTAGGAACTATCGGTAGAAACAGAATAGTTCCTACATGAAATAATACATTTTAAGCATTATTTTTTTCACACCTCAAACACGTTGGTAATTTCTTAACACATGTAAATGATTTTAAACAGGAATAAAGGTGTAGATAAATGTTTTTTAAATAGCAGCGTTTATATTGTGTCATTTCTGACTCCTCACTGCGGTTTGCTGCTGCCTGGCGCTGAAACGCTGCGGGAAGGGGGGCCGCTCTGCCGGCCACGCACCTGTCACGACACAGGACGTGTTTCTTGGAGACATTGTGCTTTGTAAGCGTTTCAGTTCGGAACGAGAAATTGTTTGGAGTAAAGCAGCCGTCCTCCTGATAAATCCTGAGCTCCTTCAGAGCTGTCTAAAAAATGTATTTCAGAAGCTTAATTCCGTTTCCTCTGTCCTGCCAAGTTTATAACTACAGTTTTTAGTTTTGCTGCTTAAATGTCCCATGATATTTGCTGTGTCATCACTGCACGCATGGAAATGTTTAAAATGACTGACAGCAGCCTCTCTAATCATTAAAGTAAATCATTAAAGAAAACACTCATACATCAATACACACAATACAGAAATCACCTGGAATACTCGCGCTTCAACGGCAATAGGCCTACAGAGACCGGTAGAGGTGGAGCGAAATGTCCATGCCGGTGCGGGTCTCTAAATCGGAGAAAATCATTTGTTCGGGTGGTGGCTGGATGATGTGAACATGCGGATTCGCATCCCATCAGAGCCAATCACCACTGCACACCCAGTTGGTCTTTGTTAAAAAATATTTGAATACATCATTTTTTTTAATCAGACCTGCTAAATTTCAGTCGCACCAGTGCCACTAATGAAAATGTTTAGTCGCACGTGCGGAAGCCTTTGGAGGAATACATAACTTTTAATGAACTTTTAAGCATGTAGAGTTTTATACTTAAGATGTCCCTGAGGAACATTAGAAGTTTGTGTTCATCTTCATTCATTTTTCAATGCTGATCTTACAAATCCACTTTCAAAACAGACCCTGCAGCCTAGTTTCCCCAGCCAAGAAATACAAACATATTCTCTCTCTCCCTCTGTGTGTCTGTTACTCTCTCTGTTGCTAAAGGCAAATCAAAGCACACGGACTCTCCCAGAAACCAGTGTTTGCTTTACTAACAGAAGCAGGTGTGTGTTGTATAACTTGCTGGGTTTTCCCTGTGTTCTGTCTCTCAACAGCATCAGATTAACCCAAGTTAATAATTAACATAGTTTTGAGTATTTTAGTTCATTGTTGTGTGTTTTTCTGATCACTTTATGTTCAGTAATCATTTTTCCCGAACATAGTTCTTGTGCGTGTGTGTCTAAGAACAAATTGTCTTTGTACTGTTGCACTAAATTTATCACTAATGTGCTGAAGGATCATTGAAAATATCAGTTTTGATTATGTATGACTGTTTTAAACCGCATGAGACTCGGTAGACCTGTCGTCCCAGGAGCTTTCTATGAATCTGAGTAGTGACCATAGCAGCTATGACTAGAATCACAGGTTGCTCATTCATTGAGAAGGGGATTCAGTTAATCTTGCTTATGTTGTTTTCACACTGGCAGCTGTATTGCTTTCAGAAGTGGCCTTAAACCCTTTAAACCCTCTTTCCTCTCTTCTCCAGTGTTCCTAACTCCTGCCCGGCTAGTCCAAGAGGGGCAGGGTCATCAGGGTATCGCTATGGATGTAACGTGACCTCTGACCTCCAGTTAGCAGCTGAATATGCTGCTAAGGCTGTTTCTGAGCAGAGACGAAGCATTGCTGAGCAGAGTGGTGTGGGAAGTGAGCAGCGGGGGGAGTCGGCTGGTGGAGACAGCCCCAAGGTGAAGACCCAGTAACATCAAAATGAGTTAATTGCCCCAAAGAACACATCATTTTCAACCTTCAATAAAGTTGCTTGTACAATATGTGCTGCAGGATGTGTGGATGTAAATACTTGTCTCGTTCGTCCAGGATGAGTCCAAGCCACCTTATTCCTATGCACAGCTGATCGTCCAGGCCATCTCGTCTGCCCCAGACAAACAGCTAACTCTCAGTGGCATCTATGCCCACATCACCAAACACTACCCCTACTATCGCACTGCAGACAAGGGCTGGCAGGTAGGTTGCTTCTGTCTTGAGCTGCATGGTAATGGCTTTCCATGGTTTTCTATGACAATCCAAACTTCACAGCCACACAGTACATGAAGGTTAGCTTAGTAACATTTAGAATATTATGGTTGTATGATGGAATTGGAAGGCTTACTTACCATTATATAGCAACAACTACTGTCCGTAATTTCAGAAGAAACAGTGTCCCAAAGTTTTTTGTCGTGTTTAGGGCCATAGGCCATAACATTCAAGTTTTGTGATGCTTTCAGTTGGATATTTTTGAGTATCCAGTGACCATATACTGTGTGATTTATTAAACTTCCCTCCAGAACTCAATCAGACACAACCTGTCTCTCAACCGCTACTTTCTGAAAGTGGCCCGCTCTCAGGATGAGCCAGGGAAAGGGAGTTTTTGGCGTGTGGATTCTGCTTCCGAGAGCAAGCTGGTGGAACAAGCCTTCAGGAAAAGGCGGCAAAGAGGGGTGGCTTGCTTTAGGACGCCATTTGGACCTCTCTCTTCTAGGTAAATGGGTCACCTGTGGCCTTCAGCAGCATGAGCATGTGCGCACACACACAAGACACATGCTCTGTCGCTTCTGATTTGACTAAGTTAACCCTTTCTCCCTTCTTTCTGCTTCTGCTCCTGGCTTTCATTTGATTGGATAGAACAAAGTAAGTCTAATTTCTAGGTTAATGTATTCAGCAGGTTACTAGCAGTGAAGGAGCTCTGTATGTTACTTGAAGTCTTGTGATGTATTCATTGATTTCTTTGCTTCTGTCTCTCTTCCCTGTATTCCTTCTTTTTCAGGAGTGCCCCTGCATCCCCGACCCACCAGGGACTACTTTCTCCTCCATCCAGCGGGCTGCAGACTCCTGAATGTCTGAGCAGGGAGGGCTCTCCTGTCTCCCATGACCACCATGAACAGCTGGCTAACAAACTGGCATCTGTACCTGAGTATAGGTACTCTCAGAGTGCCCCAGGTGAGTCTGCACACAGGAACACATAAATACACACACAAGAAGGCTTTCATATACATTTACATTTACATCACATTTAGTCATTTAGCAGACGCTTGTATTCAAAGCGACTTACATATGAGGAAGACATTGGAAGCAGTTATAACAATACAAGGTAAGAAAATGCATAAGCACACCAGAAACTAGTCTGTTAAAGCCCAGCACAGTATACAAAGCTAAGGATAGGAAGTATTTTTAATTTTTTTTATGAAAAGAGATAGAAAGGAAGAAGAAGTTAGGGATTGTCAGTTAGGTGTTGACGGAAGAGATGCGTTTTCAGATTTTTAAAGGTGGCTACAGAATCTGCTGATCTTGTAGGAGCAGGCAGATCATTCCACCAGTGTGGAACGGATCCAGAGAAGGTGTGCGAGAGTGATTTTTATTTTTTTTTTTGCCTTTTTGAGATGGTACCACCAGACGTTGTTCGTTTGCAGAGCGCAGGGACCTGGCAGGAACATAGTTTTGTATACACTATAAAACTGGGGAAATGGTTGTATGTGTCTGTCTCTGCGTAGGATCTCCAGTCAGTGCTCAGCATGTCATCATGGCTGCACCCCCTCACCCAACTATCATGCCCTCAGGCCCGGGGAAAGCCCTTGCTTTAGTTCCAGGTGGTGGTGGCCAAGTCCAGCCCATCCACGTGCTCCAGAACCCCCCTCAGTCCTCTGTCACCATGGTGCGGGTGGTTACCAGCGGCCCTCTAACTTCCAACCCTCCAAATGGGTACAGCGCCCCCTCTGTTGGAGGAGCAGAGGGCAACAGTAAGCTCCGAGGTACAGCCATGGCAATCACTTTTAGTGTTGTCATACTCTATTATTGTTTAGCATTTTCTGCAGTGTTGTGAAGATGTTTAAAACGATGTCGGTTTGCTTTTAGATCCCACACATTTTAAGGCAGTGTGTTGGATGTATGTTTTTTGCCTCTGTGAAATGCTCTCCATAGCAAACTGACTGACCGGATGTCTGTCAGTTTAGTAATTGTGACACTTTATATTATGGATGTCATTTATTTGATTACATAGGGATATTCAGTATTTTCTTGTGTTTGAATGTTAATAGTGTGATTGAACATGTCCACATACATATTAATAACAAGTTGTCACTGTCAGTCAGGGATTGGAGCGGATTATCCCTTATGCAGGAGCAAGGGGTTGTTCTCAATGTTCACAAAATAAAAGGAAAGTTGATCAAGAGAACAGATAATTCAAAGAAGAATGAACCTAGAAATTAATTCATTGTCCTGCTGTCCAGCGTGAAACCTTTGTGCTCATACTGTAACCCTTGACCACGTTCGGATCAATGTTTTGGTCTGGCTCTCACCTTTTTTGCGTCCAGGTTCATGGCATGAGTCACCAATGTTGAATATGTAACTTAAATTATTAATATGTTATCTCATGAAAAACAGCTAGAGTGTATGTGAAGCAGAAGTTACAGTCAAAGATCCCTGTGTGCACAGTTACATTAAGAAAAATTACAATAAGCTATAGAAACAGGCAGGTTTGGTCGGCCTGAAGAGAAAAGACTGTTTGTTATGGGATGTAAGTGAGATTGAATATGAAGTCCATTTTTATTATTATGTGATGATTTAAGAGCTACACTTTTTTGTAAAATGTCCTTCAGTTCTTCTGGATAAATGATAATAAGCTAGAGCTGGGTTTTAGGAAGGGAATCTTTTCTTGTAGCAGATTTTGTCGATCTTGTGTCAGAGGACAAAGTTCCCAAAGTCCACGTGGGCTGGGAATTTTGATGTGCATGACACAGTAAATAACATAATCTAACCAGAACAATATTCCATAGCTTTGATTTTTGGCAGTGATCAAACATGCACTTCCATGAACATGAGTCAGTCAGTTTTGCTTTCACGTTTGATTGTGTGTTTGTGTTTCTTTCAGAAGCCCACCTGAACAGAGAGCGAGTGATCCAGACTGTGGACAGTGCGGTGCAAGGAGGAGATGGTAGGAACTTCACCCCAGGTTTACATCAACTTCCTGTTCGTCCTGTCACCCAGAATGGCAAACACACCACTGCTGTTGTTGCCACAGCAACCAGCCTTGCTAATGCATCTGGTAAGATTTTTCAGCAATCACTGCCTCACATATTGACCAGTCACAATGATGAATATAGATTCATGTTTTTGCTTATAAAGACGGGGACTGAAAATATATTAAAGTGGCATGCAGTCTGCATACAAGTGTTTAGGTACTGTAGATTAAGGCGTGTAGATACTTACTTTTTCTCTTACTTTCCTCTTCAGGCCTGAGCAGTCCTCTCCAGATCTTGGCTGCCCAGGCCTCCAGCTCCCCTCCAGTGCTGGTGAGCAGACAACCGAGTGCAGAAACTTTAGCTGAGCAGGCAGGTGAGCCCCAGGCCAAGCGGCCAAAGATGGAGGATGAGGGTTTGACTGAATCTGCTCAGCATCAGGTCACACCTGCCCAGCAGCCTGTCATCGTTGCCATGACATCACAAACCCACGACCCTAGGAAGTAAAACCCCAGGGCCTCTTACCAGGTACCCAGTGGACAGCCTCCTTATCGTCCCCTAACTGCTTCGCCTTTTATTCTCATTTGATATGACTGCAGCCGACATTGCCAAAAAATGTACAGGCAGCCTCTCAACAGAAGGGAATTCAATTGTAAGGAACATATATTTTGGTCAAAAATAGATGAAAACGTTCAAATACATCCTGAATGTACAGAGCAAGTTAACCTTTAGGACTTTTTCAACTTTACAGTCTTTTTTCTGTAATCCATCATTGACTGACAACACAAACAAGTAAGGACATTAAGCTTCTGAGAGCATTATGCATATTAAAATAATTTCAGCACTACTTTTACTAGGTGAATGTTGGATAATATCTCAGATACAACCATTCCTGTAGTTGATGGATCAGATGCATCGGTCACTCTCAGGCCAAAGAGCTCACCCCTCCTGCACTTCTGATTAGAGTCACTGCCTGATTTTAAAATGAGGGAATGTGCGTTCAGAGATTTGAAATTGCCGGCATTTACAGAAACTGTGACGATCAGAGTTGATATATTGTGTAGTTTCACACAATAGTGGACAGAAAGAGAGAGAGAACTTAGCTGCATATACCCAGACAGGTTGATGGGACCTGGGAGACTGTTAAGAATATGATTTGAATTCTTCATAAGGCAATCCTTTCGGGGAAAAAAAAAAAAAAAAAAGGTTGTCTCTCTCAGAAAATAAATGAAAGATGTTAATATTTAGGCCTAGAGCAGAATGTGAGACATCTCTTCTTATTTCCTTCTCTGTAAAGCACAAAAAGAAAGGGGTATTCTTTTGAAAGAAGAGCTAGGTGGAAATCCAGGAATAACCAACCAGGACTTTGCAGTTTTCGCTTCACATCAGTGCAGTTTGGTTTATCAGTGTGAAGCTGCTCAGATGATCTGGGTGATTGGACAGCAGAGTTGGAGCAGAGAAGGGCAAAAAAAAAAGAAGCAACTATTTGGAGTTGATTTGAAGTGGAGCTAACCTAATGTAGACAAACTGATTGTTTAAAAAAAAAATTTCTTGTTTCAGTAGTGGTAAAAGGAGAATTGGAACAGCCTGTGCGTACAGTTTTGTTTGTCTTAGCACAGAAAAGCATTATTGTAATAATCCTTTAAAGCCTTAAATATTTCTACATTTTTTTGTCATTTTATTTTAACCTTTAGATAGCTTTACCTTTTTAGATTGTTTAACACAGAGCTTCTTTAACATTACATGATCGGCAACACTACAATGGTGACAGTTATGTTGCAGCAGTAGACTTGTATCGGTTTTATCAGGGGAAGGGCGGGACCAACACATGACCACACATTTCAACTGCTCTCTTGTCTTTTTTTCCCCTTTCTTTCTGTATGGTACTTTTGACAGCTTTTCTACTCTTGGCTCCCCCTTCTTTTGCTTTTAATTTTACCTTAAATGCATTAACCTTCTTTCCTCACGCTCTTTCTCCCAATCTGCCTCTCTCCCTCTTCTCAGTGAGCAAGCAGTCTCTATCTTTGCTGTCTCCAAAGAGACATCAAGCTGTTGGCAATTCCTGTCACAGATACTGCCTTAATCAGATATTCACCCCCCCACCCCACTTCTATTCTCTCATTCTCACTCTGCCTTTAGCTTTTCCAAACGTCCTTGCGCAGGCCTCATTTTTAGCTGGCACAATTCAGGCACAATTTTCAGTGATTGTTGTTGCACATTATTATAAAAAACAAAAAAATGCGTAATGATTGTATGCTGCTCTTCTGCTAAATGACAAAGCTATTTAGAAGGTATTTTTTTCTCATTTTGAAAAAGAAAAAATATTTTGCTATATGTAAAAACAGCTGTCATCAATACGTAAACATTCTGGAAATAGAGAAGTATATGTATTTTTTAAATGTTTTTGTGATTTGTTAAAATGTGTAGCACAAATTAAAATTCCTCATTGACTTAAATATTTCATTGTCTTCTCATGTGACCATGTGTCAGCCCTGTTGGGTAAGAGTTGTTTATATTTGGTGACTTTGGGGTTCTAAACAGAAGTATTCAATCTTTATTAAGTACCATCATATAACAGTATAAATGAACAGAAGAATAGACATGCACGAGATCAATGTCATACAAACCTGGAAACGCACAAAAAAAAGTGTCATTGCAAAGAAATGCACCGAATCAAAACACAGGGGGGGGGGGGGGGGGGTTGAAATACATTTGGACTAAAATTTTAAACATTGGGTATAAAATGAAAACCAGTGTCACAATAATAGGAAACGCCAACAATTGTTAACATTGGTGCTGAAACAATAGTTGATAGTTTTGGTAATTTACAGGTAAAAATGTTCGCTAGGTCAACTTTCTCAAATACAGTAGGTGGGTTAGATCTTTTTTTTTATTTTTTATTTTTAAATATACTTGTGAATTTAATATTTGTGGTTTGGACCTTTTTCGCTGGACAAAACAAGCTGCACATTTTTCTTCAATGTTTCAGACTAAATGCCAACAGATTAATCTATGCTAAAAATAACCGTAGTTGCAGCCATAGTAAACATTAAACACAGTTGCCCTGCAGTCCTTCAGTACCTCTTGCAGCCACGTCTGAGAGCCGACGAACATCTCGATCTGCGGCTGTGCGATGTTTTCCTCTTTCTGCAGAGGGACTGGTCACAGGCTGGAAGAGGGTCAGTGCTCCTGATATGGTGATCCAGGGGAGCTCTACAGAGCTGAGGTCAGAACAGAAGGCCAGGCAGCATAGAACTGACTAAGCATGGCTTTTCTCGTAGTTACCTACACTTTGAATTAAAAAGGTGAGGTACGCGACTCTGGAGAAATCCAATAAAATGACAAACACCATGATATAGAGCGAACAATGCACAACAAGTTATATAATTAACGTTGGCTAGGTTGTGGGTTAGGAATAGTGTTGTGTGGCTCGGGCCAAGCTACCTTGTTTATTTCCCATTTAAAGAGCCAGGGCTGCGTACACACGCAGGATTTTTTTTGGTTTTTTTCAGCACACGTGCTGAACCGACAGTTAGCGGACTGTGAAGAGATTTACTGGATTAGAACTGCATACCCCACCTTTAAGGTGTTTATAAAAAGGTGACCTGTTATTGTTCTAACTGGCTCTGTGCAGCCAAATTACATAAACACATGTCCGTCTGGTATCTAGCCCTGCAGATAGTTTTTACCTCCGCCCCAATACAATGAAGGTGAGTGGAATTGTGTCGTGTGCTCACAGCATTGAATAGTTACTTCTAAAAACATCAGCAACATTGTCTTCCAGAAAAAAATGTCCCTGTTACTCTGGATAGTCCACAGACCCCTTCATTAGAACTACTTCCTATCAAATAAATAGTCCTTATGAAAACCATAGTGAAGTCAGTAGACTATCCAGAGAAACTGGGATGCTATGTCTGGAAAGACAACTGCTGTTGAATGTATTTTTTAAATGTACTTTGTTAACGATGTGAATAGCCACAAACAAAATCCCATTCACCGCTATTGTATTGGGGTGGAGGCAGAAATCTGAGACAAGTAGCTCAACTATCTTCATGGCTAGAGACAACTGGAAATAAAATATAAAAACAAGTTGTAATTTGGGTGTAGTTACCCTTTAAGCAAAAGTGCAGCTAACAACCTGTGTGAACAGTAATATGCAGTTCTGCAGTGCACAAGTTGTATTCCTGTTCATAGGACGTGAAATGAATTAACATTTAGAAGAAAAAAAAAATACACAACCCATATTTCTCTCACTCGGGAAAATTACCCCCCCCCCATCAGTACGTTTCACTGAATATATTTAAGAAGAAAATGAGTTTCCCCAAATGCAGTTTCTCTTTTGAATGTTTAAAACAATATGTGACCAAGTGTTAAATATTTACAAACAACTATTTACACCTCTTAACCAGATACATACAGCATATATTCACAACAATAGTGTGGTTTATACACAGGAGTGAAGCATGTTGATGTTGAGCCAGTAATTAACCATGTCCCACAGCAGCTGCACATCTCCTGTACATGCCAAGCCTTAAGAGTTCATCTCTTTTGCAGTAAAAGGTAAAGTCCAGTGATGAGGTAAAACGTGAAATGGGAGAGCTGGGCTGTATGTCTTGACATTCTTGAGTTCACTTCCTCTGCCTCTTTCACCCACTCTCCGGTACAAAAGTCAACATTCATACACAATCGTTTAGTCTGTTGAGCAGACGGTGATAGTGCTTTGGGAGTTGCTAACAAACAGCTTTATAAAACATTCCACTCTAAAAGCACTGTGTAGGACATCCAGCGTTCACTGAGGCTGTCTGCAAATTTGCCTGGAAATGCTTTTAGCGTTGTAAAGTCCATTTGTCTGAGTGCTGGGTAGCTATATTAACCATGCTAATTAATGTCTGAATTACTAATATAAATTATTCTACAAACAGGAGGAAAAAGTTCAATGTGCGCACGTGCTCCGAGGGCTGATAGGAGAGAAATTAAAACCCTACAATCTACTGTGCTTTGAACCACAACAGACGGCACACTGGCTGGTTAGAACACGCCCACCTCAAAACGCTGATTAATTAGGCTACTTTCCTCGCAGCATATTCCTTTGATGTCGCGGTGGGTTGCGGATCCTGTCTGTCACACAAACCCAGTTGGAGTCAGCGTGAGAGAAGCAGGTCTGGCAGCTGTGGAGTGGAGTCATGGAGCGTTATCTCCCGTTTGATTGCTTGGCTTTGTGCTGTGCTGACGCTAGGTTTCACATTCATATTTCATGCCGCGTATACACTACTGCTCAAAAGTTTGGGGTCACCTGTTATATTGATGTTTTTCTTCAATAATGGCTATTTTAACATAGATAAAAACAGTCTAATTATTCTCCAAATGTATTATTTACATTTGAAAAGAGTTTTAGAATAGTTTAGTCGATGTCCACACAGTGTTGCGTGACAGGGGAAGCATACTGTTGTAACGATTTTTCACCCCAAATACGCTTCGATTTTGAATTTGTTTTCCAGTCCAGATAACTTATGAACCACAACTGTGCTTGCAATTGGGTTCTAAATATTTTGGGAACCCGTTTTTCTTTGGGCCCTCGGCAGTCTACTCAGTGGTTAGATTGAATATGTTTAACCTGGGATTTGTCAGTCCCTAGTATGTTCAGCTACTATTCTGTGATCCAATTCCAATAGTGCTAATCCTAGACTAACCTACTGTTTTTATTTTAACGTTTTAAGAAAAGCTTTGCTAAAGCAACACACCTGTTGATTCGACCTTGTTATAGGTATTATTGTGCACTTGACACTGAAACCGGAACCTGTTCCTATTTAAATATGCACAGATTTTAATTCTAAGCTTCCAATTTCTTTTACCAATGACCAACCAGTGTTGCTCAGAGGTGTCTCTCACTTTCTGCCCTTTCAATTGTCAGACTTGTGAAGTCATTGCACAGCGTATTCTTCTCCATGTACACAACATTACTTTTTTTGAAAACCCTTCATACAAATTAACATTTATTTGTAAAGAAGACTTTATGCAACCTAAAAGCATGAAAGTCCATTCAAAAATATAGTGTTCCTCTCAGCTATCTGACCATACCGAATCAAGCTTTTGTGGCAGACGACCTCAAACATTTGAGTGGTAGTGTATGTACTCATGGCTGTGTGTTTGTGGGTACCCTGTTCATCAGTGCACACATCTGCATCCCTCGTTGTCTTGCTGCCCTACCTCTCCAGTCCTGCGTAATGTGTTGTGCTTGCCTTAGAGGGGCAGCGGTTGCTCAGAGGTGGTCAGCAAGAGGAGGCACTGATCTTCTCTGAGATGTCAGGGTCGGACTTGGCTACCAGGAAACGTAGGCGACCTCCTCCAAGACGAATCAGATCCACCGCGCTGTAAGGAGCATGCAGGAGGAAGAGAGAGGGAGCGAGAGAGAAAGACGGAGTCCAGTTACATGAAGCTCAGCAGAGACAGCGTAAGGATGAAGGAGTAACACTGTCTGGGCTCATCCCAATCAGTCTAAGTAATCAATTGGCTTAAGAGGCTGACGGCCATGGGTATGGCATTGTGGAGAGAAGACTGCTCACTCACTCATCAATGTTAATATCACCCAGTAGTATCATTAATCTCCACGAGCCCATTGTTATGGTCACAAACAGCAACACTGGCACATCCTCTGTACCTCTGGTAGTCTGCTCCTATTAGGCTGGTCCCGTTCACAGCCAGGATGCGATCTCCGATCCTCAGTCTACCGTCAGAGGCAGCAGGTCCGTCGGGGATCAAAGTCCGGATGTAAATGCCTGGAGCGTTGAGAGGAGTGTGCTGCAGGAGGGAGAAGTGTTAGAGTATGTACAGTGTATGTCTGTGTGTGTCCATTATTTAGGTGACCCTCGGTCGAGGTGGTTGACTAATCACTTCATAATACATACAATGAAAACACTTGGTTTTATGGCCTGGCAAGTGTTTCCTAAACCTTCTACAGGTCACTTCAAACATTACAATCACAACAGTTTAACCTTGGTTCTAAATCGGGTCCGTCAGGTGTAATAAACTGCAGGTAACTATAAGTTACCACTTAACTTAAAAGAAAGGTCTGAGGTGAGGTAACCCAAAGATATTCAGTTTACAATGACATAAAACAGAGAAGAGCAGCAATAAGAAACTACCCAGCATTTTTGCTTAGTAAATAATTATATTGATTATCACAATTGTAAGTGAACAACTAATTAATTAACTAAAATTTAACAACTTTAGAAAACGCATACCAATATAAACACAGCTTTTCTATTCTTCCAGTGTTTCAGTGGCCATGGTATATGGCTGATAATACACGGAGGTTTCTTAATTTACAAAAACAACAGACTTAGCAGTGGACATGCCTCTTAGCTTCACATTGCAGCATTCTTTGCCCGATGCCTCATCAATTACTTTTCAATATCAGACCTCATCGTGTATTTCCACTTGCATATCACAATATTGTGATATGACATGTGCTATCATGTGCCATAATATTGTGATAAAGCTTGAACATGTGTTCCAAGTTTTGTTAAATGACACATTTTCAAACTTAACTTAATAGTTCTAACTAATTAAAAAGAAAAATAAATATCCTTCTGTCCAAATTATTGTTTTGTCAAAAAAGTTTAAAACTTTTCTTGTAGGAGCCATTATTGTTTTCTATTTTGTTTAATAGGGCTTGGTTTTGGTTAATTTTGGGCAGTGGTGGTTTGTCCATGTTTGAGCACAGGTGACCTATATTCGGCTTGGCCATAGGTGGTGGTGTCGAGTCAAAGGTTATATAGCTGCACAGGTGTCATTGTACGGGGGTTAGGGTGACGGGAGGTCATACGGTTTTTACCGCTTTAAGCCACCATGTAAGACATCGCAGGACTCCACTCCATTCATAACATGTTTGCCATAACAACCCACCTTGGATCCTGGATGGCAACATCAGTTCATCAGTTGTGTTTGTATTCAATAAACGGGAATGCCCCAAACGTGCTTCTCGGTCTGGACATTGGTTCTGTTTAAGCGTGTTATACCTGGATCCCCCGCTCCCGGAAGCGACTACAATGATAGGACTGGATAGTCGCTATAATTCTATTAAAAATGTAATTAATGGTTTATAACATAATATAATGTAGTTTTAAGCTGATATCAGGTAAGTGTTTACTGATGTAGTGTCAACAACTTTAACTCCTGTGAAGCACCCATATCTGAATGACAGTATAACATAGTTGTAATACATATGAGAGCTCCTTAATTGTTGAAAATACTGTACATTAATAAACCCCTAAAATATCCTTATAGCTGCTTATAACTATCTTATAGTGTTAAAACGTTATTATCTTTATATACTGCTTATAAATAATACATAAATAAAATGGGGGTTCAAGTAAAGTGTTACAGAATATACAATACATAATACAATCTTGTGTATCTACATAAAAAAACATAATAGAAAACTCTCGCCTTAATGTAGCTTAAAGATTTTTGAGGGGTATTTCTTTGACTGATTATAGAAGCAGGAGTATTGAACCAATTGTTTCACAAAAACACACTGCTGAAATCTGGACTGACTGGTAAGATAAAATGTGAAATCTGTTTTAAAACTTCTGTCTACTCACCAGGCCGTCAATGAGTCCCATGCCCAGTCCGTAGGGTCCCTTGTCCAGTTCCACTACAAACACCACACACAAGTCATCAGGAAAGGGAGGGGCGCCAGGGGAGGATACAGGGAAAGGAAACTCACACCCACTAATACACCCTGCAGAGGACACGGGAACCCAAAATGCACAAAAACACACACAAAACACACACAGGGTCTCGCTATGGGGTTGGCCAAACAATAGAGGTCTTGCTATGCAGAAGACACACACACACACACACAGAAATACATGCAAAGGTACAGCTACAGAGCTAATCTGACATAGAAACAAGTGCTTCTGACAAGAGCTTGCAGATGTCACACTCACTACAATGTAAAGGGGCAGGGGAGGAGAGTTACTGCTGTCATGTGAGGCACAGAGCTCCAGCATTTCAACTACAGAACTGCACAAAGAAGCACAAATTTATAAGCTGCATTCATCGATTTTTGGGCACTGGGGGGAGAGAAGAACTCAATAACACAACCAGAGAGACACGAAACTCTGACGATCACCTTATGAAGCTGTCATTATTAACATGTTAGCAAACAGTTGCCTGTTACATATCCAGCAGAGAGAGAGAGAGCAACATCATCACCAATTGGAATCGTGCTTCTCTACACTCACGTGACGAATATAATATATATTTTGGCTCTGGCTTGGACTTCCAACTCCTTAGAAAAAGTGTCTGTGTGTTTAGCACATGTTCATCATTCTTCACCAGCTAGTTGTTACATTTGTTTTCCTGCTCGGCAGGCAGCGTACAGTGGGTTTATCACACATTTTTGCAGAAAACAATTGCTTGCTGCAGCTGGAAACGATGCTGATGAGAGCACTGAGACTGAATCGAACAGTAATAGTGTTGTTAAACCAAATGTATGGGCTAGAAGAGGCTAAAAATCTTTGTTAATGCAGAGTTGGTGACAATTCTTTGAGGGTTCATCGCTATAAGTGACCTCTTTAACATTACTTGTAATCATTTAATTCATTAATATAAACAATATTGATGAATGCAGCATTAAGTGAATTTAGAATAGCACTAATTTTGTTAAGTTGTTAATATGCCCTGCGGTCTTTGTTGTGCTTCTTCACTGTGATTTTTCAGAGATGGGGAGACTGAGCCACATAACAGAAATGTCCATTGTAAAGTTTCTTCTAATAGAGTTAAACATTTTGCATATTGTTCAATTCCAGTGGGAATTTGATGTGTGACACTAGCAACTTTATCTTCATGATAGCATGCATATGCTGCATAATGTGCAATGTGTTTTTTTTAATGCACTGTGTATATAGTGATATTGTGTAATGATAATACATTGTTTAGGTATGCACCGATCCGAAATACTGTAAGAATTAAAGGTTAATTCTGGTATTTTTAAACCTGGGCCCTCTTTTAACATATTTTGGGGTCTAAATTACTAATAGGTCCAAAAGGTTTTGGAATTGATTCAGTAGATCCCCTCAGCCAGCAGCTGTGAAACACCTCTCTAATTTAGAGAATTTTTTTTTTGGATGAGCTATGATGTAAAATATATCCAGAAAATGAGTAGTTCTTTTTTGGGGAAAAAAGTATCTGAATCGATACTGGGAGAGAAGAGGTTGGATCGGTGAATCCCTAATATTGTGTTTAATGATTTACAATTTAAACTCCACATTTGGGGTGAACAAAATAACAAAAGCACCATTTCACATACGTGATTTAGTACAATAGTCCTATAAAAACAGTACTACTTGTGTGAATCTTAAAATGTTATGTTTTTTTTCCAGTGGTAAATTTTAAGGCCATAGATTGTTGTGTTTCTGTGTTCCTGTTATTTTGTCCACCTCCTGTTATTCAGCCTACCCTCCAGTCCATTGGTGATGAGTCCGTTGGTCTTTTTACATTCTGCCACAGTTCTGCTGGTGCAGCCATTAGTCTGGGTGTTGGGGCCTATGATCGGCCCAGCGCCTCCTCCCCCACCCCCACCTCCCCCTCCTTCCGGGTACAGCGGGGTGTGTGGAGGGGTCAAGAGGCAGGACGGGTCTGGATTTGCAGTTCGAGGGTGGTGGATGGCGCCGTTCCTTCTGAGGCTGTGTGTGTGTGATTGGCCTGAGGGTCTGTCCCGTCCTCTCTCCTCTCCTGTCTCTGCCGCCACCTCATCCACAGGAACCCCAGAGCGGGGACTGCTGTGGGCCGGTGGCAACAACTCCCTCTGTGTCAGGATTGAACAGAAAGACTTTAGAAGACAGTATTTAGACCTCTAAAGTGAGGGTGCAGTGATTAGAAAATGGAAGAAAAATAAATGTTCCTGTTATCTTTCACTTATGAAAAAGCATTCTTGTTGCAGTACACAAAAAAGCTTTGTCCCTAGATAACAGTCCAATTAAAGAGATGCATAATTATTTCATTCACCTAAAAGGTCAAATTCACCTTTTCACATTTGTGAACGTGTATCTCTGTGTGTGCGTGTATGTGTACATATGAGGGTGCAGTAACACTAGGGATTATGGTCTAGTCAGCCGTTCCCACTAATTAGACAGCCTAAAGACTAATCAGATTAGCCATGATTTAACCATGTCTAGGTTTCTGTGAGTGAGTATGTGTGTGTGTGGGTTGGCTGGAGTAGAGGGTTTTTGTCTTTCATTTATGGGATTATGAGGAACTCCTCAACAACCACAGCTGCTGAGGCACATGGCCTGGATTACTGCTGTAAGTAAGGTGTGGGTAGCTGACAGTATGCGTTTGTGCGCGAGTCTCTCTGACCTGAACCTCGGGCCAGTCAGCTGTGTTGGTTCCATTGGAGTGTGTGTGCACACTGGGAGTGTTGGTGTGCGTTTGTGTCTTGGTGCGTAGCCCCCACAGGTAGTGGCGGATGTAGAGCAGCTGTCTGTAGATGCTGTCTTCTACACACTCGCTGTCCAGGTCCACCCTGAAGCCGGCGCTGGGCAGCACTATGGGAGGGTGGTTCTCAAAGCTCTCCAGGAGGTCCACTAAACACACACAAAATGTTAACTCATCTATACACAGATACACATCAATAATGGCCTGATCCAGGATTGCTGTATTGTACAGCTCCTCCATCAGCCTGTCACGCTTTCGGTTTTGCAGCTTTCACACCAAAAAGTCCTAGTACTCAGTCATTTAAAGCTAACTACAGCTACTAGTTACAGTAGCTACTCAAGTAAGTTTACAAATTTCTGCTTTGGCAGTATGTGGTGTTTACATACATACATACTGGTATCCTGGTTATGTTTGCAGTATCACAGTAATGTCATATCCTGTTTTCAGAAATTTAGAGAATCTCTTCTCCCAGTTTTAAGAAACCTGAATAGGCAAGATGGAGTACTTGGTTACAAACCAGGATTACACAGAGACATTTAAACACCTCATCCAGGCTTCGGATCACTCTCTGCCACGTGTGCACACTCAACTCTCTCTGCCTACGAACACACCTTCCTCCTCTCCTTCTTTGTCTTCGACCAACAGTAGTCCAATTTCCACGGGTACCCTGTAGGTCAACAGCACCGGTGGCGGTCGTTGTTAACCCGGGCCCCGACCGATCCGGTATGGAAGTCATTGTCGTGATTCGCATTTTTAGTTTGGCATGTGTTTTACGTCGGATGCCCTTCCTGACAAAACCCTCTGCATTTATCCAGACTTGGGACTGGCACAAGAAGACACTGGCTTGTGCCCCCCTGCGGTTGCATTCCCCCTGCGGTTGCATTCACGCAACATAGTAGTTAGTTAAAAAAATAAAAAATAAACAAAAGAAGTGTGTGTGTGTGTGTGTGTGTATATATATATATATATAAACGAAATGTATCATATGTTTGTTGGCCCCCTCCTCCTTCCCAGGTCTTGGTGGTGGTGGAGACCCAAGAGGCCTTACTTTCTGTGCAGCTCAGAATAATGTGCAGTATACAATAATATGAATTACCAGGTTCCTTTATGTCCCATATACTGTAAATGTGATATTCTGAATGATGAAAACCAGGACATGAATCAATACCAGGATACTGTAAACATAGTGATCCTATAGAAGATCGCACTTCACAATTCAGACTGATACAAACTGATGTTGACTGCAGCAAATGTCCATGTTCTCATTCATTTGTAATTGTTTATGCTCGATCTTCATCTACATCCTCCAGGAAGAAGCTGCTCTACAGCCCAATGGACCTTTAGCATAAAGATCCCCTCCACGCGTATTAAGACTTTTAAGAATGCTCAGCTTTGAACAACAATTTGTCTGATGTGCTTTTTTCACCAAAAAAGTACTTTCTTCACTTACTTACCAGAATCTCTGAATATTCAAATATTTTTCTTTTCAAAAGTTGGGTTTTTTTGGGTAGTTTTTCCTTATTTGAATAGGACAGAGGGTGTCGTATGTTACAGATTGTGAAGCCCTTTGAGGCAAATGTGATTTGTGATATTGGGCTATATAAATAAAATTGAATTGAAAATTTTAACTGCTGGCAACAAGATGTCTCCTACTTCACTGAAAAGTCCATTCTCAGTGTTTGTGCCGTGTATGTGAATTTTCCACATCACACCTGTGTAGGTTGCATACTGGACCATGAAAGGCTGACAAACTAATCTGCACAGTGAAGTAATTATAAGCAAAACACATTTGTCAGTGGAGCGGGACTATAATAGTCTTCCAACATTGTGCGTAAGAGATACAGGCCAGTATACTGCACTACAATAAACTCTCTTATAACATCAGGGCTTTGTGTTTCCATAATTTTGTCAATTCTACTGGCCATGAAAATAAACTCGCTCACAAACTCACACATGTACCTGTTCTGTATATATATGCCTCATCCTCGCTGCTGGCTTGCCATGTTGGGACGGGGCCTATCTCTGCTGTGAGCTGGTACTGGGTGAGAATCCTGTGAAGCTGGACAGGTTTCAGAGTCGGATGATCACTGGACAAAGCCCGCCAACTCAACTGCACACAGAGAAGAAGAAGAAAAGGAGAGGAGAAATTAATCAGAAGTCCTGGGAGGTCCTATTTTAATACAGCCAAAGCAATCACAGGAGATGTGTGGGCAGCCACAAGTTGATCCTGGCTAAACCTTTTGGTAGACAGTATCAATCCATAGCTAATCAGAGTGGTTTGCTTCATAAACAGCAGTTCTGTCAGATGTATGTAAAACAGTCAAGAAAATTGATTACAGCCAATCAAAGCTTTCCTGTTCTCTGTTACCATTACCTCTGTTCGGGAGACTCCACGATAAATCATCTTTGTAGCTAATAGCCTCCATTGTTTGGGTTGATATTGAACTCAAAACCTATTTTAATATGGTCAGCTGTTCTGTTTATTTTAAACTATTGCCACCTAATTAGTGCTAGCTAGTGCTAATCCTGTAAAAGAGTGTGTGTGCGTGGGGTACCTGTGTGAGCTGTTGCGGGGGTGTGGCCAGTATGGACACAGTGCTGTTGAGTTTGGTGAAGAATTTGTCGGTCAGATGTCCCAGACCGGACCTGCTCGCCCACTCCATGACCATCCGCAAACACGCCTGAATCTGCAACACCTTGGAGCGCTGGAACCAACCCCGAGATGGACCTGCGCACACACACACACACCCCCACCCTGAAGTGATTGTTTGGATATTTCATCAGAGACACTGCAGTAGATTTCTATTCTAGGGTGTGTGCATGTCTGAGAGAAAGGGAGGAGAATAAAAGTGTGACTGGATGTGTGTGTTGTATGGCAGTACAGATTTGGTAGACCTTTTTAAGTAAGTTAATACTGACGTCAATGAAACAATAGCAACAGCCACCAGTCGTGTCATGTTCCTCGCAGAATACAAATCGACTGCTGCAGAGGGGCTCAGCTGACTGGGTTCGTGTTGTACTGCACACAGCCTGCATTCTCTGTGTAATCCTTTCTTTCTCCGTATCACATCTAAGAACTGAAAGGAAGTTTTGTGACAAGTTAAGCAGGCGATAATTTTAAATCTAGCATTTGTCAAGCTGGCATCCCATAGTATGTCAATCTGTCGTTCCATTACCTCACTGCAGCTATAATTCCTATGTAAGCTTTCTGAAATACCCCCCAATGTGAGCTCAGGCCTTTGCTGGGGTTTGGTACAAATAATGACATACAACTGGACTAGAGCTGGGTATCGAGATTTTCAATGCTAACAATACCAGACTTTGTGTATAGATGCCAAAGCAATTTTTGAATACCTTAAACTGTTTTGGACTATGTACAAAAAAACGTATCTCATACAAAGAGAAGAGATGTAGCAGACTTAGCAACTGGCTCCGTTCCATCTTCACTCAGTAAGTAGACAAACACCACGAACTACCAGTAATAAAGAAATACAGTAAATACTAACTGTACAATGAGCCCCAATATGAACCCTTTTCCCAATCAACCTTTCTACCCATACAATAACTTCCATCTACTTCATGCTGCAACTAAAGATGAATTTCATTATGTATTAATCTGCCAATTATTTTCCCGATTAATTGATTTACGGTTTGGTCCTTAAATGTCAGAAAATAGTGAAAAATGCCCGTATAATTTCCCAGAGCCCACGATGACATCTTCAAATTGCTTGCTTTGTTTTATTTTTGCATAAAGTCGATTATTCGACTAATCGCTGCACCTCTAATTTCATGTAATAGTCATAGACAGACGACAAAACATAGGAGTCCAAGTAAGGCGGATGCGTAAGAATGTAAAAGCAGGTACTTTAAGTGTCAAATTAATCCTGAGAGGACTTGTTTCCTAAAATCCATTGCTTTAAGAAAAATAATCATTTGTAGGATATCTTTAAGACCTTTTTTCAACACGTAATATAATCAGCGGTACAAGAGCTTTGTCTGAATAAAAAAAAAAAGGTATAAAACTGGCAAGATATTTATTAAAGTTAAAGAATTATGAAATGTTTTGCAAATCAACAGTCCCATTTCATAGAAAAATTTCCCACACAAAAAAAAGCAGAAGAGGCTCTTTAGATGTAAAAAGAATCAGTTCGTTCCATGTGCTAAAAGGTGACACAATGTGAACAAACCTGATAAAGGAAACGTTGCAGTCAAAGGACCATCGTCAGCACAATAAAAGATTTCTATTCAAATCAGGAGCGATCTGCTCACAGAATATACAAACAAGATTGTGAATCTGATCAGACTATTAAAGCCAGTTTTTTGTTTGTTTTTTTTACACTTGACAGTTTAAAATATTCAAGACCAAAAACTGAACGTGTCCCCACAAAATTCCTCCCTTTACAAGTTAGACATGACAGGAAGCTTCAGGCAGACAATAAACTGGCAGAATTGTGTGCAGGCAGCACACACAAACGTACAAATAACCCTTCAAATATTCTGCCATATGTTTTGCACACACACACACATATATATATGTGCACACATACTCCCCTCTGTAATAGGCTTATGTCTAGGCATACAGTAATCTATGTGTGAGGCATCGCAAACAGACGAGACATCACTTAACCTCTTAGCAAAAGGTGTTATAATGCTTCATAGCAGCTGGTTTACAAACACACCTTTAAACACAGAAAAGCCATCGTACAGTCTCAAACAAACGAACCGAAAAACAAAGAGCTACCCATTATAATTTGTTTGCAGGGTGAAAGATCATCACACCCTCATAAAAAACACCCAAATCCATGACTAACAGATGTAATACAGTGCAGACAGGTTTTCCTCCTGAGTTGCCATGATATCAGGCTAACTGTGTGTGTGTGTGTGTGTGTGTGTGTGAGAATTGTGGAGCGCTCGGTGCAAACGTCAGCGTTACCTGCTACAAACTCACTTCACTGTTACCATGGACACCATCAGTGGAGAAATATAAATGAGCGACAAAAAGGGGAGCGAGAGAGAGAGAAAGCCAGACAGACGGAGAGAGGGAAGTGGAGATGAGCTGGGGGACAGGGTAGCCTCTGCATGAATATAAAAGGTATTTCTCCTTCTCCCTTTGCCAGACATGTGATCTCTCCCGTCTCCACCGGCTAATGAAGACATATGGCGTGTGCGTGAGTGTGTACATGTGTGGCTAAAGATACAAAGGGAGGGTGTGGAGAGGTTGGAAGTGATAGGTAGTCAGACACATGGATATAGCTGGAGGTAAAGGACTATTTTTTAATAATAGACTATTAATAAACTATAATAGACTATTAGCAAGGTCATCACAACAACTGAGTGACCTTCCAGCCTTTGAGCCTTCACTCTGCCCCCCCCACCCTTCCTCCATCTCCTTGCTCTCCATCCAATCCTACCTCTGCTCTTCTTTGTCTCACGCCCTGATGGCCAGATGGAAGGAATGAAAGCAAAGGGGGGGTGGGGGTGTGGGGAGGAGGGGGAGGGAGAAACAGTATGCAGATAGGAGAAGGGCATTGAGGACAAATCTGGGTTAGTCTCTGTCAAAATGCTGACAAGGACACAAGAACACTCTCGCTCTCTTTCACACACACACACTAACAACTGTACAAATCCTGACCAAGGTCTAATGGAAGAGAGAGTGTGAGTGTGCATGCTTTTTGTCCTACCTTTGTCCATTAGCTGGTTAAACAGCGACACGTTGGAGAAGAAGAAGAGGTAAGCAAACATCTGAGCCTGGATCTCTGGGTGGACCTGGTAGCCCTGCAAAAGTTCCTGAGTATTCTGAAACACCTACACACACACACACACACACACACATACGGATGAGCATACAAACGCTGTTTTTATGAAAGAACATGTCAATTTGTCTCTTTTTGCTTATGTCTATCAAATATGGACCAGAATTATATATATTATCACATATTTATATTCTATATCAGAGGTTTCCTTCTCTTTGTTGAAGCTCTATAATGATTATACCAAGGAAAATATTCAAACCCAAGACTTTTTATGGCTGCACTTTTCCATCAAATGTAAATATTCTAGTGTCTGTGTGTCATTTTATACACAGTTCCCCCAAATTCAGCCTGATATATTCAGTGTGTTTGGAAACGTTTCCACTTGAATTAAAAATAAATTTCTTTGGTATTGAACAAAGTTTGGCAGCACAACTTGAGTTTGTATTAATCAATGCCCCAGTGGCAGGTCAGCTAGGTATTAAAGGGTTAAGCAAATTTAAGTAAGGTCCCAACAATACTTTTAAAATGAAACACAAAATTCCAAAATAGAAAAACGTGGAAAAGAAAACTAGAGCTTTGCTGTGTTGAACTTGAGAGATATTTGTCAGCTTATATAAGACTATTTCTTGCTGTATGAAGCAAAATGAAGAAAGATGTCAACAGTCCATTCTGACCTGTGGACCAGCGGGTCTCATTTATAGCAGAAAATCTCCGCTTCAGGTGCATCAGTGATAATGCACACTGATAATTTCAGTGTGTTATAACCCCGTTTAGAGAGAGGATCCATCATGCTCTCTATATCATTATGTACTGTTTAACAATTGCTTTCTACTTCCTATCTATCTTCCCATAAACTCTTTGTAATTTTGCCACGTTATGGGATTCATCTCAGAATTAAAAAAATATATGTCTTTAATTTCTTGTCAGAATTTATGGAATGAATTTAGGGGGTCAGAAAATAACTTTAAATAAGACTTTAGGTCATGTATGAACGAGCCTGGTTTTGTTTGAAAAGCCAATCCTGGTCCAGTATGCAGCTTAAACAAGTGTGATGTGGCAACTTAAAGCTTTTTCAGTGAAGTAGAAGACATCTTGTGTCTAGTAGTTCAACTTTTGAAATTAAAAATATTTCATAGATGTTGGATTTTTCAATGAGGGAGAAGGAGTATACGCAGTTGTAAGAATTTTTTGTGAAAAAAATAAAATAATAATCACATTAGGCAAAAATGATTATTCAAAGCAAAGTACTTTTATGTCTTAAAACATGTCTGGCGGGGATCTTTAAACAATGATTTTTTTTCTCAAAATATTCCGTGCAACATAGTGAGATATGCAATATTGAAAAAAAGAAAATGTATCAAAGTGTTTCTGGAACTTTATGATAATTAATAATATATTCTATTTCCATGACCCTGACAACTCTAACTGTACTACAATACAATACAATAAAAAGACGTGTGCTTACCTGCAGGACCCTGCGTACAGGCTCAGGAAACCCTACACCTCCTTTCCAGCAGGGCTCAGAGCTGTCGACTGGGAATGGATTACAGTCTAACAAACCTGGTAACACTACATAAAGAGCCTGGGGACACAAACACACACACAAACATGCGTGATGATGGAAGCGATCTGAAATTGCAGAATAACTTATTCTTACCTCATCATTTATTGCGTGTGTGTGTGTGTGTGTAACAACTCAAATCAGGTCTTCTGTGTGAATGAGGTTCTGTTATTATTCTTCTAGCCCGGTTTGAAAAACAAGACAAAAAAAATGCCTCGCTCATTAAAAAGATGGCCCCGTTGCCGTGGTGACAGATTACCTTGGTGATATAGTAGACACATTGCTGGAAAGTGTACATGATCACTTCTTCCAAGATAGTCATTGCCTCCTCATTGGCTGATATGGTTGCCGATAGCAACGACTCCTTTGACCCTAGAGACAGATGACAGAGATAGAGGCATACTTAAAGAGATATAAAGCTGCATCAGTATCTACTGTATGTCAGTGTGAGAAATTAAACTTGAAGTTGTTTCTACAATCATCATTCAGACTGTGTGTGTGTGTGTGTGTGTGTGTATACACCTTGCAGTGTCTCGATGCTGTGTGTGTACGCTGGTGCTCTTTGCTGTATAAAGTAGAGAATCTCGATGGAGTTGGACATCCAGAAGAAGATGGTCTGAAGGTCTGGGACCAAGTCTGAGATACTGAGCAGAGACAGGGAGGCCGGGTCTTGGCTACATGGACGGACACACACACACACACACACACACACACACACACAGAGGGTTTACAGTTAAGTAGACATACTGACACATTGAGCACACCGACATACAAACTCAAAAACGGTACATGAGCACACATGCTCACTTTCTGTTGGAAAGCGATACTCACTGCTGAGCTTGCTTCTGAGCCAGCTCCTTTGTCTTCTCCTGCAAGACACACACACACACAGCAATTAAGTGCTCATTAAACTTTCAGGATGTGCGTAGGAGAACCACACTTCACGGCGCTTCACTAACGTGCAGAAAGAAATACCACTATCATATTTGCAAAACCCACACACACTGATGCATGTTGATAATTACGTCGTGCCCTGCTGGACTGAATATAAGCGTACTCTAATTATATGATGATAACCTCCAAAAACCATTTTAGATAAAAGATATAAACCATTCGAATACAACAAGGTAGGGTGTACCATATTCAAGATTTCCCGCAGTGTTTTATAGCACAGGCGGACCACCTCATCTGAAATCACTTCTGCTGGTATAAAAACTTTATACACACTTAAAAAGACAACATAAACCTTCCGGGGGAAAAAGATATGAGATGTCTTTGCACACAGCACACTCCATATATTTAAAGAGTGTGGCTATTGTGTAGGCCATAATTTCATGACTACGAGATGCGTCAGGATCTTGCTTCCACTAAACAATTTCCTGGGGGAGACCTTGGTATTTACAATCTTTAAATGTATCTATTTTCATATTCAAATAATATTAAAGTAAATCAATAAAAAAATTTAAAAAAACACATGACAAGCTATAGCCAAGTGGTCGTTCTGATACCATGATATTAACTTAAAGAAAATCAGCATCAAACAGTAGATTCAGAATTTTGGTAATTTCCAAAGTTGAAGAGTCATTTGCCAAACTTATTTCGGTCAGTATTGCGGTTTGAGCCCTACTAACTTATGTGTCAGAATTGACTATCAAAAACTGGGCAGATTCTAAGTTGGCAGCAAAAAATTAGAGAGATTCTTCAAACCTTACTAGCTTTAAAAGTATATTTTATTTAGGCGAATTTCTTCATGTTACAGCATTAAACAGTTTTCCTTTTAATATTCCCCAAGCTAAAGTATCCTGAAAAGTATTGTTTTGGTATTCGTACAAGTCTTAGGTATTTTGCTTGATTAAATTTGAAAAGATATTCTGCCCTGTCTGTAAGTCCTCATCCTTCAAGCCTTTCTTTTTGTAAAAAGGGAATCATGAAATGCTGGTATATCAAATAATTAGGGCTGGAATTTCATTATTAATTAAGCTATGTTCTATGAAATGAAAAACTTAAAAATGCCAATCACAACTCTTGAGACCTAAAGTGACATCTTCAAATGTCTTGTTTTGTCTGAGATATTCAATTTTAAATCATATACAACACAGAAAAGCAGCAAATCTTACTTAATTGAATATAAGAATAGCTGCCAATTAACATTTTGTCGATTTTACTAATTGTTTCAGGTGTATATTTGACGGAATCCTTAAACGTTTTCTATGGTGGCAGAGGTTGCTATGGAGACAATTCATAGTATAGATAGAACAGAGAACTGTGTGTGCATGTGTAACAGAGTACAATACATGTGATATCTGTTTAACTATTCACCCGACCTGACATGGCTCCCTGCACATGAGGTCATCTTAGGCAGAAACCAAAGTGCCACAGAGACAGGAAGATACACTGAGAGACAGTTAGACAGGCAGACACTGACCCATGCGATGGTCTGGATTCGTCGAACAATCTTGAGCAGCAGTTTTCCAAAACTCCCAGGCGGGAAGGTTGAGGCAGAGTGTTGTATGCACAGACACAGCAGGTAGGCAGGTGTCAGCTTATGGTCATCACCTGTGAGGGAGTTTATAAAAGGGTCAGTTCACCCAAGTTATGAAAAAAAAACATTTTTCCATTTACCTCCAGTAGTATCCCTATGATTGTGCAGCTCACACATTTCAAAAAATTACTTTAAATTGAACAAATTCACTTTTAGCCGAGTAAACAATCCATATGAAGACAGTTGACAGTGAAGTCTGTGGATTATCTGGATGAACAGAGACACTGATCCTGGAGAGAGATGTTGCTTTTAATGGACACTTCTTACTATGTATCCCCTTTGACTGACAAAAGTGAAAAATACTGAATAAAATAAGACTGTTTCTCTCAGGAAACAGACAGCGTTAAAAGGCTCTTTTACCATTTTTCCTTTTTGTTACAATACTAAGGACTGACTGGGCCTGAATACCTGTGTAATCAACTGCATATTGAACCAAGTATTTGTTGACAATCTCATTCTGGCCTTCCTGCTGTTGTATGTATGCATGCATGTATGTATCTATGTATCTAATTTTCCCTGCAAAATTTTAAGTGTCTGAAAAATAAAATAAAAACATATCATTTTAAAAACATGGACAAATAAACCAAGATTACCTGCATGGCTAGGTAACACTAGCAGTAAGTGAGATGTATTTATTTTGGTGAAATAACCTTTTAAAAAGGTCCAGTTTGTAACATTTAAGAGGAGCTATTGGCAGAAATGGAATATAATATTCATAAGTATGTTTTCATTAGTGTATAATCATCTGAAAATAAGAATCGTTGTATTTTCATTACCTTAGAATAAGCAGTTTTTATCTACATAGGGAACAGGTTCCCCTTCCACGGAGGTCACCATGTTGCACCACCATGTTTCTACAGTAGCCCAGAATGGACAAACCAATCACTGGCTCTAGATAGGACCTGTCGCGTTTTTCGCGGCCAACATAGTTTCTTCTACACGCTTGGAACGGGAGGATGATCTGAGCGGTATTCAAATGGTTGCAAACTGCAATTTCAATGCTATAGACCACTAAATCCGACATACTGGACCTTAACTGTAAGACCATACATCCACGGAGATAAAAACATTGAGAAAGTCCAACAGACATCTTATATTCTCCATTATATTGTAAAATAAGAACACAGACCTCCAGGTTCTATGAGAGACACAATCCTGTTTAACAGCTGGTCTTCATGAGCCTGGTCAAACTCCAGCTGTAGCCTTCTTTTCTGACCTCCTCTTCCTCCTCCTCCTTCCCCTCCTGTCACACTAAGGGGCCCTCCCGCTGCTGTCCCCCCGCTGCGGGGTTTTATCAGGTGAGGTTTGAAGCTGCGTCTAACTGCCGGAACACTTGACACCTGCGCTGCTCTGTCCTTCAGCACAGAACCACACATCTTACAGGTCTGAGTCTCTCCCTCCTCCACCCCTGTATCGTAAAGCTGCCCCAGGGAGCGAAGGCGTGCCAAGGTCTGAGCAGGCAAAGGCTTAGAGCCCGTGGGGTCCTTGTACAGGAAGATGTAATGCGCTCCGAAGGAGAGGAGGTCACCGTGTCGCAGTGTGGTGGAGCGCTCGCAGCGGGAAAAGTTCACCAGAACTGTAGCGTGGAGCACCGGCTCAACAGCAACACAGAAACGCTGACTCTCCATCGGCTTTTCTCCCTTGTTGTTGTTGTTGGCATGACGACGGGGTGCGGGAACTCGGCACAGGCGGCAGTGGAGGGGCAGGATGTCAGGAGAAAAGAGGCAGATGTTGGGGCGAGCTGATGGAGTCTCCTGACCGACCGTGTGCTGCTCTCGGTTCAGCAGGTACACCAAACAGTCCTGCAACAAACCGCACAATATCACATAATTAGATATATTGGAAGTCTTTACTGTAACACATGAACTTCTTCCCTATGCTCACCTGCCGATTGTATCCCTGTAGCAGCAGGAGGTGTGGGGACTGGTAAAGCGAGTGCCTCACCCCTCCTCCTCCCTGACTCCCCTCCTCTTTCCTACGGCTGCTGGAGGCCACCTCACGTTCTCGACCCCTTAAGGGCCCTGGCAGGGTGGAGTAATAACGCTTGGGCTCCTCTCCCACTCCCAGCTGCCGACACATGCACACACACAGAAACACACATGCATTCAGGATTCAAGGCGGGTTGATAACAGCGCCATGCATAAAAACAATCAATTAGCCTGACTAGGCTTCAGTGTGAGGCCCCACCTGGTTGAGGCTGGTCTCGCTGAGGCTGCGGCAGAAGGATGAGTTGCTGGACCGGGGCAGGGTCAGCGTACCCTTTGCCCTGTTCCTCTGGAGCTTACGAGCCTGAGCATTAATATCTACAGGGAGACACAGAGGAGGAGCAAGAGAGAGAACGCGGAGGGAGAGAGAAGGTCAAGAGAGAACAGGTGGAGTATAGTGAAAAGGAGAAAAGGAAGAGGCAGAGGCGCGGAGAGAGAAGCAGAGGACACACAAGAAAAGAAAGGCAATGAGAAAATAAGAAAGCGCACTTAAACGTGATATGTACATTGTTAGAATGCATGTTTGACTCATGAGTCTGGATAAAGCAACTTCTTAAGCTGTAGTGACACAAGTACATAACAGTCATTAAGCTGAGTGAAAACAAAACCAGTCTGATGAAGTAAATGGTGTTGGATGGAGCAGCACACGTGGCTGACAACACTGAACCTGATGAAAGGTTAATTGAACAGCTCCTCATGACTTGGATTTGAGGCCATGCGATGGCTCACACAGATTTACACAGACACACTCACACTGGCTGAATCACTGGCAATGAGGGTGGCGCTGTTGACAAGGCAGGTAGAGGTCTCCATAGCAAGGCAATGATTGACAGCCACCCTACCTGAGGCCAGTCCCCACCTTTAGAGCTGGATTGTACCACTCGACCAGATCGCAGAGGGGAGTTCCTGTGTTTGCCCAGCCCAGACCGACCCATTAGAGCAGCCAGGAATTGGGAGGTTTTGGGCCCTACAGGAGGGGTTAGGAAGGGGGGGGGGGGAGGAGGCTGAGAAAACACCCCCTCACCCAAACACCAAGCACAGAATAGCCCCCATACACACATAAACCAACTGCACACCACAAGACACGCATGAAAAAAAAAAAAAAAAAAAAAAAAAAAAAAAAAAGAGTGTGGTGCTTCTAGTGAGTCACATCAGCAGTTAGTAAGGAGAGATACTCAGTTAAAAGGTATGAGGTACAGGACTCCCTCGCTGACATATCACTGTCAAATTAGTAAGATATTGTAGTCAAAGTCAGGCAACAATCGTATTTTTTCATTGCAAATTACATAAAATATATTACAAACTATGGTCTTCTTAGTGCTTTAATGTGGGTCACAGTTTAGGTGTTTTTGTCTTTAAATTCATTAAAAAAATTTAAAAAATTCCAAATTTATTATTCATTTCTTGGCAGATGAGATTGAAACCAGCTGATTTGGGAATGTAGCTTGTATCATTGAAGGATGGTAATACAATTAACTTGACTGTGATGTGTTCGGGTAAGTAGTGAAAATCCTACCGTACCTTTAAAGTGCTATCTCATAGTAAAAAGTGTGTGTAACAGTACACACAATTCACACATGTGCATGCACACTCACACATACACCAGGAGAGAAAATAAGAGACAGTAAGTGAAAGACAGAAGTAAAGAGAAAGACACTCCAGGGTATGTGAGTTTTGTAAACACTACAACAAAAAAGAGAAGCGATTAGTGTGAAAATGAAAATATGTATATTAATATGTATTAGTTAATATGATTTAAGTTTTATCTCAGAAGGCTCTTTGTTATTATTACATATTTTTTATATTTTCTATACAAAAGAGTTTCAAGCTGCAGTTGTGTAACTGTAATTGAAATGTCTCTAAGTACAGTAAGGAATGCTTTTAAAAAGGAGAAGGCTGGTGATAATCTTTTTCTTATTGTAATAAAAAAAAAAGAAATCCAATAAAAAGACCAAAACTAACAATACATTTACCATACAAACAAGTGTTGTCTGGATTGCCAAAGCTTGCTATAGCTTATTCCTCTGAGCCATAGAGCTCCATTGTTGTTCACATACTGTTAACACATCAGTGTGCCACACTGTTGCACTGTAACATTTTCCTTTATTATAATGCACACTAGGTTTATTTTGAGTCAATCTAATATACACAGTCCTGCCTTCTAAAACCCATGGGAAACAGTGGACAGAGGCTTCCCAGTGATAATACACACAAAAAACCCCGAAGAACCCGTCACAGGCAGTAAAGTGAGAATATTTAATATGATAAATATGTGCACAAATACAGGCCCGCAACGGCATGAAGAAACATTTTTGGTAACACTTTCTTTGAAGGGGTGTGCATAAGACACCATATGCCATACGCCATATGAAGCCATCATAGCCATGACATGACACTTGTCATGAACATGAAGGAGTCTTTATGAATGTTTTGGACTGTTGTCATTAAATGTCATTCGGTCAATTATGTCATTTTTAATGCAAAGTTGACATTGTTGAGATGTCTTTGTTACGACAACTTTGTTTTGACAACTTGACGTGAACCAAGACAACATAAAATGTACCACTATAGTTAAGGTCAAGGAAATGATTCACGACAAATATAAACGTATTTGACAGTGTAATAACACTTAATGACAAGTCCAAAATGTACTACTGTAGTTGAGGTAAAGGGAATTATTCATGACACAATTATAATGTCTCATGATAGCCAATGTCAAAACCAACCACATATATACACACGGTATAATGCAATGTTAACACATAAAGGTAAATGGTTTCTTTAAATTTGATAATTAGGCCTGCTATGGCATGTTTATGACAGGTTACGTTTTCTTGAGTAATGTCAAGCGGTCACAAAAAAGACTGAATGACACTTAATAATGACATCAGTCATAAACATTCATAAAGACTCCATCGTGTTCATGTCATGTCATGGTTATGATGTTATGTCAATCTAATACACACCCCTTCAAATAAAGTGCTAACAATTTTTTATTTTTTTTAGAAACAAAAACTATGTGACACAGACCGTGTAGGAAGTCAGAAAGCACTAAGATATTGGTCTTGATCTTTTCATGGGAATTGTTGACCATAAGAAGAATATAGAATATTACCAAACTTATCCTTTTTTATGGCTTTTTATAGGTGGGTTAATATTGTGTACTATCCAAAATGTGTACACAAAAAAAAAATACAACTAACTGTATTGCACAACAATACATTTTTCTTTTAAATAAAAAGGTTGTTGACTGACTCTCTGGCTACCACGGAAGTTGACATAGCAACAGTAAACCCTGCCATGCTTCATGAGAAATGTTAGTATGGCTGCAAAGTGCAATGTGTGACTGTGAGGCTGAAAATACTTGCTCTGTCTCTCTGAACACTAACTGGGTGTTTATAAATGTCTTCAACAGGATGCGCATCGGTGAGTGTGTGCGTGTGTGTGTAAATGGCAAACTTCTCATCAATCATCTGTATATCAATCTACATAAAGGTCACTTCATGGCTCCAAACGATATTCACACTGACATAGATTCATGTTACTGCATTGCAGATGTAAAGTCACAACAGTAGTTTTAATGAGTGCAATTTGTTTATATATATATATAGGAATGGAGTGAATCTCTCCCAGAAACTGTAATATCACTTGAGTGTACATAGCTCAGGTGTGAAAAATTATATTGCCTCACTGTAGTAGAAATGTGTCATTCATAAAAACTCTAGAGCGCCCACACCCATCCACACCTCCGGTCGCAAAGGATTCAGCTTTCACTCAATCGATAAGCTGTCCATGAATTTCCACTGCTCTGTTAGTGTGTGTGTGTGTGTATTTCTTTCAGTGCTCAATTGCACATGCAAGTGTGTGTGTCTTTAATAAAAACCCAAATGGAACACTTCCACACAAAAAAACACTGGTAATCATCCAGGAACAATGTCTTCTATACAGGATAATAACTGTGACGAAGGCGTTTATTCTCTGCATCTCCACACACACACACACACACACACTGCAGTGGAGGTAACGAGCTGTGCTTTTCTGCTGAGTTTGACATGTCAAGAAAGAAAGGGAACTAGACCAGCTGCTGTGTGTGTGTGTGTGTGTGTGTGTGTGTGTGTGTGTGTGTGAGCGCGCGCCTGGCTAGCTATATGTGTGTGTTTGTCTTTGTGCGTTTCCTCACCAGCAGTGATGGTATCCTTCTCCTTGGCGTTGAGTTCCTCCACCTCTGCTCTCCTGCGCAGCTCAAATCTGCGAGCATGTCCTTCTCTGGGTTTCCACAGCTCTTGGAGCAACAGTGGCTTTTCATTGTCCCCCAGCGCACGCAAGCATTCAGTTCGCCACCCCCCTCCTCCTATCCCTCCTCCCGCCTCAAAATGCCCGATCACGTCGCACAGGACGTACGAGTGGGCAGCGTTCTTGTTGAGCGAGTAACGCTCGAGTGCCTCTTTCACCAGTTCCTGCGCACTGGAGCGCGGTGTGGCCAGGACGCTCTTGTAGTTGGCACCAGCACAAATTTCATCTCCAAAAATCTTCAGCACCCCAGGGGCCGAGCTCTGTGTTGAGAGTTCGGCTGGGTCGTCCGCCGGTCTCTCTGGGGGTTCAGTCGTCGAGCGCCGGTCCCCACGAGTGTTTGTTCCAGTTTCTACTGGGACCCGGTCTCTATAACTCAGAGTGCGGTACAGGACCTGGTGAACAGACAAACAATGCTGAATGTAGTATAAGCCACTTTATCACAGACATTATGTATAGTACTTGTTTATTGCATTTTATATTAAAGGGTCGGTTCACCAAAATCACAAACGTATTGGCCTATTGTGGTATCCAGCCATGCAGATTGTTTTGGTTTTATTTGCCAAGGTTCAGTGGGATCCATCTTTGAGATTTCTGCCACCACCTCAGTTCACTGGAGGTGAACAGAATTGTGCTTGTGGTGCTCAAAGCATTGGAGAATTACATTTTTTTCACCTTTATTTATTCAGGGAGTTTCACTGAGAGCAATGCTCTCGTTTGCACAACGCCCTGATCACATTCACACCAGTATAATCCACACAAAAAATAACATTTGAAAAACTCAACAGCAACGTCTCTGTCCAGGAATCATGACCGGGTTACTCAAGATAATCCCCAGATTTGTTGTGAGCAGTTTCCTGTAGGGACTATTTTCTTTCTACCGATAGCTCCTACATGAAACTGCTCACAATAAGGTCTGTGCATTGTTTTGAGTAACTGGGTCATGATTTCTGGAAACAGACATCGCCAAAAGGTGAATCCCATAATGTCCCATTATATTCATAAAATGCAGACATCTCTTCAGCCAAAATCTCCAAAATTTGGCAACTCACACCAAAACAATCAACGTGGATAAATAGCACTACAGGTAAGAGGAAAACTATGTAGTTTTGATTTTGAAATTAACTGTCCCTTTAAGCAGAAAGGTGCACAATATGCAATATAACATATTGCACTTATATTCCATAATATACCTATTTTGTACACCCAAGCTCTTCACTAAAAACTGTGTTAATATTTGCTTATGTGTGTTTGTTTGCATCACGTAAGGCGAGGTATGCGAAATCCAATACCATGAGAAATACTATGATATAGCGCAAACAACAACACAGCAAGTAATGTAACTAACGTTAGCTGGGTTGTGGGTCAGCAAACTGTCCCTACACTTGCTGCTGCGAAGCGAACAGCCAGAGAGGACGAGACGTTTCCCAGAGCAGCACAGCAGCTCCAGACAGCGACACTCACAGCTCTCCTGCTACTACAGCGAGCATCACAACAACAGCTTGGCAAACTAGAAAGCTGAAGGTCTGTGGGCAAGTCATTTAACGTTACCTGACACACGAATCATGGCCGGGAATAGTGCTGTGTGGCCCAGGCCAACCCACTTTGTTTGTTTCCCGTTTACAGAGCCGGCGCTGTGTACAAACACAGGATTTCTTTTCACACTGAACGGACAGCTAGCGGACCGTGAGCAGTTATTAGCTGAATCTGACAAAAAGACATGTATTGGATTAGAATCGCATACCCCACCTTTGAGGACTTTATAAAAGGTGAGGTGTTATTGTTCTAGCTGGACCTCTTGTAAAAGGATCTGTGCAGCCAAATTACATAAACACATGTCTGTGTTCGTCTGAAGCTCTTTCCCCACCTCGAATTTGAACTTTATTTAACTAAGATGGTCTCTTGAGATTGACAGAGTTTGGACCAAAATGGAAGTGTGTATGTTTGTGTGCGTGTGTGTGTGCGCGTACTTGTGTGAAGGTCCTGCTCTGGCGTTTCAGGCGGCTCTTGGATGGTAGGGACAAACTGGCCCCAGAGGAAGAGCCGTAGAACATGATGCTGCTGTTGGCTTCACAAACTCCACAACTGCTGAGTGAGGAAATACATTTTAAATGCTTAACTTGAATCCACAGTGAAGGATTCCAATATTTACAGAGGTTCCACACACAATTAATATGCATAAAAGGGGATGATGTGTGTTGTGTGTGTGGCGCTGGCAAGTACCTTGGCGCTGTTACGTATTGTCACTCCTACATGCAGCAGCACCAGGTAAAGGTTTACGGTTGAGGGTCAGATGTTCTGCATTTCATTTCACTGTCATCTTTTACACTAGAGAAGCAAAAAAAAAAAGAAAAAAGACAATGTTAATATCGGTTTACAGAAAAACTGAAGAGTCCCTGCTGAGTTCTGGATCATTGAGATTAACTTATTTTCCAGATCCTCTGGGGTTCAGATAACATTGTTGTCAAATCACATTATTGCCTGCCAAAGACATTTTTTGACTTGGGACCCATCTGCAGAGTTCTGGGCCTAGACATTGTCATGGCAAAATCGGGAGATAAAAAAAGTGTGTTTTTGTAAAGAGACTGCTCTTCTGAACAATCTAGTTGTGTCTGTAGTTGATTACTGATACACACATTCATAATCTCACCTTCGACTGCAGACTGAGTTCACTGGATGATTTTTAACCAAGGTGCCTCATTTTACCTTTCAGAAGTTTTAAAATCAAAAAGTTGGTTGATCGTGACAAACAATGGGAAATATGACATTCAAATACAGTGTTGAGTATATCACATAATTGGTTCATTTTAAATTCTATAGAAATTTGTTCGATTTGTTTCTTTTTTTCACTAAAGAATTGCTGCAGGGCACAGTTGTGATGCATAAAACCATCTCTCAATGCTGCCTGACTTCCCTACACTGGGTCACAAATATGTCGTTTATTTTGTTATTTTTAAATTTCTTCTTCCCATTGAGTGCCTGTTTTTGTCCACATATTTACTCCATGTATAATTTTGTTTATAAAAAGACAGAAAGTAGTTGAAAATGTCCATCAAAAGCTCCCAGAGCCCAAGGGGACTTCCTCAGATTGCTTATTTAGTCTGAAGAACAGTGCAAAACTACCACATTTTCACTATTTTATATATATATATATATATATAAATAAATAAAACAAATAAAAGCAGCAAATCATCACATTTATAAAGCTGGAACCAACAAATGTTTGGTTGCTAAATGACAAACGACTAATTGGCAATACATTTTCTGTTAATCCACATTACTGATTACCTGTTTAAGATATAATAATATATTTATGCATTTTCCAGCGTTTCCCTTGCCAGTGTACTGTGTTCTTCCTCCCAGCTGTCTTGTGAAAATCTAACCTTGAACTCTATCGAACTGATTCAATAAAGCATCAATGAACAACGATAGAAAACACCATGCCTGCCTGCATCCAGGTCATGCATTTTATCTCAATAAACAGGTGTGTTTCCAGCCCATGTCCCCGCAGAAGGGCAGTCCGGCTTCACATGAACTTCATCTGACCGATGGAGACCTTTCATGCAGGATACATCAGGAACCAAGTAAACGTTTTTGCAGCCATCGTAGCAGCAGACCTGTCCACAGATGAAAGCGGCACCTCATGCAGTCTGTTTTGACTTCTGCTTGTGCGGTTATCCACTTACACAGCAAATCAGTTCCTTTCTGCAAATATCTGGCAGGCAGCCTAAAAGGTGTTGTTGTAGCTGACTCCGCAAGCGCTGGGGGGGATAACGTGACTATTTTAAATGCCTGCTAATCCACAGTAATCTGGCTACTTGGCCGCAGTTAACTCAATCCTGGGACCAACAGACCCCTCCTGCTTCCCCGCATACACACCGCGCAATATAACCGAGAGAGAGGTCTACATTTTGCATTGGTAGGTCGCGCTTTGTGACCCAGGAGGTAACGTGAGTGTTACATTTGGCAATCATGTCACGCAGACTACAACTTGTCCAGCGCCTTTTGACTTGCCGTGTGTCCTTGTCTGGACTGCGACAGGTCAGAAATAAACACTGCGCGAAGACGCACCTGACGCCTACAACAGGCTGGATAATATTGGACAGAACTTGTGATTACTGAGGCGCTGCCCTTTACTCGGCGTCCGTCCGTCTGTTTACGACTTGGGGCTCAGTGGTCGTCAGTAGCAACCGCCGTAGCAACAAAAGGCAGGAGAAAATCCTCAGAATTTAATCCGCTGTTGAGTCGTCAGGCGCGGCACTGAAAGCTACCAGCCCGGCCTCCAACGGTCGGCAGGTGTGTCTACTGATTGCATTCGAGCTCATCACACACGATCAATCAATCAATTAGCGTAAACACGACACGTGAACACTCGACAGTGGAAATAAAATTGCCGTTTTTAACAACGAGGGACGTTGTAAAAAGCTGTGGTCGCGTCTGCCCGTGAATAAAATAGGTCCTGGAAAAGTTGAGGTGTGATTCCAGCTGTGACGAGCCCAGTCCCCTGAGGGCTCTCCTGGGTGTCTGTTGCGTTAGTACTCACGCTGCCTGCAATGCGTGGCTCCATAGTGCTGGGGAATCCTTCTTCGCTTCTCTCTCATTCCGTCTCCCCTACAAGATATAAAATGGGGCGGGGGGAAACCCAGCTGCCCTGTTCCGAGCGACACCCAACCGTCCGGGGCTCCCACCCACATCCCCCCAAACAGCCCCTCTAACGTGGACGACAGCCAACCGCTGAGGGCTCCCGTTTCTGTACGCACATCTCCGCCGAGTGTCCAGCAATGCCCGCTGCCTCCGGCAACCGCATTCCCACATCCACAGCTTCACTGCCGAGCCGCGACGGAAACACCCGAGTTCTCCTCGCTGCCTCACCTCGGCACACCTGCTCTGGCACCCGAGTGTACGGAGACGCCGCCGCCTGGCGGACACCTGCGGTACGAGCTCAACATGGAGGCGGAGGCTTAATGGGGATCGAAAATGTTTAATATTAAAGAAAAATTTAAAAAATCATTATCACATAAATAATCATGACTAAATACAGACAAAATACGTAGTAGGCTATAACCTCGTGAGATAATCTGATCAGGGTATTGTTATAAAATATTTTTTCACCCTGTTTATCTTAATAAGATAAGAGTTTATTACAGTTTATTTTTATAATTTCCAGCAGTTTTTATTTAAAAATCCAAAACATATTATAATAATGAGCTCAGTTTTAAAAACGTAATGCCTTCATTTTGTCTGTATTTATTCATATGATTACTTACATAATGTCTCATTTATTAATGTTGAACACTTCCATAGCGGCTGAGAAACGTTTTGGGTACCCTATTAGATTTTATGGATAAACCTAATTCATTTGAAAAGAGGGTGTTTCAACATAAATATATGGACTGATCTGTTCAATATTTATATTAGTTTCAGTAACATCTGAGGTCACTACCACATGTGGTTGTCAAATGTCACAGTTTCATTCATTAAATGTGAAATGGGTAAAGAATGACTTTAATTATAAATTCCATTATCTCCACATTTTTGTGGCTTTATATTTATAACAGTAACGTGTTTAGCTTTCTTTCTGATAGCTAACAATCTCGTCTCAAAAATGAGGTATGTGATCCTAAATCTTATAAAATAAAGCCCTTCTGCCTGATTTACTTCAGTATCCTTGATGTCAAGGTTTGATTTAATCAAAATAGGCTGAAAAGGGGTTAAAACATTCATTCCAAATAAACTGTCAACAGTGCATGTATGTACAGCATCCAAATTTATATTTATATTTCATTGTATGATGAAAAGTAGTTTTAAAAAAACTGCAGCAGTTTTACATTCAGTGTCCAACCAATATTTTCCCAAAGAGGTGAAACATGATAAAATCTTGAGTCCAGGAATATACTGCATGAAAAAACTTTTTTATTACAAGAGAAATAGAAAAGATAAAAGCATTGTTGGCATCATATAGGCTTATCACAGCACAAAAGCACCACAGACACAAAAAACAATATGAAAACTAGAGAGAGAGAAAGAATATGAGATAATACTGTATACTCAGTCTCGTACGACCAGAAAGAAAACACCAGCAGCACTGAGAACAGAGTCAGCAGCTCCACAATCACAGAGCGTCTTAATGTACAGAGGGTCCATGAAGGCTTCATGGAGAGTTTATAAAACTCTATACAAAGTCAGGTGGGCACTGTACGTCTGAATGAGACAGATATTATAACAGACAAGACAGACACACGCCAAATCCTCAAATACTTCATCTAACTGTCACCAAACCTGCCTGTGGCATGAGTCACAACACTGGCTATGATTCGCAATAATACCCCCAGAGTACTCCAAACCAGTAAACGCTCGACCATTTGTTGTTTCCCAGAGGCTCAAGTAAACACTTCAGAGTACAAATACTAAAAGGTACTCTTAAATTTGAGAATAAACCTAAAGAGTTTAATTCCAAACTGAGATATCCACAGTGACAAATGCAATCAACAGTCCACTGTGACAATACATTTGTTCTGACACTAAATTACCACTCCTTAATGACTAAAAACAAAATGTTAAACAATGATAATAACAAAGATATGTGTTAAATCAAGGTTATTTTTAACATTGGTGTGTTTGTTGGTCAGACATTTAAAAAAATAATTAATAAATTTTGGACCCTACAGTATAATGATGCATTCATATGCTGGTTGGTAAGTTATAACTGCAAAAAATGTTTAGTTATTGAGGAATGAACAGTATGAAGTTTTGAAATGAAAGTATATTTGAGGCACCAGGACCTGTTCAGGGGCAGTTAGGCAGCAAAGGAAACAGTTCCTGCACAGCTGCTCTTTTGTAAAAATGGGCAGATTTGTTCTATATTACTTGAATAATATTATTTGTTACTTCTGCCAATAAGATGATGTCGTTAGCCCCACCTCTTTGCTTGGTTTTCATTTTGTTTGTCTGCTAGTTAGCATGATATCTTAGGTTAAGGAACAAGTGGTTTGATTTTGGCGTGGTTACAGTCATTTTTAGTCATGTCAGTGTTTGTCACAGTGTATTTTGATGCAAATCTAACTACAAATTGTGTGGATTTTACAGCATATTTCGAGAGCTGTGCAGCTTTGGTGCAGGTATGATTATAATTCCTTATTATAATCTATGAACACATTTGCTGCTTTAATATCTGTAGCGGCTGTAGGTCAATTTCAATCTGCCCTAAAGCTTTCTCCTGTTTGGTTACCTTATAAATATTATCCAAATGTAAAGCTTGCAGAAAACCTGTGGGACTGCTGCCATACTTGGGGGTGTGAGTAAGCAAGTGAAGCTGTATGGAGTGGTGCCAGCATTAAAGAAAGCAGCTTCACAGCTATTTGACTGCGCCCGAACAACCAGAGCAGCTTTAGTGGTCCTTGAATGTAGCTTCACAGGCTTTTAAGCCCAAATGATCCAAATCTTGAGAGACAGACAGCAATGAAAAGATTTTGAACAGGAGCAGAGGTTTAAAGAATATGTTTTACACCCATGAATACTAGACGGTATGACCTTCTGGTCCTCTGGCCACATTTATCATACTATACAAGCTCATCCAACATACCGTGTGCCACCACATACAGCTTAACACTAAGAGTACATGTATATTTCAAATATACTTTTATGTGTTCAAGGTACATGCGTTCACGTGTAAACATTGACTCACCCGATTACAGGCTTTGGATTCATGGGAGTCAGATAGTATAGGATACATACAAACACACAAGTATACACGCACACACCTGAGATGCCTTAATATTGGGCCAGATTGTTCAACAATACTATAGCTTCAGTTTCCTTTCAAGTGTGAGATGTATATGGTAGTAGTGTGCTATCAGTTACGGCAGTAAGTCAGTCTTCTGGCAGTGCTGAATCAGACAGTGGTTTTCCCTTCAGAGGTTCAACCATGTAGCTTTGACAAACGCTATCAAATGGGTCCCATTCATTAGGTTGAAGATGATGAAGATAATCAGCTGACACTATAAGTACATTAGAAGAAAATATAGATGAAGTCAACATATACTGTACGTACGTCACTGATAAATATATACTGTATAAATCGTACTGATGACATCTTCACTTACTAAACCTAATCAACAGTAAATTATTAGAATTCAGTAATTATGCTAGATCATCTACTGATAAATGTGTAAGCACACAAGTCTCCTAAAACCATGAATATCTGAATGTTCAACATAAAAAAAAGATCATTCTAAAGTCATACTTGATTTTGAAATCACAGTAAATCACCAACTGAAGCAACCACTGTTAAACCACATAGTGTCCTACAGTGTAGATAGCACAACTAATAACAATAATAGTAATAATGCTATCTAGCACTCTGAATTGGAATAGTAAATTACTGATGTTGCAGCCTCCTATCACAAAATCAAACCAAAACAATACTTTCTGTTAAAGATGATAATAATACTTTAAATAATGTCCTAAAACTAATTATGAGAGGGAAGTCAGCTAATTGTAAACATTGCCTTCCTCTTGACAATTAGACAATGCCTTCAATTCAACTTCTGAACACTGAATCTGGTTGTGCACCACATGGAGAGAAATCTCCAAGAATAGTATTTTAACCCCTGATCATTGGAATGAAATGAAAATTCCTGCAAAAATAACTTGGTTGAGCTAAACTGGACTGGTAAAAACAAAAGCTGTTTCCCATTAACAGGCTGCCTCCCTTGAAGTCCAGAGCTATCAAAACTGAAAGGCTGAAAGGTTGTCTCAATGCAAAGTCTCCTCCAAAAACGCAGCCTTACTTTTTTGACACATTTGCCAAAAACAACTGGTGTATTATTTCCAGTATCCACTACAGTATCCGACAATCAATTGCATGCCAGACAATAGCTTAATGGTGTGTTCAAATGTCCTCAGCAACTCATAAAGTCAGGAAATATCACATAACCGCATCATATTTACCAGATATTTGAGGTCAGGTTGTCATCAGTCAAATAAAAGCGAGTGCAGGACGTAAATAATGGCAGCCAGGCATAAACTCCACTGTTTGTTCATGGTAAACACCTTGATATGATAACCACGGCATGTTAAAGATATACTGAAGTAATATGGATACATCCACCATTACTAGTACACTGTTTGCTGTAGTCCCCTGACTCTTCCTCTTGTGCCACCAAAGTTTTTACCTATCCAGTGAAATCTACTAGATGGATTTGCACAAACGTTTGTACACACATTCATGGTTCCAAGATGATGTATCTTAATGACTTTGGTGGTCTCCAAGCCACTAGCGCCACCATGAGGTTCACATTTGTGGTTTCGAATGAAACGTTTCAACAATTATGGAGAGATTTCCATAAAATCAGGTACAGTAGGCTACAGGCGTTTATTTCCCCCTCAGGATGAATTGTACCTTTGCTGATCCCCTGCACATCTAATGACAGTCCCATCAGCTTTGTGTTTAGTGTTAATTGAGAAACATTATACCTTCTATACGTCAGCATGTTAGCATTGTCATTGTGAGCATGTAAGCATGCTGACGTTAGCATTCAGCTCAAAGCACTGCTGTGCCTAAGTACGGCCTCACAGAGCCGCTAGTGTGTCTGTAGACTCTCAGTCTTGTTACAACTTTGCCGGCAGACTGAGTGCAACTTCCTGGTGATGAACATGGATTTGTTTGACTTTAAGAGTTGAGGAGAATCACCTAAATGCACCATTAGTTGTTGTTACTGTGAGGCTATAGTGTCTCATTTAGGGAGGAGATTCATCCCACTTGCTTTTCAAAGGAGGCAGTCCCTGAATTGGGACACAGCTCACATCAACCCCTTGAAGTTGCTCGAACACAGGAGCTACTTCGTGCGAGGTCAGTGCTGATGTCATCTGGACGTCTGGACCTGATTGGATGGCTGGGCATAGAGGTATTTCCAGATGGCGTAGTAGTGAATGGCTGCTCCCATAGCTACAAACAGGTGCCAAATGGCATGAGCAAATGGTACAATGCCATCACTTTTGAAAAAGACCATTCCCAGACAGTAGCAGGCTCCGCCCACCAGCAGCTCACACAACCCCGACTGCTCTGGCTGGGAAAAAGCAGACATTTTATTATGTTTACGTTTTAAAGACATTAGAACAACGAAATGTCAAAACCTCAAAGACTGCAGGTGAGACTAAATGAGTGTGCTCACCATTGAGAGGATGACCAAGGCAGGAAAAACTCCCATCACCGTATAGCAGATCAACTCCATGATCTTATACCTGATACAGAGAGGAATATTTCAGCGTGGAAGATTAGTCTTAACACCTTGGGATAAAATAATGTCAACTCAACAGTCCACTAACTCACTGAGACAATGTTATGCTCTGTGGAGGAGTGTTCTCACCACTGATCTTTTATGTTTTAAATGGTGGTTAACACTAAGATTACCAACGCTTGTGGACTGACTTTTTACACTTGGCTAAGGTTGCACCACCAATTCAAATTAAAAACAGTTTTGTTCACGTGCCGCACTAAATGAATGTGTGTGAAGCTACCGCTGACATTTCACCACTTCTTGCTGTGCTTCACAATAAATTGCATTTTAATGTGAAGGCAGTGATGGTCCTTTACTGTGACACTTGAAGTGTTGACAATTACTTTTAATGGTCAACGGTTGTTTTGAAACTTTGCATGAATTAAATCCATTTTGTTACATTAACAAAGCTTTATAAGGTAGAGTTGCTCAGGAAACATAGACTGATGTTACATCTTATTAAAAATGAAAAAGACAGACGTAAATCGGTGGTGAAGTCTAAAAATGTGTAGTTATAGCCTCAAGTTACTTTACACACATCTTAACCAATTCCACACAGAGAAGTTTAAAGATTTTAAATGTGGGGAAAAAAAGAGCACTGGTGTCAGATTGGTACTAGCCAGGTATAAACTCAGACTGGTGTATCACTACACTTAGG
>CM022472.1:7705461-7725461 GCA_011952105.1 Coreoperca whiteheadi | reverse complement strand
ATTTGATCAGTTCTGCTCAGATTGTAACGGGGAGGTCTGGTGTAACGTAATGTACCATCGCCGCTTCACCGGGAAGACGTCGTCGTCTTGTCCTCATCTCAAGCAGCACCGGGAGACGGATGCATCCCGACCCAGCTGCCTCCAGAGGCTCCAGTCCGGAAGTGTGGGCGTCGGGGATGGTCTGCGAGGAGAAAGCCGCTTTTCCTGCACGGGGATGGTGTTGATGTTGGCGGTCTCTCTCTCTCTCTCTCTCTCCCTCTCTCTCCCTCCCTCTCCCTCCCTCCCTCTCTCTCTCGCTCGCTCTCTCTCTCTCTGCCGGAGCTCCAGCCGCCGGTTCACCTCATCACGACTCGGCGAGGAGGGATGTTTTTCATCACTGAAGGCTGCCACATCATTTTCTGAGGGACTGATTCGTGGTCGCGGAAAGCTGTGCCGATGTGTTCCTGTGCGTGCACTTCCTGGTTCTGCCTGTAGGTGGAGATGCAGGCGTGCAGTTGGACGCTGGTGGATGAATTTATATATAATATGAATTTAATTATTGTGTTCAGCTAAAAAGAAGCAATATCTGAAGGTGCACCTGGGACTGAGACTAGTCATGGTTAATACTATTCAGTCTATGAAAACAGTTTTTGTCCTCTGTGGCTCTTTGTCAAGTCTGGCCCCCCCCCCCCCCTCCCATGATGTCACAGTGATGTCATCACGGTTATCTCGGTTGGGATTAGAGACTATACAATTATTTTTGAAAGAAATCCATTACAAACTGGAGGTGTGGGGTGGAGTTTGAAAGACTTTTACTAGGCAGTTAGGCTGTATTGAAGTAAAAGTAGCCTACTTATACCACACTGTGAAAACACCGCATTACCAGAAAAAGCACGCATTCAAAATGGTACTTAAGCAGAGGTGTCAAAAGTATTCACATTCATTACTCAGGCAGAAGTATAGATACTAGGGTTTAAAAAGACTTATGTAGAAGTATCACCTCAAGCTTTTTACTCAAGTAAAAGTGTAAAAGTAGCTACTGGTTTCAAAACTACTTAAAGTGTAAAAGTAATGTAAGGGAAAAAATGCCATTAAGGACAAAAGCTTAGGCCGCACCGCAGGGGCCAATAGTGCACCACCCCACCTCCTCAAAAAAACATTTTTCTAAAGTCATTATGACTATAATGTTATATTAGGCTGCCTGTTTCAGCCGCATACATGCCCATTGAAAACGAACGCATTTTAGTCCAATGCAAATACATGAAAGAACCATATATGTGACGGACATCCTCTGTTAATCTTAGCCAGCTCGAGCTGCGACCACAACGCCTGCAGGAAACGAAAGCTAGCTTAGCTCCGTTTTCATAGCCCGACATTAAACTGTTAAAGTAGCTCGACCTCCGGCTGCACTGCAACGTTTCATCGGAACCGACGTTTCCAACGCGGCTCCGCTTGCTCGGCACAAGTGACTAAATGAAATCATTCAAAACACAAACTACTTGTGTTCATTCTGCTATGAGTTTAGGCTTAATGCCGCACTAATTACAACTTAAGTTAGTAATTACTACATCTATGGTAGGCAATCGCCTGATAATACTTCTGCCGAATGACATTCTCAACATGATTCATCAAGTATTCATAAAGTCAGTCTAGCATTTGATCGCGTGGTCAGTTATATTTGAGTAATGTTTGTAAAGGTGCCACCGCAGGAACAGCAGTTAAATAACCTGCAAACCGAGCCCCAACGTCCCCGCGCGCGTGCACGCATGTGCGCGCATCACAGGTGAGCTCAGGTACGCGAACAAATAACATCACACCTGCTGTGTGAGAGAGAGAATATCAGTGTTTTCCTTAAGAGCTGAAATATCTTCCTTATGAAGTAAAACAGCCTTTTGCTTGAATATCGCAGATCTTGTTTTACTATTTTTCACATGTGTATGCTGCCTATGTGTTCCCATTTCCTGTTGTGTATATCCCATAAAGGTATAACTCTCTCACAGTATTATGACATATTTATTTGTTTTTTGATTACAAACAGTGCTTAATTTACTGTAAAATATGGGGAACATATTTTGAATTATTATTATAATATATTTATTTAAAATTTCAGGGGTAGAGTTTTTCGATAAGACCAATATCAAATAATACAGAATTATATTACACCACTGCTCACGCCATGTGTACTGTAAGAATATGGGGACCATGTTGAAATACTACATTATAAATATCTCTGTTTAAGATTTCAGGGAGACTGTGGCTCATGCATGTGCACAGAACACCTGTTAAGGAAGTGGCTGGTAAAAAAACTGGGTGGCTGGTAGATTTTGGAATCCACTAGCCACAGTGGCAGGTGGACAAAAACAGTTCATTTCCAACACTGCTTAGTACTGTAAGGTGTTGGGCCACCACGACCAGCTGCGACAGCTTCAGCGCTCATTGGCATAGGTTCTACAAGTCTCTAACTTTAATAGAGGGATGAACACCATTCTTCCTAAAGATATTCGCTCATTTGGTGTTCTGATGATGATGGTGGAGAACGCTGTCTGACTTTTCAGTCCAAAATCTCCAATAATCCTTACTTAAATTAAGGATTATTAAGAATTCAATTCAATTTTATGTTATTTTAAGTTCGCTCATTGCACTTCTCCTATGGAGCAGGTCTAGACCGTACGCTTTATAATATAATTTAGAGACCCAACAAATCAAGCAAGCACTTGGCGACAGTGGCGAGGAAAAACTTCCTTTAAGAGGCAGAAACCTCGAGCAGAACCAGACTCAAGGGAGGCGGCCACCTGCTGCTGCTGGTTGGGTCGAGAGAGAGAGAAGAAGAATTATGAATTATTATGTTTTGACAGTGAGGGGCACCAGAATTACCTGGAGAAAACCCACGCCAACAAGGTGAGAACATGCAAACTCCACACAGAAAGGCCAAGGACCTTCTTGCTGTGAGGCACCAGTGCTAACCACTGAGCCACCGTGCTGCCTGTTGAGAGAGTAAAGGGAGAAGAAGCGTGGGGATAGGGTGGAGATAGGTGGGGGAAGCAGAGCAAAAGAGGTTGGAAGGGGAGTAGAGAGAGGGAATAGAGTAGGGTTTGAGGTTGCCTAAGTCAGATGAAGGGGCATCACAAGGATTAAGGATTATTAATAATAATTAATTATGTTGTGACAGTGGGGGGAAACCAAGTTTCCAGGAGAAAACCCACATGAACACGGAGAACACGCGGACATGCAACTCCACACCAAAAGGTCAAGGACCTTCTTGCTGTGAGGCACCAGTGCTAACCACTGAGCCAACGTGCTGCCCGCTGAGAGAGTAAAAGGCGGAGGAGAGTGGGAAAGAAGGTCAGATAGACAACCTCAAACCCTACTCTACTCCCTCTCTCTACTAAGTCTGATGGATGGTTGTCACAATCCTTAATTAAGAAATATTAATACTAATTAATTATGTTGTGACAGTGGGGGAAACCAAGTTTCCGGGAGAAAACCCACATGAACACGGAGAGAACATACAAACTCCACACCAAAAGGCCACGAATCTTGTTGCTGTGAGCCACCGTGCTGCCCTGCTCTTCTTTCTTGTACTTGACAACCTGGCCACCTCGTCCATTTCCATTTCCATTACACCTCCATAACCTCGTCAGTCAGTTTATCCTTCAGACACATGTTTTTAACACCTTTGCTTATTTCGCTCCGCTGCCTTAAAAAGCAAATTAGAGAATTATTAACATGAGGTTTTTTTTGAGAAAACACCATTTATTATGGAGTAGAAAGTTATTTTTCAGGCCTTTAAAATGTCTGTCCTGTCCTAAAGCTCTTGGAGTTGAGTCTGTCTCAAGTATTTGTGGATAGTAATTACTTTTTTTTATTAATACCCCTTGAAATGATGAAGGCAAATGAGTTTTTGTTGTTTGCTGAGGTTGTTTGGAGTAAATTTCTCAGATCAATTTCTGTTCATCCACCTCCTACACCTAAATAACTTCTCATTAACATAGAAGTATGTTTGTAAAGTCAATATAACAAACTGTTTACAGAAGAGTCCATTCAGTGGAACAACTCCCATCTCTTGCTTGCACAGTGTCAGACAAACGGATATAAAACATTTTCATACCGTCCAGCAGTGGAAGGAGTATTTAGGTGATTTACTTAGTTAAGTAAAAGTAGCAATACCACACTATAAAATTAAGTATATCGCCATTCAAAAGTTTACATACGTAAAAATAGACAAATAGAAATATTAGCAAAAAAATGTACTGAAAGTAAAAGTAATAGGAGTGGCAGAATGAACATTTTCAGTGTTATGTTATTATATTAGTGGATCATTGTTATTGATGCACTAACATTGTAAGCTGGGTTTAAATGTTAATTGGTTGAAGTGGAGCTCATTTTAACTGCTTCATATAATGCTGGGTGGTTTAAATAAAACAATGCATTATATTTTATGTACCGGTCATATGTTTTGTATGTAAATACTTAAATCGAAAAGTAACTAATAACTGTGGCTGTAAAATGTATATAGTGCAATAAAAAGAGCAACATTTCCCTTTGAAATTTAGTCAAAGATATTCCTCATTTCCCAGCTGCTTAATTTATCTGAATTACAATAAAGAGAGTATTGTAGCTTACAGGTCTGAAAGAAGCAACTGCTTGCTTTTCGCTGGAGCCCTCGTGTGTTATCTAAAAGTGTGTGGAAGAGGCAGAAAATGTTGAAATTTGGTCTAAAGTGGTGGAAAAAATGAAATGCATGGATATGTGTTTAAATGTATATATATGTACATATTTATATGCAAGTAGATGTGTCATTTTATGTTTTTGTATCCTCTGGCACAGTAGTGAAGCCCCTAGCTTGTAACCTAGGGAGGGAACATGAAGGGATCTTGTCTTCTCTCTGTCTTAATATGTATTCTGTATGTTTTTCTTGTGAACTTTACATGATTCTGAGCATCTCAACAACAAGCAAGTATGTGGACCTTGAGTTGAGATGGTTTCTTAACTGCTGTTGCAAAGTCAAAAATAAACTGTCACGATCAACTTCCTCATGTTGTTAAAACCTAGCTATGGTCTTGAGTGAATGTGACAAAACACACACACAGCTGTAATGAACCAAGCATTGTTGAGCAATCATTTATTAAATGCATATTATGACCAGCATAAGCTTTTAACAAATACTGTAGCCTTTCATCAGGATTAATATAAAATTCCTGCTTTAAGCATTCAGCTCAGACCGAGCTCTCTGTGATTATACTAATCTAACTCATTAAGTACCGTTTGCAGACCTGTGGTCAGTCCCTCTGTATACAGTGTTGAGTTTAACAAGCTCAGCAATGAGCCTCAGAGGGATTACAAACACTGTTTGACCCGAATCTTATCGTTTAACTTGTATATAAAAAATTACCTGATTAAAATAGGGCCAAGAAGCTTTGTTTAATAAGGCAGCAGTTTACTTCATATCTCCAGAAGCTAATACACTTTAGGCAGGGTAATGTAAACTTTGGTTTAGACTATCTTCAGGTTCTTCATTGCAGACTCCAGAGTCTGAAAAAAAAAAAAAAACGAGTGTGAAAAATTCAATACTATCAAATCATATCACACAAATAGACATTTGACGACATCAGTGTGGCTTGTGTAATCTGTGCAATGTGTTTGTTACCTTGACATCCCAGATGCCCATTCCTCCATCCATGCCGGTGGTGCAGAACTTGGTGCACTGGTTTCGTCCTCCTTCCAGCACAGAGATTTCACTGAAATATTGTTTGACACAAATCAAACTCCGTGTACAAGCATGTGATGTTGCAAAAAAAGAAACCTTTTTTAATATAAATGATAAGGATGATGAATGCATTTAAATTCAATTCAGTTCAATTTTATTTCTACAGCCCAATATAACAAATCACAATTTTGCCTCAAAGGGCTTTACAATCTTTACACCCTCTGTCCTTAGACCCTCGATTCGACTAAGGAAAAACTACAGAGGCGGGATCCCTCTACCAGGACGGACAGGCATGCAATAGATGTCGTGAAGTAACAAATGAGAAATTATGTTGTGCTGTATGTGAAAATCAGAATTACAGTTAAATATTTCCAGGTGCAAAGACACTGGAAACTGCTCAGGCAGTAACATTAAAAGTGGTCTTTGAGTGAGTTCCGAAATTAAGACTTTTATTTTCACTCTTACCTGCAATAGTGAGAGATAAAATGCTTTGTTAGCTACCCACTCATCAGACATCTCTTAATTTCTCTTCATACACAATTTTCTCAGTTCGCTCACTTGCTCTTGACTTAGAAATATACAACTAAATCAAAACACAACAGCTTAGAAAACTGATCTACATTCCAGATTTAAAATATGTATGTATTTTATTTTCCCTCCTTACCTGATGCTGTTCTTGTGCAGGGTGTTCAGGTCCTTCTCAGTGCTCTGGGTCTCTGAGGCCCGACGGTCCAGGTTCTGGAAACGTTCCCTGGCACTGATGCCCTTCTGGGCCGCCTGCTTAGGAACGTCCAGCTTGCCACCAAACGTCAAGCTGCCTTTGGCACCGTCATACACAAACAGCACCGGGTAGCAGTCATGGCCCTGGAGGAATAGAAACACACGAGGTGTAATCAGGTGGAGCTGGAAGATACCATATATGGATATAATATCAGTATGGTAATATGAGACTAGACATCGCTTCTGATTTGGGTTGTTGAAATATCAAGATATAGCTAGCTCAAAGCCATTATATGTACAATCTTTCAAGTTATTTTGATGGCATACGTTTGTCCCCATCTGTCACAACAGCTTTTTGTAATAATGACACTGGGAGGCGGCCAGAGTCACAGTGGCTTTAAAGAGGAAGTAACACATTCTTCCTTGTACAATGAAAAAGTTGAATCCACAAGCAACAAAATGCACCCCTTTTAAATTCAATACACTCAAACATTTTGTTGCGACTGACTATAGACCAAGTTTGGTCTGGTATGACCAGTAGCTTAAGGTGGCTTATGCTAGCTAGACTCAGTAAGCAAACTTTACATTGTTGGTGCTGTGTAACTGACATTACTGAAACTTACTAGTGTTTATTGTCTCAGAGACTATATAACCCATCCCCTCAATTAGATTAAATATGAATATATATTAAATATATTATATATGAACAGCAAACCCAACATATTGTCAGATTATAGATTTGACAGAAATATGGGTATCTCTGATCTAATCTGTGGAAAAAATAACTTGGCAACACTAACTGATTTGCTGAATGAGTCAGGGTTTAGATGAAGACTCAGTGCTGAAATGAGTTGCTGTATAAAGTGCAGACTCCTCCAGTAAGTCAGTTAGTATTAGTTACTTTTCACATTTGGTTCTCTCGTTGAATGGATCTTGTAAATATTGTCCAGCTCCACAGTCAGTCAGTCAGACACACACATACACTAAATAAATAAAGGTGATTAAAATAAAATAAACTGATTAATTAACAACTGAACATGTTCAGAATAAATATTAGCAATGTATTGAATACTCACAGCTGCTATTAAGCTGTTCTCAGTAATGAAGGTGATACACAGCAGAGGAAGTGTCTCAGAGCTCAGACTGTTCACCCTGTGGAGTCATAACAAAGGTCAGAGTGCACACCCACAACACCCACACACACCCACACAAACACACACACAAACACACACACACACACACACGCACACACACACACACACACACACACACACACACACACACACACACAGGGGTGTTGCCCCGCCCTCTCTTACGTGCCGGTCTTGCCTCCCTCTGCGACGGACACACTGGAGTCATGGGAGGTCCAGGCCAGGCGGTTGCCGGAGTGTGAGAAGCACACGCTGTGCACCCAACCACCGCCTCCAACTGAAGCCTGACTTGTAGCTCCAGATCCTCCAGACTCGAACAGCATCTCCCCGAATGGCATCTTGCTTCCCCAGGGAGTGGGGCCGGGCTTCTCCTCCACCTCCTTAATGTAGGCTGAAAACACCCTGTGGGTGAGAGCGTGAGGGGTCAGGATGTGAATAAGACACAAGGAAGAGAGGAGGAGGCAAAGAGGGCGAATCATTTATTCTGTGCTATCTTTATGTTGTATTTGTATGCCTCTTTATGAAAATCAGCCAAATACATATGAAGTGATGACAGTTTTGCTGGATGATTAGGGATATGATTGGACTTTAGATTTTAGATTAGGCTAGGAGTTAAGCAGAGTTTATGCTTATGACTGTGATTTCTAGAGTTACAGTTGGGGGCTGAGTCAATTTAAGTTTATTTATCCAGACAGAAATCACAACTTTTTCTCAGAGGACTTTACAATCTGTACAGCACAGGAGACAATATATTCTTAGAGCCTCTATGCTAATAAAGACACCTGAGGAACCTCAGGAAGAATGAAAGAGGAGGGATCCTTCTTCCATGATGGACAGAAATGCAATGGTTTCCACATGTACAGAGTAGACAGAAGTAGCAGTAGTAGTTGTAAGTATTGGATGTAGTCAATAAAATGTCCTCACAAGTGAAGTATCGCATCTGTGCGCATCTTTTGATTCACTGTTACCTGCATTTGAAGTCACAGGATCCAGCAGCCAGCAGGACATTGTTGGGATGCCAGTCCAGACTGAGGATGGTGGAGCGGATCGGCTTCTTGATGTGCTTACACACCCACCTATAGGTAACAACACAGCATGCTAGAATCTCATTATAATCAAATGCAGCCTTTCATGTACATTATCTCCTAAAACCTCACCAGTCGTTTTCCTGCTCAAAGTAGCAGATGGAGATGAGGCGCGAGCCGCTGCCTACAGCAAACTTGTTCTCTCGTGGCGACCACTTCACACAGCGAGCAGCGCGGTTGATCCTGAGGATGACCAGGGTGGGCTTCCATGTGCCCTCTTTGAGGGTCCACACATAGGCATTACGGTCCGCTCCGCAAGTAACTATACGATTACTGTCTGGAGCCCAGTCAATACCTGCAGGAGAAAGAAACTCTTATTGATATTTTTCGGTACTTAACCAACGTAAAATCACAATGTGTCATTTTTAGACTTTTCTACGGATTAAACAAACAAGATATAACATCTTAATTAGTGAGATTTGCTGGTAGGTGGATTTTTGTTATCTTTGGACAGAGCCAGGCTAGTTGTTTCCCTCTGTTTTCAGTCCTTGTGCTAAGCTAGGCTAACCAGCTTTTGGCTCCAGCTCTATACTTACCAGAGAGACAGAAAGTGGTATCGATCTTCTAATTTAACGCTCAGAAGTCAAATAAGGGTATTTCCCAAAATGTGGAACTATTACTTTAAGTCCTCCACTTTTTTAAAATTGTATTGTCTGTACCTAATAAACAGACATGTATACTGTAGATTTTGCAATATTGCAGCCAGGAAATGCATTACATTTACATTTAGTAGATGCTTTTATCCAAAGCGACTTACATATGAGGAAGACAATGGAAGCAATATAACAACACAAGGTAACAAAAAGCCTAAGTGCATCAAAAAAACGAGTCTGATTAAAGCCCAGCACAGTATACAAAGCTAAGGATAGGAAGGGTTTTTTTTGTTTGTTTTTTGGTTTTTTTTGAGCAGAGGTAGAAAGGAAGAAGAGTTAGTGATTGTCAGTTAGGTGTTGACGGAAGAGATGCGTTTTCATTACCATTCACTGACAATCAAATAGTGGTTTGAGTGATCAATACTTGACAAGGATAGTCAAGAATATTACAAAATTTAGTATGTTCATCTGAAGTCTCTAAACTTTGTGAATGTAAACTAGTGTCTGTGAGTGCATGACTGTGTCTCACCTGTCACCTGCCCATTGTGCTCCTTCAGCTCATGGATCTTGGTCCACTTGGCCCCATCTTTCTTGTAGATGTGGACCTCGTGGTCGTTGGGGCACAGGGCGATCTCTGAAGCACAGAAACAAATTTAAGTACACTGTGCATCAACAGAGAAAGCGCTGCAAATCAGGGAAATATAAACGAAAAATTCATCAGTGTAAAGGACAAAGTACAGAGTGACTGACAGGAGAAGTTTATGACGGGCTGATCAGTGGAGTGGAACACAGAGCAGCTCACTGGGTGCATGCGAACAGAGAAAACTAGAAAAATACAGTATGTATCTGGCTGCAGGCAGTACACAGACACATGGTATCTTTAAATAGACAATTTGCGAGAACTGCGACCTTCCTTCCCATAATGTTGTAGCGAACCCTGCACATGTTTTAGTCAGCAGATGAGTCAGAAGCAGTGTTTGTCTGAGAGCAGCAGTGTGGGGGCTTCAGTGTGCATTTTTGATTTTGAAGCGAGTGTTCAGCCCGCAAGCTGAGCCAACTAAAGTTGAGTGAAACTACAACTGTATGAGTGTATGACTCGGCCACAGCTGCCTGTTACATCCGCTTCACCCAGAAAGCAAAGCTGTGATCGAAACAGCCAAATATGGCATTAGTTTCCTGCAGCTAACGGAGCACAAGAGCCTCTCAGAAAGGCCCCCAGACGCCACCCTTACTGTTAGAGGAAACAGGAAATACCTTCTCCCACCTGGGAGCCAATCACAAACCTCCGGCTATTACAAGAGACGCTTAAGGCTCTGACTATTACACTACTTATTCTTTGGCGCAGACTCTAGGTGGAGCAAGATGTTCCATGATGTCTGTGATTAAAACGGTGTACAGTTTAGAGAGGAGACGACTCAAAGCCACTGAAATACAAGCCCTGAGTGGCCAATCAGAGAAGGTGAGCAGACTCACGGGTCCGATCTTTGTTCCAGGCATGGCAGCTAATTGGTTCCAGCAGGAAGCTATGGTACGCCATGGCCAATCAGATGTTAGAAACAGACCAGGAAGTGGTGTGAGGAACCAGTGGCTGGTGGGCTGGCAGATAACAGTCAAGTCTAGAAAAAGAGAAGTTACAGGATGCTTGTTATAAGGAAGAAGCGGAAAGGGAAAAGAAAACACTCAACAATGTTACAAACTATAAAATGTAATTTACAGAACTCATTTATCAAGATACAGCCAGAGTTGGTCCAGACTATCTGAGGTACTCAGAGAAGTAACACACACCATCAGCTGATTTTAACCTTCTGTGCACGGAAAAAGGCACTGAACCGTATCTCACTCAGGTTGTGTTAATGAAATACTGACTTTCAGAGGCATGAGAGGAATGATGCATGTCAAGGGTAAAACACATCCCCCAAACAAACTTTACAGCTAGAGTACACAACCAGAAAATAAAGACAAACATCTCCATCACAATCAGTTATTTTACAAGCACTAACTTTTAAACTAATTTTACAGAATAACGTCTACGTTTCTGTGCTCTGAATGAGTGTTTGTTGGTTGGAGTGCCTCTTACAAACTTGCCTTACACTTACAAAGTGTGTGTGTGTGAGCGTTAGTGACATGTCAAAGCAAGCTCAGTCAACTGTTAAATATTTTCTAGGCTACTTACCCCGAGGACTGGACAGAGATGAATGGGTGAATAGCTGCAGAGATGGAGAGAGAGAAAGAAGCGAGAAACAGGGAGAGGCAGAGGAAGGTGGAGGATCAAATAAAGATGAGGGTGTTCAGCTCGCGGACTCTGGCCAGTCAACGCGAACGCCAACGACAGAGTGAGCTCAGGAAGAGAGAAGCTGAGCTGAAGAGAGGGAGGAGAGGTCGGCGGGGGAAGTGGAGGAGGGTACAGTGAAGCTCAGAAGGGGAGACGTACAGGAAGTTTATGCAGGCTTGTGTTTAAGGCAGAAAAGATCACCGGGGTAACAAAAATGTGAGAGCATGGGAGCCAAGTATTCATTTTTAACAGAACCAGAATGGTAAAGAGTTTAAAGTTTTTGCTTCAGTAAAACTAGGAAGAGGGAGGAGCATGAACACAACACAATGTTCTGCAAAAAGGAGGCGGTAGAAACTGAGGGGGAAGCAAAAAAAGCAAAAACGTATGAAGCAGGAAAGACACGGAAAAGAAGGGGGAGGGACCTATGGCCACTTCTGCATTAAGAAAGAGGAAGAAGGAAACGGGGAGGGAAGAAAAGTAAACTGCAAAAGGGGGGAGGAAAGGGTGGCGCAGGAGAAAAAAGTTGACAATACAACACGTTTGCTCCAGTTTTTTCACGTAATACAGGTTTTATTTCCTTATACTACGCAGTTCAGATATCCCAACTCCCACATTTTAATGCTTTCCCTGAAAAATCTTCAGTTTTTCACTTTAAATTTAAAATCGGACCTGGATGTGGTTTTAGATTAGACACTTTTCTGTCTGTGCTAGTTTTCCCTTCTTAATTTCCATTTGGGGTTAAGAGGGAGATTAAAGAACTGACAGTCAGTGAAAACCTATAGCTACAAGCTAGTGCTTAAAATGAAACTCTATACTGTTTTTTATAGTGGGCATGTGAAGAGCAGGTGTTTCTACAAGGCCATTTCTCTCTCTGCTCTTTTTTACCCAATTGGGGTCTATAAGGACGTACAGTGGATCTTAGAGGCCTGAAAACACCCCTTTACACACCTCAATTCCATGTCATTTCTTTTTACTTTTCTCTTGGGCATCCATAGAGTGTAACCCTGGAAATTTTTATGAATGAATTGACACATTCCCCAAAGGATGAACCCTAATAACTTTGGTGATCCTCTGACTTTTCTTCTAGCGGCAACACAAGGTTATAATTTTAATTTCTCCATTTCTGTTTTTTCACAATTCAGTAAAAATAAAAAAAGAAATCCACGGCTGCTCAGAGGAGTATGAACCTGAAGCACTACTGAAGTTTCAAGGGTTTATTCTCCAGCTACCTCCTTGTGTAATTTAAGCCATTTTTGTAATAAATACACAATTAGATCTAAGAAGAAACACAGGGTTGTTACTTCAAGTGCTTAAGAATCTGAATCCAGGAGTTAACCAATCTATAGCTGACCAACTCCAACTACTCGCTGCTTAAGAAACAAACACAAATATGGCTTGCAGATAAAAAAAACAAACAAACTAGTACTGCACATCCACCAAAGGTATTTAGTTACCATCCACCCACTGTCTGTGAGAGGCAAAGACAAAGTAAGAGAACAGTCGTGTGACTTGTGTACTGTAAATGTATTTCATCTTTATTTCACTTCTACCTCAATCAGTTACATAGAAATCCTGTGTGGTTTTAGTGTAGTAGCTACAGAGCCTAGTGCTGGACAGCCGTGACTCCGCACAGAGTTTAGACAGCTGCTTTCTCTCTCCATCATCAGATCCCGTACAGCTCTCTGCAGCCAACCAGCAACATGACCTCAGAACATCAATAACCCAAGTCCAAATCTAAACAATGACTTCACCTGCTGGAGAATATATACTCCAGGAAGTAAAACATCATGTCTTCCGATCTACTAAACATTGATATTCAGAGCTCATGTTAAGGTTAGTCTGTGGTGAAATACAGTCTGACTTTTGGATAAAACGCACCTTTTAGTGTTCAACTTTTGGTACAGGAGGTTAGCAAACATAAAAACACACATTTCACGTCACGTTTTAATACGTGTCAGAGGACCTTCCCACCTCGACACCTGGTTAACCTTCATTTAAAAACAAACAAACAAAAAAAAGAAATCAACAGTGATGTCACACGTCAGCTCAGTGTGTGTGTGTGTGAGTGTGTGGTGTATCCATGTTTGTGTACTTTAGTGTGTGCGTGTGAGAGTGTTTGCACACACCCACAAGAGTGTGTTATGGTCTGATCAGTGCTTCTGCAGACACTCGATACGGTGGTCAGTTATGTGTGTTACTGGCTGCATTGCAGGAGTGGAGGGGGTGAGGTGGAATGGGGAGGAGGAGGGAGGATTTTTGGGGGGCGGGGGAGTGAGGCCGCAGCGTCTCTTCATTCATTCACAAGATTTCTTCACATGATGCGGAGACCCTGGATAGAAGCTTCTAGACTCTGAGGAGGTAGACCCACAAACACACGAGAGTTAGAGCAGGGAGATCTGGGAAAATGAATCTCTGAAGAGGCTGATATTGTGTTTTGTTTGTACCTTGAAGTCCCAAATGGTCATTGCTCCATCGATGCCTGTGGTGCAGAACTTGCGACAATCCCTTTTGTCTCCCTCATAGATAGACACTTGGCTATGGACCAGACATGCAGATACATAGAGGCAGTTTTAAAAAGGGGCGAAGAAGTTAAAATATAAAAAATAATAACGATGGATTTCACTATATTGCCCTGACAAGAGTGTGATGGTATGGAAATGTTTGACATTTTGGGAAATATTATTAGAGGAACAGAAAGTCACGGAGCTTGACCGAGAGAAATATTCCTTCACGTAATCTGCCGTAAAACCACTACGTGTCTTTTTTATGCTTTGGCTTTTGTACGGATTAAACAAACGAGATATAAGGCGTTAATCAGTGAGCTTTAGAAGTGCTGGTAGGTGGATTTTGTCACCTTTGGACAGAGCCAGGCAGTGTTGCTAACTAGGCGACTTTCTCGCTAGATTTAGCGACTCTTCAGACCCTCTTAGGGACTTTATTTCTAAAAAGAGGCTAGCGACCATCAGGGAAAAAGCGAGAAATATATTATATTATAATTCATTCTCATGCATGCTGCTCACAGTAATGGCTCTTTTGCCAACAGTGCGGGGTCTCTCCCGTCACTCAGTAGGTGTGGGGCAGGCAGGAGGACGTGTGGGAGTTAAACTGTAGTGAGTTTCTATGTTCACGGACGCTCTCGCTCTGAAACTTTCTCTGGATTGGAACTTCAATAGTGAATAGTTCATTTGAGCTTCTCTCTCTCTCATTCTTTCTCTCCGGATCTCTGTATTAGGGTGTTCCTATAGCTTGTAAATAGTTTGTTTGCTGTTGTAAATATTTAACTACTTCATTTGAACTTCTGCCTCCTTTTGTAGTTTTTAAAAAACTTTAAATATAAGATGTCCCTGCAGTAAGTTTGTGATTTCTCTATATACCTTTTATATGGCTTTAGGTGATCGCTCCTTCGCTGCAACCGACACAACCACTAAGCTTTATGCAAATTAAAGCTTGATGGCATCACCAATACGCAAATTAGTGTATGTCATCTGGCAACTTTTAGAGCTGGTGCTAGCTACTTTCAATGGAAAAAGAGTTGGCAACACCTGAGCCAGTCTAGCTGCTTCCTGTCTTTGTGCTAAGCTAAGCAGCTGTTGCTCGCAGCTTCATATTTACCGTACAAGTATGAAAGTTAAATTGAGCTTTTCATCGAGCTCTTGACAGACAAGAAAAGAAGACTGTGAACAATAATGCCATTAATATGCTGGACGCAGAGCTCCACTGAGCTTCCGATATCATCTATTCCAGCCAATACTTTTCTTACATAACGCAACATCTATTTTAGGGGTTAAGATACCATCAGTTGCCAGTTTATTAGGTGACCCAAGCTAAAATTAAGGCAGTCTAATAGAACAGCCCTGCAATGAATCCTACCACCGAGAATGTTATATTGTACAGTTTTTGTTGACACTCTTAGGGAGGTGTTGACTCAACTTTATGGTCATTCACCTCTGACGGGAGGCTGTGGTGCCGTTGAGTTGTATTGTGTTATAATGAAAGGTGTTTCTAATATGTACTCTTCACTCATTAAGAACAAGATATTATAAACACCTCTCGCGCAGCCTCCAAAGTGACCACAAAGTTGACTCATTCCTTTTCTTTTCTTTATTGCTGAAAATTGTAAACATTCACACAGAGAGTGTCCACTACTCTTAAGTGTAATCACACATTCGACTAAAGTGGGCAAAAAAAATTTACCAACTGAAACAGTTTGAACAAATAAATAAACCTTTTCAATCTTAAAATAGCTTTTAATAAATCTAATGTAATGAAAAGTGAAAAAAACATTTAAATAAACAATAACCTTGTAATGAGCGGTTTCATGTAGGAACTATCAGTATTAAGAAAATAGCTCCTACATGAAACTGCTCACAACAAATCCGTGGATTATCTTGAGTAACCAGGTCATGATTTCTGGGAAGAGACATTGCAGTGGGGTTTTTCAAAGTTTTTTGGTGCTTTGACCACCAAAAGGTGAATCCCATAATGTCCCATTATATTCATAAAACGCAGACATCTCTTCGGCCGATATCTCCAAAACTCAGCAACTCATACAAAAACAACCTAGCTGGATAAATAGCGCTACAGGTAACAAGGAAAATATGTATCTTTGATGTTGGGGTTAACTGTCCCTTTAAGATGAATTCCAGGTGCTGGCCTGCACTGATCCCAGTTAGTGTGACTTACGTGATGCTGTTCTGGTGCAGCGTGTCCAGGGCAGTGTTGCGGTCCTCGGTGGTGGCTCTCTTGTCCATGTTCCTGAAGCGCTCCATGGCAGAGATGTTCCTCTGGATACTCTGCTTGGGGAGGTCGAGCTTTGACACAAATGTCAGCGTTCCACTATCGTCGCAACGGAACAGCATGGGGCAACAGTCATGGCCCTGAAGACGCAGACAATAGATTTTAAATGGCATTCCTTCCTTACTGTATATTTGTGCATGGAAATATGTAAAAGGGTGTATGTTTTATTCTTACCGCAGCTACTACGCTGTTCTCTGAAACAAAAATGACACTGAGGAGAGGAAGGAACTCCGTCTTCAGCTGTGAAGGACTGAACACACACAAATTATTTCTAATGAGTCAAGTGGTTTGATTGTACTTAAAAGATTAAAACAAGCAGCATGCAACAAACAAATTCAAAATGTGTGCGTTGTCATAGAAATCATGACAGTTCTGTGGCCAAAAATCATAAATTAAATGGGCTTTGATCGCTGAAGTGTGCGCAGGTTTCCAGTCAGTACTTGTCTCAATCACCGCCGCCTCAGTTCATGTCACCTGCAAGTTGTTGGCAATTATTAAGTGTAGCCTTGATTCTGGGTCACCTGCTGTTTACCTTTCTCACCTTATTGGCACTGCGAGTAGATGATCTGTTTACAACATCATGGCTTTTGTACAGTGGCCAATAATATAGAGAACACACCAAAATGTATTCTCATGTAGTGAAAGAAATAACACCGCATTCATTTAGTAAAAAGTGTTTTTTAATATAATGGAATGCCTTTTCAACTTGATTAATGCGTGGGAGAAGATTAAAATTTAATGAGAGGGGTTGCTCATTTTTTGGAGGCCACCAAACCGATTGGGAAGCATTCACCTCCTCATCTATACCCATTTGCTAATTGAACAGAGTAATCTCTACATCCCATCTCCCTGTCTGGTTTAGAGGATATACATTTGATCTCCTTTTCTGTTTGTACTTGCTGTGCAAACAATAAAAAGGTACCAGGTCCAGTTCTAAATTATCTTCTTGTATTAGTAGCTAAAACGTCAACATCACTGATGTCAATCCTTATGGTCTATACTGTCTGCATTTCCAGCATGATCTCCTTCACTGCAACTGGCGAACTCTAGTCACAGTGAGTGTACTGGCATGTGCACCCATTGCAATAGTAACTGTATAATTTCAGACTTATCTTTCCACCGTATTTCATGAAGTTGACACAAATCTTAATTGAACAAATTATCCCCAATATGCCAGGTGGTGGCAACACGCCAAGAAAATGCAGCACTGCACCATTAAAGGCAGCGTAGAAGAAGACTGCATACTAGTAAACACAGATGTAAACAATACAGGATTTGATACTTAAATATTGGCTTTATGAGGAAGGAAATGCACTCAACACATTTGTTGGACTGCAAGCAAACCAACAATGCGTTTTGGTGAGTAATGCAAAATGTAAACAGTGTTTGTTTGTTTACTAGAAAAAAACCACAGGGCACATATCATCTGAGAAACCTGCTGGTTACAGCCACAAACAAGATCCCTCGATGTGTAGAAATGAATATACCTGGCAGTCTTAGAGCTGTCCACCACAGTGACAGTGCTGTCGTGGCTGACCCAGGCTAGGCGGTTACCAGAGGCTGAGAAAGAGACAGAGTGGACCCAACCCCCTCCACCTAACAGACACAAAGTGCATGAAAAATGCAGATCGGGTTTAGTTCAAAGGCTTACAGCAAGTCATATGAAAGAGGATTTTTTACTATCACATTTAAATACCCAGATACAGACCCGCTCCTCCAAATTCTGCAAGCACAGCCCCAAATGGCATCTTGCTGCCCCAGGGTGTGGGGCCTGGTTTCTCTTCCACCTCCTTAATGTAGGCTGAGAACACCCTGGAGGCCAGAGGAGGGGAGGGGGGTTAAAGCAAAAAAACAAACAAACAAAAAAAACAAAAAAACAGGACACAAAGTAAAGGAGGAAGGCAGGTTTTCAATCATTTAATCTTAATCACTTGTCCCATATGAAATGTTTGTAAGTTCACCGTTAAAGACATTCACCTGCATTTGAAGTCACAGGATCCAGCAGCCAGCAGGATGTTGTTGGGATGCCAGTCCAGACTGAGGATGGTGGAGCGGACAGGCTTCTTGATGTGCTTGCTCACCCACCTGAAGCATTTAAAAAAAAATAATGAAAAAAGCACAGACATCTTTAATATGGAATGTGTAACTATTAATTACGAATAAATTCAATGATCCATTAATCTGATATACCAATCAAATAGGAGAAAGCAAGACAGCAGTTTGTTTTGTCTGTTTTCAAATTAACAAATCTATTTTTTTACAGGACAAAAATAAATGCCTAAATAACACCATCTAACGACAATACTGCATTTAAAGGTCCAGTGTGAAACATTTAGGAGGAGCTATTGGCAGAAATGGAATATCATATTTAGAAGTATCTTTTCATTAGTGTATAATCACCTGAAAATAAGAATCGTGTTTTCATTACCTCAGAATAAGCCCTTTATATCTACAGAAGGAGCGGGTCCCCTTCCAAGGAGGCCGCCATGTATCTACAGTAGCCCAGACCGGCCAAACCAAACACCGGCGCGAAAATGGGCCTTTCGCGTTTACTGCAGCCACCATAGTTTCTCCTCTTAGAAGGGGAGGGTGATGCAAGTGGTATTAAATGGTTGCAATCTGGAATTTCACCACTAGATGCCACTAAATCCCACACACTGCTCCTTTAGAAAGTGACACCAACACTATATGTTCAAGTGCAAAAATAACTCATTAATACTCCCAATCACATCTTTTTTTTTTTCTTCCTCTCCTCTGTTGTTGTTGTTTTTTGTTTGTATATATGTTTTGCCAGTCGCGTGTACCGCTTGAAAGTCTGCGAAAACAAACTTCCCGTCAAGGGACAATAAATATCTATCTAGCAAAATAAACTGAAATATGAATTTGGCCATTATCTCGTGTCTATTGTTGTATTAAATGTCAGCAGATACATTTGCAAAACGTCATAATTGTACAAAATAGTCTCACCAGTCATTCTCAGACTCAAAGTAGCAGACAGAGATGAGTCGAGCACCACTACCAACTGCAAACTTGTTCTCCAGTGGAGACCACTTGACGAAGGTGGCGGCTCGGTTGATCCTGAGGATGACCAGCGTGGGCTTCCATACCCCCTCCTTCTGGGACCACACATAGGCATTACGGTCGGCTCCACATGTCACTATACGGTCACTTTTGGGAGCCCAGTCAATACCTACGACACAACGACAAATTATTAAAAAGAGAGACCATGTAATTACTGACTGACTATTGAAGTGAAGTGAACTATGATGGCACACTCTAAAGATGAATAAGCTTTTATATGGATAGATAATTCAGAATCGCACACTTGTATTAAATGTGTGCGAAATCTCGTGTTAATGACTTCCACAAAGACACACTTGTTTTGTTTGTTTGTGGGTTGGTCACAGGAACACAGAAGAGGAGTGAAATATCACATTTTTAACTAAAAATAATTAGTTTCTGTCTACAGCAGTCAGATTAAATACCTGTGATGTGTCCATTGTGCTCCTTCAGCTCATGGGTCTTAACCCACTGGTTACCACTCTTCTTGTAAATATGGACTTCATGGTTATTAGGACTGATGGCAATTTCTGCAGGAAAAAAAAGAAAAGATGACAACCAGCAGCTTAACAGGATGGAAGTACAGATAACAAAACAAGCTACACCAGTTTCTGGTATTTGCCAAAGACAGAGCTG
>CM022472.1:7681461-7705436 GCA_011952105.1 Coreoperca whiteheadi | reverse complement strand
CCTGTTGGCATAAATATATGCTATAGTAATAAAGATATTACCTGTAACCAGTAGCTTAACTTCTTAACTGGCGTGCAGTGTAACGTTACAAGTCGACAGTAGTATTTTACACTCAGATATAGGAGGACACATTTGAGCCTTACGTGTCCTATCGCGGTTCCACGCGTGGCAGGTGATGGGCTCCAGCAGAAACTGATGAAGGGACATCTTGTCTGGGTGTGGTCCTTAAGTATACCTCTGCGAAGTCGCACAGCAAAACTTAGTTTAGCAACTGGCCACAAACAAGTGCCGAGCGCACAGCTGAGCTGTACGTCGCCTCTATCGGCTCCGAGGCGCCACAAACGACAGCTTAACGTTACATAAAAAGGCTTTTCGATTGTTTCTCAAAATGGGGCAACCAGTTAACATAATTGCAAGGATACTCGGATTCCACTTGTTAGCTCGGATACACGAGCTAAACCCAATCAGTCAAAACATTGAAAGGCTGCTTCAACTAGCCAGCGTTAATATTACCGAGCTAACGTTAGCCAGCTTACTTTCACCAGTCGCAATTTCTTTGGCATGCCAAGTTACACACTTCAACGAACTACAGTTCACTTGCTTATCTAGCTGCTGTAATATTGGCATGGCCAGGTTAAATCGTTAACAGGAGCAAACATTACTAGCGTCGCTAGCAAGTGAATCAAATTGCTAGCTAACGCTATCTCAGCTGTTCACCGGTGTTAGTTAGGTCTGGCAGACATATTGGTCATTTTGAGAAATATATTGACGTGTTGCTATCCACGCGTTTACCAGAAGGCCTCCACTGTCTATATCCGACCCCGGTTTTTCCTCGGGATTCCGATGATAGCTGCACAACTAGCCGCACATTCCGCTAACGTTAGCCCTGGTGCTATCTTACCTCGTCGGTCCGGTTCTCCGAGTGTGCGCTCCCGCGAGCCGCCGGGCTAAGCTACACTATCGGGGGAAGGTCAGATCGGGAATGGACTTGAATTCGCGGACTCTGGTCAGTCGACACGAATTCGTCCAGGAATGTTGAGGGAATGTCAAGACGGCCAGTAGGGTTCGACCCGGGAGCATCCGGTAGCTAATTCGGCAGCAAAACCCGTGGATGCCTGGCTGACAGCTAGCTTAGCATCATCACGCTAGCTGTTACATTCAACTGAAAAACCTCATTCACAACGAAGTCTGACACTCAAATCTGCGACGAGCACGAGAGAGCTCCTCTAGCGGTTCAAATAGAAACATCCAAACCGGCCCAACCGGTTACAAAACACCTCCATCTAACGTTCGTGCATATTTTAGCAGGGCAGTGGCTGTGACCCAAAGCGTCAGTCTGACCTGAGATGGGGCAAAGAACTCGCTCCTGATCAAGGCTGCATTACCAACCAGGCAAAGGGAACAACTACCCCAGGGCCACACGTTTACAGCTGGTAGTTTAGTTTGTGAATATATCAGGATCAATTGAAAAACTCAACACCGACGTCTCCTTCCATAAATCATGACCCGGTTAGTCAAGGTAATCCACAGACCTTGGTGCCAGCAGTTTTATGAAGGAGCTATAGGTAGAAAGAAAATAGTTCCTACATGAAACATCATCTGGCCATGTTCTTAACCTGTACATCCTGTGCTGGTGCCTGCGCCGTGTAACTGGACTGTGCAGTTTTGTCATTTTTAGTAAATTGCAAATAAGACAGTGATCCCTGCATTATTATGACACTATACTTATTTTGCTTATTGTTTAGTTTATTAGAATAATTATTCCCCAAGTAAGTTTCACCTGCTTGCTGCCATGGGGAAATAGATGGTTTGAGGCTTTCACCATCTACCACAGAACTCAGCTCTACTTTTAGTGAATGAACTTTATAATTTCAGCAATGCTGTTTTTGTAGGTACCATAGCAGTGATCAGCCACTAACAATCATACTGGAAGTGGCAATGATTTCTTGTTGTACAAGTACTGTTAACTTTGCTCCAACACACACGTCATTTTATAGCCTTTTGTTGGCAAAATGTAAACCTTTAAAAATCCAAGGGAGTCGATGACATTGGGAGGCCTCAAATATACATGAAAGCAATCTTCATTATTTCTGTAGTAACTGTGTGCAAGGTGGCTGTATAGTGCAACTTTAAAAACAACAACAACAAATACCTCCAAATCCCCTCTGACTCACTTTAAAGATCATCCTGCCAGCCTTTGACTTTTGGGTAATAGGTTCTTAAACCAATCAGAGGAGTTTGCAATTAGTAGCTCTCCATCGCACCTGGCAGACCCACAGGTGAACTGCTGCCGGCTGCAAACATCAAAACACACTCGAATTCTCACTCTCTTTTTTTCCTTTGGTACATCATCACATCTTTAAATGGAATCATTATCAAAAGTGGATGAGCCGTTGCCTACACTGCCACTGTACGTCTTACGAGGTAAAACCTGCTTGGCTTACGGGGTCTGAAATAATCTGTTGTCACAGTTAAAAAATAGAAAATAAATGTGTGTATTTGTTTTTCCAGATGAAAGTCAAAAAGGGAAAGATGTGAGAATCTACCATATTCACTCACCCTTCAGCCCTCCACCACCACCACCTACTTCCTTCTCCTTTTCCCCTGGAGTTGGCTGCTCCACTGGAACTCACACAACTCTATCAGGTACATGTTCACTTTACATGTTCAAAATGGAGGCACTTGTTCAGTGGGCCTGAATGTCGCATTTTCTTTGTTCACGATTTACTGGTGTTCTTTCCTTTAGATTTAAGTGTACATTTTCAGTAACAGTTATTATAAGTTGGGAAGTGTTTATTGTACAGTTGTCTGTCCATTAATAGTGTTTTTGGAAACTATCAAAAAAGGTGTAAATCATGAGCGTTAAGCAGGATGATGCTGATCAATACACACTGATTTGATTCCACCGGTAGTTTTGCTCTTTACATGGAACGGGATAACATGCAACAATTTGAAAAATTATATTGTTCAGAAAAAAAAACTGAACACGCTTTTTCTTTGCACAATTCTAGGTACAAATAGAATTAACACATTTATGTTTTTGGATGATAATACTTTGCTTGTCTAACCTCTCAAACAGTACGGATCAGATAGCATTAAAGTCTTAGGTTGTAAGAGAGAAAATAATAATACTGTAATGTTAAAATTTAAAAATAGTATTCCTTTTCATCCCCCCATGTCCTCTCTTCAGTGTCTACTCGCCCTCCGTCTACTCCCAGGCAGACGTTTGTGAGCTATGAAACGGACCTGTATCGCTCTCCAGCTCTGACAACATGCCCTTCTTGTCAGACTCCGGTCACCACGCAGGTCACCTACCAAGTCGGGACTCACGCATGGCTCATGTGTCTTGTGTTTGTGTTATGCGGGTGAGGAGACTCATTCAAACACCTAAACCTGGTTATCTAATTATCCAGCATCAATCACACAGACACAGACATTCAAAAGGAAAAGACTGACGAATTTTTGTCTCACAGGTTGGTGCTTGGATGCTGCCTGATTCCATTATTTGTGAACTATTTTAAGGATGCCTATCACGCTTGTCCTCGCTGTCAGCAGGTCCTCCACATACACAGGAAGACATGTTGTGAATGAACACACACAAGCTTAACTACCAACAGTTTTTGTGTCTATTCTCACCTTAACAGTATGCACACATTTTACTGCAATAGTCAGTTTGAACTTCCTGTATCAAAGTTGGACAGGATACATATTAGGGTTTAAATGTGTAATGTATAGAAAAGAAATGTTGTAAAATGTATAGATTTTTAAATTTATTATAATTGTTTTTTTTGTAACAATCATATCAAATAAATATTTTCTGTGGTTAACTTTTTTTTTTTCATGTTTTCTGTCTTTAGAAAAGTAAAGCACACAACAGGAAAAATTGCTAAGCTTGGACACGAGCAGATTGTGTATATTTTGCCCCAAACAACCTAATACCTGCAAGCTAAATTAGTATTTGACCAAAAAAAGAGACTACCTACTAGCTTTCTCCATCTGCTGATGAAGACCATGATGCCATGAGATGCAGTTTAATGCTGTGGGGAAAAGCTAGCAAGTGGAAGTTGAGCTACTCATTTAATTATTTATCAAACTGCTATATTCAAGGTCAAGAAGTTTCATTCTTAAGTTAGTTGGTTTCGCCAGATTTTACTATTGCCACAGATACTGATTCCCGACCTTACTTTCTCCCTAGTTGTCAATACAGCCTGTGTGGATTAAGCCTGCATGTGTACCTAAACTATGTGTAGTAAATGTGCTCTCACTGATGACACCAGAGGATTAGAAGTGTGGGTTTATTTTAGATCTTTGAGCCTCAGAGTAATGAGCATTTGAGATGCAACAAAACCCTTCATTCCCCTCCTCTGAGGTCGCACACGCCACTTGAAGCTTGCCATGCCACGCCCTCCTGCTGCTCACGCATTAGATGCTGTCAGGATGTCTGCTATTCCAGGGTAGATGAGCACTGGTGGATCCCAGCAGCAACACACTGCTGACCCCTGCATGGCCGAGGATGCGTCAGAGTATCTCACCTCCCGCAGTAAATCGGTTTCCTCCTTAGTGCCCTCATCTTTTTTCTTCCAGCACTTTAAACGCAAAACTGAACTCCTCGCCTACTTGATCCTGTGTATTGCCAAAATGCCATTCATACCACCTGTGTCGATGCCACGCTCCGTGTCAGGACTGACGGGGAAGGAGAGACCTATCAACAACACTTCATCTGCAACTGCTGTGGCCAAGACAAAGGTCCAAAGAGAAGACAAAGGTGGCTCAGTGAAGGAGCGACTGGCTTCGAACCTCAAGCAGCTGGGGAAGAAGAGCCAACCCAGGAGTCATCTGCCAATCGCCAAAGGAGTGTCAGGGGCAGAGCTGCATGCAAAGAGAAGGGACAGATTGTTGCCTGCACCACAAACCAACAACTTCCCTGCCTCCCACTCTGGTGAGTCCCTGTCTAAGACACAGCAGCACAAACATGGAAGCCAGTGCTCTGTAAAGAGTGAACCCGAGGTGAAGACGAGGGCTGGGCATCAGGAGGAGGCCCGTTTCACGCTGACACTCACACCTGAGGCTGTTCTGCTGCTGCAGCGGAGGAACAGTGAGAGACATCAACATTCAGTGTCCAGAAATGCTGGAAGCGGAGGGGGTGTTTCTGGAAGCGCCTCGGACTCAAGACGCAGGAGGGAAAACGTCTGTAGAAGGCATCAACCAGCGACACAGAGACACAGTGCTCCAAACAGCAGATTCACTGCTAAAAACAACAGTGACGCTGAACTGGGGGACATAAGCTCCATTGTGAAAATCTCACTTCTAAACGAGCAACATAAGTATGATGATGTGGAGTATGAGGAAGAGGAGGACTATGGTGTAGATGAGCGTGTGGTGCTGAAATGTACAGAGTGGCTCCGTGGGTTGGAAAACATCCCGGTGACAGCGGGAAACAGCCTGAATAAGAGTGCAAGCAGTATGCAAAGTCTTTAAAAGGTGAAATTAGAAGTACCACTTAAATGAGGTGTCATCTTACCACCGGAGACTGAACTGCAGTTTTCGTTTCTGTGTTGGCTAGTTGTATATGTGTTTGTGTTAATTATCCCCTGGTGTTCTGTAATTTTGCTTGTGTATGCTTCTAGGATCAGTAACACAACTGTATGATTCTACTGGGCCCAGTCCTGCTAAGATATTCATCCATTGTGACAGTGTTTTGCGTTTTCATGAAATTGACAAAGAATTTTGGCATATTCATGAAATGTTCTGTTACTGCTGTTTTGTTTGAACCATCTTCTTCTCCAAGTCAGAGGGGAAGAAGAAACTTAAGGCATTTAGATTTGCTCTGCACATTTGAACACATGATATGCACTAACCGTAGTTTGCCAATAGATCACGTTTTAAACTTGAACACCAGAATGTAATGGGTTATTTGTAGAATATTTGAGTTATTCCACTTCAAAGTCATAATGCGCACAATGCACTACAGGTGCAAGGAACCACTGAAATTTCTTACAAGTGACTTTGAAACATATTTATTATAAATTGATTACATGTAATGCACTGTAAAACTGTTCACTGATGGTATTGCAAAGAGGGAGGTGAGACACTTAGCAGCACAACTGCAGCTGGCCGGTCAACACTGTCTTGGTAAGGGTCTCCTCACAGGATATGGATCAAAAGTTAATTATTATATTCTATTCAAAATTTGCTCTAATTTAAAAATATGTTCAGAGCTAACCTCTTGACGCTTTGTCCGGGTCAGTCATTTCGAACTCATATTCAAACCTGAAACAAAACTTTCCAAAATCCAGTGGAAACCCTTACATTTCCAAATATGCTGAATTTTGGGGGTAATGTGTGCAAAATGATGCACAAGACATCTAGAATATTTGGGTGCAGCCATAAACCTCACTGAGTCTTGGAGTTGAACATTTCACTCCATGTAAACTTCATAAAGCTGTAATCAAGAGTTGGTGCAAGATGATACAAAATATATATTGAATAAGATGATTTTCCAAACTTAAAGCTAGGGAAATTAAAGTGTTCATTTTTGAAAGCTTTGCTGTCTTTTTCTATGCACTGTAATCAAGTTTTACAACATGCATCTAATGAGTTTACATCCATACCTTATGTTTAGGTAATTCTATCAGTATAATAGTTTTGTAGAACTTGCATAACGTTTACAACAATAAAAGGTATATTACACAAAAAATATAATGACCGTTCCTTCACTGTTTCTGGAAGGCATTATTAATAAGAAGAGAATAGCTTTATGCACTGACTATTATTTTTTACTTGGAGAACTGAGAAAAGGGATTTTTTTAACAAAAAGATACTCCATAAAATGTAAATTCTGTACATATTTACTGTAGCTAATGTTGTCTCGCTCACTGTAAGTAGCTTTGTAAGGACTTAAGACGCTGGCTCGGCTGTTGCTGTACATTCCCTCGTGCACAGACCAGGTGTGCTTAGTGGCAGCTTATCCACCTGGGATTCAAATGTTACAACACGTGCGTTTGTTTGTGTGTGAGAGCGTGAGCAAGTGAGAGAGAGCAATTCCATGTGTAATGTTCAACGAATATTTTAATTCTGAATAATAACTTAAATAATCCCATTAGAAAGCTTATTTCATCTGGTGCACACGTATAAAACAATAACTTTCCAGTATTTATGTTCTCTTCTTACCGCAAATGATGGTATATGTTTCATTTGAGGCCTATTAAATAAATAAGATAAAGACAGGGCATGGTTAATAGATACATAAACAGACGGACGGGCATCATTTCCAGCGGTTGATTCGTCGCAGCTGTACGTAGGCCAGGAACATGCAGACCAATATGATTCCCAGCAGAGCCACCTGGTTTTGCCAGAAGCCCCACACAGAGTAGTCGATGTCCTGGCTTTTCAGAAACAGCTCTCCTGGGATACTGCAGCACAGACAAGAGAGGCTCAGTGTGTCTCTGCGTGTGTGTGCGGTGGGAGGGAGGGATATTGTGTTCTAAGGAGTGGCTATGTTATCGCTTGGCACTCACGTGGTCGTGTTGCTGTAAAACAACTGTCCTGTCATCTCGTTAATGAATGCAGCCTGAGAGAGACAAAGACAGGGCTGAACACCTTGCTCGCTACAGATAATCCCGCCGATCTCATTCTCACAACCACACCCTGCTGCTCTTGGTCTACCTATTTTCCACATCTTACATTCATTCCGTATCTGAAGATACTGATCCATTTCAGCCAGGAGAGCCAGCTCAGCATGGCATTGAGATTAACAAGAAAGCCACCAAAGACCTAAAAGGGGAGGATGAAGGGGAAAGTGAGGGAATAATACACTTGTGAGAAATAATTCTACCATATATCTTCAAGACTACACATTATGAGCTCAGTCACGTATATTTTGTGTGTGCGTCTTGGTGTCTCACCATCATAAAGACGAAGGGTAGGGCAATGAGGATGTTAGCCATGGCAAATGAAGAGACACTCGCGGAGACGAGGAAGGCCAGACCGACTCCTGCCAGACTGACCAGAGACATGGTCAGGACAAAACACATGAAGGCCTCAAAGGAAGGCTTCAACCCTTAGAGTGGTGGATACATGTAAACAGGAAGACAGAAAATCCTCCATTAAACAAGAATGGGCATTTTAATAAAATAAAAAGGGTTGCTTTTAGCAGGTTCCCCCTAGCGGGGTCGGACATGGCATTAAGGTCAAATGGAAGGTTCCAGAAAAAAGTGATCAACAGTAGGAACATAAATTAGGAAGAAAGACAAAACTGGAATCAGGCAACTCCCTGTCATCTAGATTTTCTTTATCAAAACATGAACCCCTTGTGGTGAAAACAAGTCTGTGCAGAAAGAATTATGGACCGTTCCCATAGTCACTACATAATGTGCTTTCACACTCTAAGTTAAGTGGGGAAAAAGACAAAGGCACTTCTTGGATTTGTAAATCTCTGTGTGAGTCCTAAAGGAGAGCAGATCGGGTGCAATAGTCATTTCAAGGGCATGAATAAAACAGAACCTGTACTTCTCTACACCTGGTGACACTGGCTCAATCAGAGCAGTCTCCTCATCTGCATATGGCGTGTATTCTTAGTGTGTATATGCTACCCATCATATAGTAGGCGATGGCGGAAAACACAACGATGGGGATGATGCGGTTGGGGATGAGATCAGCAAAGATCTTGGACAGGAAGTAGACAGAAGTACGGTAATAGCCACTGGAGTTCTCGTGACTGCAACAAACATTAACAAAGAAACACATAAATCCAATCACTGACAGAGTTAAAAGCATGAGATTAAATGATAAGTATAAAGCTTGTGATATTCGATATATTCCATTTGTCAACAAATCCCATGAAAAAAATAAAACCAACAATGAACTGAGTGCTCTAACAAGTATTATCTGTGTAGCAGAGGCCTGATATAGTTTGTTCTTCTGTGCCTCTGTTGTTTCCCATAAACTGTTAAAAACACATAAATGAGACACACTGTTGCACTGGGTGACATGTTCCCTCATTAAGATGAACATCGATACTGTAGTTTATTTTTACTCAATACCACATACACTGTCATGCTGCAGTAAATACTCAGAGCACCAAATGGGTATTAATCCGCAGGTGAAATGCCCAGCTGTTTTAGGAAATTATTTATCGAACAATGCGGCCTACAGAATAACACTTGTCTTACCCTTTAAATAGCATAAAAAAGAGAAATGTGATCCACATAAATCTATCTGGGCATTGAAAATCTTCATAGTCATGCACCTTCTGCATACATCTGCACTTCAACAGGCACACACACACACACAACTTTTATCTTTCACTCACATGAAAATCGCCCTCTCGTTGATAAAGAGTTCAACAGCAGAGAGATTCCCAAACACCATGTTGATGATAAGGAAGAAGAACGCTCCACTCCTGTCGTCCAGAGAGAGGGAGAGAATTATCTGATTATCAGTTCACCTGATGGATAGTTAAGCAGAAAATGTCACCCTGACCCGTGTTTTACCCCCATAAACTTGCGAGTATAATGGCATCATAAAACCTGTTTCTTGATTTTGACATCACGGGTTCTTATCTGACTCATTTACTGCATCGCAAATGGAATTCAGCCATCAAACCCTAGCACTTGCATATTTGACCTTTTAAAAAAAAGCTAGCCTTTTCTTGCCACAAGCCATTATTCTTGCAGCCATTTCTGAAATGGAGATATTCACATTTGCTGTCTCACCACATTTTCCTGCCTATGGCATTAAACAATGTACTATGAAAACCTTCAAAGCAACAAAGAAAAACCTGTTATGTGATCTTCGAATTTCATTGAGTGGTTCTGTTGTACGTTGGCCTTGAGATGGGCTCAGGAAAGGTGACACATTTACAGTAGGGAGAGTGTGCAGAGGTGAAAACAGAGATAAAACTAGCTTGGCTGTAGGTTATGTTTACTGTACCTGTTCTGTAAAGCCTCAGGCAGCGTTAAGGGCATTTGGTAATAAATGAGTCCCACCAGAATTGCAAAAAAGATATTGAGAGCCAACTGGGCATAGGAGGTCTGAGGGTTCCTCAGAGAGTTCCGCACTGTCCTGCCACACACCACACGCATCTGTCTCACACACACAGAAGGAAATTGTCAGTTATAAACAGGGTTCATGCAGCGGGCAGCCAAGCACACTGACATAACAGCTGGCTGGCACAGTCATTAAACTCTGTGATGTAACATCATAAACTCACTTCAATTTCGTTTAATCACAAAATTAATAACAACTGAGACTTTAATTCCCTCAAATGGATAATTGTTTTATTAAGTTTTTTAATGTAAGAAACAGGTTTTGTCCAAAGTTTTTAATCTGTTTCTGAATTGCAGAGTTGGCTGACCTGATAGAAGAAAGAGGTAGCATAGTCGGCTGCCTCGTCTTGACCTTTAGCCCCTTCAGCAATTCTCTGGTTCACATTGTCCAACTCCTCAAGCACATTCTGGCGCATTTGGGACTGCTGGTACTTGGTTGCCAGTGGGTTTTTACACTCTACTGTGGAAAGAGAGGGAAACCATTACACCTTGCCATGTTGTAGATAAGGACAGCATAATAAACTTCTATTTTTATAACAGTCATTTACTCATCTCAGGGTTTGGTGATTTGCAAGTGAAAAACAATGTCTACATTTCAACATGTGGCAGGTTCTGTAACAAATGTGTTGCATTTGAAAATATAGTTAAACAGAAATGCTGTTAAAAAAATGACTACATGTAACCTAGATGTCTAAAAACTTTAGCTTTCCAACTAATTTCAGCTACATTTGAATTAGACACCTAGATGTATTCTTACCCACAAATCACCAAAATCCATGCTTAGAGCCTCTGTCGGTGTTATACCAACCTACCTAAACCTATACCTAAACCGTGTGTGTGTTTGGTGTATGTGTACCTGCAGTGAGTGACTCAAGCGTTGATTTTGCCTCTCCATTTGTGATGTCCATGAAGAAATCAGCAGGATTGTTGAAGGACTCAATTTGGTAGCCTGTACACACACACACACACACACACACACACACACACACACACACGCACACATGCAAATACATAATACCCACAACTTATGCAACACTGTGATAAGTAAAAGCGAAAAATATCCTGACATTGTAGACAACCAGTTTATTTTACATTTGATATTATGGTAATTGAATATTATGTATGAATAGTAAAATATGAAATAGCAGCTATATTGAGGTAGCTGACTGTCAAGCACCAGAACTTCATTTGGCAATACAACATATTTCCCTTTTCTATTTAAGGATTCATCATATTATATATAACACATTCCTAGTCAAGTCCTACCCCTCGCTTAGTGAAATCACAAACACACACATACCAAGGTTTGTGAAGTACTCCAGTGCATAGTCTGCTGCTCCTGCATACACCACCTCCCCTTTATGCATCAGAGTCAGATGGTCAAACTGCCTGAAGATGGAGTAGCGTGGCTGGTGGATGGAGAAGATCACAGTCTTACCTCTTCTGGACAGCCTGGACATACATATGGACATTTGTTTACATCCATATTGTTGCAGAAAACACAAAGAGGGCAGTAGATGGCATCAATAATGCCTGCTCTATCCTAAGCAAATGTTAATTAAAGCTGACAGTGAACAATACATTGCCCCTGTTTGACTCCGCCATCTTCAGCAGCATTGCACACTTCACTTGTCATTTGTATATAACGTGTGAGAGTATGTGTTGCCTAATGTGAGGTTAATTAGTAATTGTGTTGTACTTGTGCAGTAGACCGATGATACAGTTTGCAGTGTTAGAATCCAGTCCAGTGGTTGGTTCATCCAGAAACAGCAGAGAGGGAGAGGTGATGAGCTCCATCCCGATGCTGCACCTCTTCCTTTCACCTCCAGATACGCCACGCAGAAACTCTGTCCCTATCTGCCCACAGACATAAACACTTGAATGTTAAGCTGAACAGCAAGGGGGGAAATAATAATAATATGGAATGATACGGTTTTTTTTAACCATTTGTGCACTTTATTATGTAGTCTGAACACTGTTCTCTCATATGGGGTAGGGTTAGGGAAGCGATAAAGATCAATTTTATTTTATAAAATACTTTTAATTGAACTACTTTTTACATTTGCTTGAGTAGATTTTTAGATATGTGCTCCTGCCTATACCTGAGTAAGATATTAGTAAAGTAACAGTCTTCAAGATTGAGTAAGACCTTGCAGTAGTGGTTTCAACACTGGTGTATAGTGAGTGATACGCAGCTATTATCTGTGTATGTAGCCCAGTACCTTAGTGTCTGCACAGTCTGATAGGCCCAGGTCTTGTATGATTGCATTTACTCTGCTGTTTTTATCAGTGGAGGAGTGATGCTGAGGGTTAAGACGGAGGTTGGCACTGAACAGAAGGTTCTCCCTCACAGTCAGAGTGCCCATCAGGATGTCATCCTAGAAGCACATGTGTGATTTAAGCACGAACTACGCGGAGGAATCCAAAGTATAATAATGTTAAAGAATGTGCGCGTATGTTTGCATTTGTGTACCTGAACCACATAGGCAGAGCTGAGCCTGAGGTCAGACGTGACGACTTTGCCATCCACCAAGACTGTTCCTTGCTGCAGTCCAGCAGGGTCTTTTCTGCCTGCGATTACATCCAGGAGTCTGCCAAAAAGTGAAAGAAACTAATACTCATGTGGTTGGGGTTGTGCATTTGTGTGAGAAAGTGCCTGTTTGTTTGCATGTACATGAAAATTTTTCTTACGATGTTTTACCACTTCCTGTGGCGCCCATGATGGCATTCATCCCAGGTCTCAAGATGCCACTGCAACAACCAATCAGAAAATCAAGTCACATCAATTTATTTACAGAAAACACTTTAACATAATTAAAAAATCTAGAATAAATGCTTTCCAATTACTATGATATACTGTAGCTTTAATAGCCAAAGATAAACCTTTTCAATATAAACTGCAACATTCTCATGTTTCTGCTTTAAAGATTTACATTCACAAGTCAGGCAATCACGGGTTACATTTAAAATTGGATTATTGTTTTAATATTTCTTTATTATTTACCATAAGTGTTACCATAGCATGTATGATAATCCAGAATCAGATAATATTTAATTGCCGGTGGATGTCAGTGTAATTCATAAAACTAGCTTCATTGTCTTTTTAACAATAAATGTCCAGGAACAGGAAGTACAGTAGCATCGAAAAGGTAGCAGTGAAACGGAAATCTCTAATCTTGCAAAATGTAAAGCCTTTTTAATGTCATTCATGCTTTGATTACTTGATTAAACTCACTGTATGTTGCTTGAATGGCCTTGGCCAAAGGCTCTGATGACAATACCATGGAAAAATACTTATTCATGATGTAAATGCATCCCTTCCAGTTTAGGATCTGATCGCTGCCAGAAAATCCCTTTTTCTATTTTTGTCTCAGCTTGCCTCAGTAAAAAAATAGACATATAAACAGATTGACCAAGTTCCCAGAAAATGTCCGTACTGATATATAGGTTTGATGAAATGAGCCACAAACTGAACCACGCTTGATCTCAGAACTAAGTTTTCAGATATCAAGCATAGTGCATACAGTATTTGCATAAAAACAGGAAGAAGCAGCGCAGAAGGACCTGGTGTTTTGCGTCCTACAGGTAGCCGTGGCATGCTAACATACAGTCACCACCTATTGATAATGCATACATATTATGCTGTGTATACACAAACACACTCACAGGTAAGTATCCTACCTCACAGCTTTGAGGATGTATTTTTCAGGACCTCTCTTGCAGCAGAACCTCTTCTCCTGAACACAGTAGTGCAAATTGCTGAATGTAACAGTTGGCCCTCGTTCCTGGAAATAATCCTCAACACCGCAAACAATCTGCTCCTCCTTAGACATCATCAAAAACAGCAGAGTTACCAGCAGAGAGAGAGGAAGGGAGTCAGAAAGTGGGGTTCAAAGCGAGAAAGAGGTGCAGTCTGACAGAGAGACAGACAGAGAGACAGGTGACAGAGCATGTAATCAGTAAGTTTCTGTTCTAAACTCATCTGATCTTTGGACTCCCTCAATACTTAGCCCATAGGTCTCTGGGTGTTGGCATTGAACCTTACCCCCATAAAGATGCCAACCATACTACTACTATAACTACTACTACTACTACTTCTGGGAGGTCTGACAACCAGATTTTGGAACCTGGCTGCAGAGATTTCCTCCTATTCAGCCACAAGAGCATTGTTGAGGTTGGGCATTAATGTTTGGTAATAAGACCTGGCAGCAGTCAGCATAACAATTCATCCCAAAGGTGTTGGATGGGGTTAAGGTCAGGGTTCTGTGTAGGCCAGTGATGTTCTTCCACACCACACTGGGAAAACTATTTCTTTATGGACCTTGGCCATGTCATGTTGGAACAGAAAAGGGCCTTGCGACAAGATTTAAAGCACGTTTTGTAGTATTAAGATTTTCCTTAAAGCAACATTGTGTAACTTTTGAAAGAAGAAATAACACACTGTTTCTCTTACAAATTAAAAGTTGAATAAATAAGCAATGAAACATACCTTTGCTCGGGGGTTTTGCTGCTACAGCCTTAATTAGTCTGATGTGACCAGTAGCTTATGGTTGGCTAATATTAACTGCTAACTTTAGGTAAATATGGCAGCACAACAGTCATTACTGAATCCGTTTACTGACTTGATGATTTTACAGTAGGTTTTAGCATTCCTCACTTGGCCTCAGTGGCCACTGTACAACAAAATTTATATAGTCTTTAATTTAAAGGGCAGCACAAACAAAGAAAACAGTCTCAGATAAAAAGTACACAAAAAGTATGTAGTGAAATAATAATAATAATTGTATTTATATAGCACCTTTCAAAACAAGGTTAATGTCATAAAAGCAAATAAGATCCAGAACTTAAGATATAAACATGATAAAATTATTACACAAAATACCATCAGATTAAGAAAAGACCATACGCTAAAAGTGAGGGGAGCTGAGGGTCCAGGTGGAAGTGTCCAATACAAGTGTAGACAGAGGTGTGCTCATACTTTTGCCCACGTTTTAGTGGCCCAGATTGCCACGGTCAGAGTGCCCCCTGTCGTGCAGAATGCTGTACTAAAGAGATTCTCCTGTGGAGAAACAACGTTGTTTTTCTCTGACCTTTTCTCTTTTTCGCTGTTGACCAATCAGGCCTCGTGTTCGGCACCGAGAACCGCCTAGATAAATCGCTGCAGCCAATCGCTTTTCAGTTTTGCGGGAAATGGGCGTGGCCAGTTCAAGAAATTCTTAGGTGTTGTCATCGCGTTCCTTAGTGTGGAGCGCTTTACACTGGGCGTATGGGCGGAATTTAAAGTCTTCACAATGCGACTCTAACAGCTATTTAGTTTGTTTCCTTATCTATAGAGTGTTAGGGCTGTGTAACACATTATCCGTATACAGTACAGAAGAAGGACGGCTAAGTACCTCCGGAAATCAAACAGTCCTATATTTTAGTCGAAGTCTAGTTCATAAGCTAACGCTACTAGCTAACGCCAAACGTTAGCAATGGAGGAGAGGAAGGAGGAGGGAGAAGCGGAGATCCAAGAGCACGGCCCCGAACACTGGTTCTCAAAATGGGAACGGCAGTGCTTAGCAGAGGCCGAACAGGATGTTCCGAACGAGGAGGAGACGGAACAAAGCCAACAGAAACTGTGGCACCTATTTCAGAACTCGGCCACCGCGGTAGCGCAGCTCTACAAAGGTCTGTACCCAAGACACCGAGCTTCGAGTCAAGCTAGCGGTGTGAGAGCCAGCGCTAATGGAAGCTAACCCAGCTAGCCAACGGCATCGCTGGGCGGAGAGAGACACAAAGGGCACTGGCTAGGCTGATAGTGTTGAGTTAGCTGTTCGCAGCCGTTTCCCCGCAGCGGTGCCTGTTTACATGGCTGCTTTGTGTGGCGCTAGAATGTGTATTCTTTCAAATTGTGCGTGAAAGCTTTGATTCTGCGGTTCTCTTCTCGGTATCGTGACCCCGCTCGGTTGCTAGCTGGCGGAAGCTAACGTGAACTCGCTGCTAGCGCTAGCAGACGCTAACAGCCGGTCACCGCGTCAGATGGGGGGCAGCGGGGCCGAATCTGGCTCTCAGTGGCCTGAGCTGTCAGAGGTCCTCCAGGGCTGAACGGATCGATACGTAGTCAAGCTGAGTGGCTCCTAAAACACCGGCTAACACAGCGGTGTGTGTCTTCACTATGTACAGTACCCTTGTTTGTCCTGTTTTGACACAATATGGCTCACGCTAACATGTTTTTGTTCGCCCGTTGACGGTTACCTAGCTCGTCAAAATGGCGATACGCAGGGAGGCGTTTGGCGACCGAAAACAACTCGTTTGTTGACGGGCAAACGCAGTGATAGCTAATTGTTGCAGTGGTGTGTTGGGTTTTTATGAGTAACGGCGCGGAGACGTTTTGTTCCAACACATAATCCAAGGCACCTCTGCTGATGTCTGCATTGTTGTTAATATCCAGAACAAAATGGCGAAAGGACTTAAAGTACACATTTCCTCAAGTGTCGCTCTGCCCTGCCGAGTGTTTCGAACATTAAGCTGAATTAGTGTTGCTTGGATATAACTTCCTGTCAGCTTCCGTTTGTACACACTGAAAAGGGAAATAAATGTGGGCACAGTTTTAAATGGTGACATCATGGTTTGTTAGATTTGACCAGCAAGTTATTCACTCGGAGTGAACATTAATTTGGACTTGTTCACCAACTGCCAGACGGGCCTCTTTTTGCTTTGAAAGATGCTTCTGCTTTCAAGCTCCCTTTGCTGTCTATTCAGACTGTAACACAGCTGCATCTTTATAAAACGTAATACCACTGAGTCATTTTAGAGTAAACCTTAAGGACAGCCCCTGCAGATTAGATGTAAGGATTTGCAGTCAAGATTGAACGTGTGAAAGGATGAGTGGTAGTCTGCAAGTCGAGTACCACATATGCTCTGAACATTTGTGCTTGTGTCTTTGTGGTATACCCAAATGTCTCTGTTCTGTATCTGTACCCATTGCAATTATTGTCCATCAAATTGGTAGTAAAATGTTGCACAAATCACTTTTCACATCACCACACAAACAGGGTATCGTGAGACCATGGATGTCTTGAGGTTGAAGCCTGTATAGGCTGAGTTTCTCTAAAGGATACATTTGAGCTTGAGAAGGGTAGTGTGGGGTTTATGCAGTTACAGTGACACTGTAAAGTTAATAACACAATCTGACTAACTTTTTAAATTTAATTTGCAGATAGAGTATGTCAGCAGCAAGGCCTCTCTCTCTGGGTGCCCTTCCAGAATGCAGCCACAGCTGTCACTAACCTGTATAAAGGCAAGTAATAAGTAACTTTGACTCTTTCCCATCATGTCTTTCACTGCCTGTTTTAGTTGCCTCTTCTATGGCATCAAGGAAGAAATGTATGTAAATGAGATTGGCGCAGTGACCTTTGATTGTGGTGATCAGATTTACTAAAACACTTGTAACTTGTGTGCTTTTTAGAGAGTATGGAGGCCCGCCAACGGAGCTACGACCTGGGCATCCACTTAGGCTACCAGCGCAGGAATAAGGATGTGATCGCATGGGTTAAGAAACGCAGAAGAACTATCAGGCGCGAGGACCTCATCAGCTTTCTGTGTGGCAAAGTTCCACCTCCACGTACGGCTCGCGCCCCGCCCAGAGTTGCCATGGTGTCTGCAAGCCGACCGTCACCCCCAGAGACGGGCAGCTCTGTGGAGACCGACCTGCAGCCTTTCAGAGAGGCCATAGCACTGCATGGTAGGTCAAAATGCCACGTTCAGCAGGACGCTGTTGCATTATAAGAATGAGACGCTAAGAGTTCATATGGTATTTTCCTTTTTCTTTTCCAGGCCTTAGTGGTGCCATGGCAAGCATTTCTGTGCGTTCTGGTCCTCCTGGTTCCCCAACTCACCCCGCCCAGTCCCTCAGTCGTCGTAGGAATGGTCTCCATGACGTGGACCTCAACACCTTCATCGCTGAGGAGATGGCACTCCATTTGGATTCCACAGCCAATCGTAAACGAGGTCCTGCCCCCTGTAGTGATGTCATCACAGACTCACCTACTCATAAACGTAACAGGATGCTCTGAACTTTTCCTACACCACTAATCCCTCCTCTGTCCTCTCCTTGGTGGCCGACTGGACAGCTGATGAGGACTGATGCCTTGGCCAACCATTTAAATCTTCCTCTTTTCGTCTTAGTTGCAATGCTTCAAATAAAGGAACTAAACTATTACCAACCCAGATCTTTCTCACCGTGTTTATTTTTTATTTCACCCCAGTATGTTGTCTCACAACCTCTCCATAGTATTATGTTCTTTTTCTGAATATTTTGTTTGGTTGCCCTCAGTAGATATAATACCGAAGCGAGCACAGGTCACACATGAAATCCATAAATAGCAGAATGTTTCATTTAGACATTGTTTTTTTGGCCAGGCTCCTTTTTGCTTCACATCCGATAATCAGATGATACGGGCTGTTGCTTGCTGTTTGCAGCTCTGTTCCCCTCATTCCTCAAGCGTACTTCCTCCTCCACCACCTCCTTGGCGTGCTGGCCAAACCCGACTGGACTGAAACCCGCACTCCTCAGGAGGCTGAACCACCTCCCCGCTGTGTGGCTCGACTCAAAGTGCTTGTCAGCGTGTGTATCTCATTCTCCTGCTGCTCTGTGTGTTTGCGTATCTGACAGCAGAACTGCCACTTACTGTGTTGTACTTGTCTTTGCCTTTGAGAAAGCTGCTACAGTATCTCAGAGTGTGGGTGTGTGAGTGTGCTTGTGGAACTAGGGTTCTGGCAAATCCAGCACCCACTTGACCGAATTATTTCCTGTTTTACTTAAATTCATCCAATTATTTCTTTAGTTGCTCTTTGCACCCCAAACCAGGGTTTTATCACAAAGCAGGTCAGTCCAATTTACACAGATAACGGTGACCATCGTTAGTCCGAGTTAGCTGACACTTAAAGTAGTGGGGTGACAAGAGATGGAAACTGATGTATTTTCAACAAAGATTTCTACGTACCCTTGTCCTGCATTCTTGCAATTTTTCTAATCACACTGTTAGTCGTAGGTATCGCCATGTTTACACATATACACTGTTTCCTTTTCAGTATCCAAGTGCATTTTCACATTAAGAGCAGTATCAGTGTTTCAAAGCTTGCATTTTACCTACTTTATGTTTACGTTTGGCCCATTGTTAAGAACTTAAAGTGGGTGCATTGTCATATTGTCTCGTATTTAAAGAGTTGCAACATTTTCACACTTGTGATTTCAGCTTTAAACCTAAAAAATTACAGTTGCCTGTGATATTTTATTTGGTTAGCCAACTCGTGGAGTATTGGGCGTTATGATTCAGCAAGGCTTGGGACACTTGTTTTGCTAATTTCACACTGCTTTGTGATACAATCTTGTGTAATGTGTGTAAATAACATGTAGGTGCTGTTATATGTGGTACATATTGTAAAAAGAAGTGCAAATCCATTGGGATGTCCATGTACAGTAACAATTCTGACATTAAAGAAAATACAAGCATTTATCTAAGTTGTCTTTGAGTTTTCTACCAGTTGCATTTGATGTTTCTTGACGGTCTTATTTTGATGCAGGCTAATCTTGTCTCCAAAGTGATGTTTCTAAGGATTATCTTGAGCCAGTCTCAAGAAAGGAAGCATGACGAGGAAAAATCTGAGAGTTTCTGCTCTTGTCTATTGCAGTGCCTGCTCAGTTCCTTAATCATCAATTTCTAGACTTGAAAGAACTTGATTTTCAGTTATTCTGTCATCGGTTGACAAGGACTGAAGAATAAAGAATCTACTGTGCTGTTCAACTTTGCCAACACATGAGGGCAACACAGACTAATTTGTTCTGTTTTCTCTTTTCCTTCTCTACAGAAGCTTATGCTGCTATACATACTGACAGGGACCTAAAATGCCACGGTAATAGATGGATAATGCATGCAAACAAGTGCTGTGTTTTGTTTGGCAGAGCTAATTTAATTGCCAACAAGATCATTTTATTTGCGTCTAAGAAGTGCTGATTTTAAGTATTATTTACGCATGGAGAGGCTTGCTAAAGGCCAAATCAAAATGATGAAACAATGAAATAAAATATCAGAGGGTTAAATAGGACCACTTATGACAAATAAGGGATACTAAGACACACAAACCATAATGACAAAATTATTCAAATTGTAGCATTTCATGTCATTCGAGGTGACTCAGTGCATTAGTGTGCAGTTGTAGTCACACCGATGAGTAATTAGAGGTAGCTATGTACTTCACCTAGGCAGTGGCATCTTTTAACGCTGAAAAATGAATGTGATTATGACAGACCTGGAGTGACATGGATATCAGACAGTTTTCAAAGCGTATGACCTCTGCCAAGAAGGTTGTGTTTTCAGTTTGTTTGTGTGTTAGTCAGACGGATATGTCGAAAAAGTATTTAAACAGACTTCAAGAAAATCTGCTGGAAGTCAAGATCATGTGCCCAGCAGGGACTTATCATGTTTGCATGAAATTAGCACCATCTAATCAAACCATCTAACCACAAAGCCTTGAAGCAAAATTAGTTTACTTTCCCCCCACATATCTGTCCAAACAGGCCACAACCATTTCCACCTACACAGATATTATCACAATCCTACAAATTTCATCCAATCAAATTTGGTACATAAAGCCTACCGGATCACTCAAACGTTATGACTTTGTTTTTTGATACCCCATACCCCTTTCCTGCAACTGTGTTGCCAAATGTTTGTTTGCTAATCCTATTTTTCCAAATGTATACAATCACCTCACAGCATTCCTGCAAAATGTGATGGCATTTCATCTTTATGATGCACGATGGCAATGTGATCACTTCATGTCACAAGTCTGACTCACTTGAAACTTTGAAAAAAGAACCAACCTCCATGTATGTCATTACGTGTATTTTCACACAGGTCTGGATCCCGATGCAGATTTAAAAAACCTTTTTAAATCTTAAAATAACACATTTTGAGCATTGTGCATGTATAGGCTTTCTGAGGGCTTTCTAGTTTTATGGTCCTGAATGGAAAGCCATTTTTCTGATTTAATGAGGGACTGTGCAGAAATTATTTGGGTGGGGAGGGGGTCTGAACCTCAGAAGGCCCTCCTCAATATTTCAAAATAATAAAACTGTACTATTTTTAGCCATTATTTACCAAAAGAGCCAAAGAATAAAGAATTTTAAACGTTACGCTCAACTTTAAACTTCAGTATCTTAATGGAACAATAATACAGCCACCGATGTGCACAGTAGAAGTGAAATGGAAAATAGGGCACATGAACTAAGTGCAATGCATAGAAATAAAATTGATATCCTGTGTGAGACAACAAATAAATAGAGATATTATAGAGATAGAGACCATACCCTGCTCTCCCCAAAAATTGAGACCACCCTCCCTTCAGCCAAAATAAAAATGACTCTTTTGCCTTCTTTTCTGGCCCCTCCTTGTCCCCAATTAACTTTCCTTCGGGTTCTAAAATAAGCCAAAAATTGTCTTTCCCCTTTTATAGCAGAAGTCTTGGCTGGTTTTCGGTTCGATGTCCCTCCCTGATCTGACAGCTGGCTTGACCTCAGTGCCAGCAGACACACAACAGCTCTTGGAAATTATAGCACTGCTATCTCTCTTCACTATATCACTGCCAAAGAACCACCAGACCTAAAGACAGCCATAAAGGAGGTGCCACCGCCTTTGATGTGCTAGAGGAAAGCTCCACAGTACTTTTGGGTCAACTATTTGGCTCGCCCAAGTGAATGCCATAGTTAGATCTCCTGACTCTACCCGTTCATCACCACAGAGGAGGATAAAGGACTGCACCGTCTATTCACCACATCCAGCGATCTGTTATTTCCTTCCCCTGTTAACACTGCACGGTTGTTTTTGTTTCATCATGTATCTGAATGCTCTAAAGGCTGCTATTTGATGGAACCATGGAAGAGGAGCAGAGCTGACCGCAAGCTGTTTCACACTTCAAAAGAAGCACTGTGCATGTGTGTGTGAGGGAGAGAGAAAGAGACATGACGAGAAGCAACAAGTGTCTGAATGTTCCAGAAAACCCCTTCGAAGATGGCCATCTGGGCGGCGCTGGTATCAGCTCACACACACACACACACACACACACACACACACGCACATATATAGGTGTCTCCTAGGATGCTGTCTGGTCTGAAAGAGAGAGTTGGTGGTGTTTAGTGAACCATTACGGACACACACACATACATACACACAAACGTCCATTCCGTCATAGCAATTGTGTGCCTGTGTGTCCCTGACCATTCGGGAGCCTTCAATTGCAGACAGCTGGCGATCAATGATGCACTAGTTATCCCTCGTGTGATGTGCGGATGTGCAATGACGTACACAGCATAAACACAATGGGAAATGGTAATTGCTGCACCAGGTTGTGCTAATTGATAGAGGACAGCATGCTTATACACTCACATACACACAAACACATTAACACATTAGCACATGCACATAAACAGAAGCCAATCAGGCAGACTGAGAATGTGTCCCCGGAGAGATAGAGCAGCCGGAGAGCAGGGAGATGGAGAGGTGGTGGAGGAGACAGGGAAGGAGGAGAGGGTGAGGATGAGAGGTTAAACGCTCCCCAGAGACGGCTGCTAGTCAGGGCTCTTAGTTTTTTGCGCATAGGCTATGGTAGGTAAGCAGTGCGTGGCGTGCATGAAAACACAAGGTCTGAGAGATTGTCTCCTATTTTGGGGTCTGCTATGTTTTTGTGAATGTTCCTCCTCTTCTAAAGGAGCCCACCACCCCTCCCTCCCTCCCTCCTTTTCTCTCAAACATAAGCATGCTTGCACACATGCACACAAACACCAGATCTTCAGAGCTCCCTGCGCACCAGCATGTCCCTGTCTTCCACAAATGCCATGAAAAAAGCTGATCACCATAGCAACACGTTTTATATATCTTCCAGCAATATTTATCCAACCCAGAGAGGAGGGGTTGTGATGGTGGAGGGTGGATGGAGAGGGGAGTAGAGGTGGTGGTGGTGATGGCGGTGTGTGTGTGTGTGTGTGTGTGTGTGTGTGTGTGTGAGGGGGGTTCGTGATGCAACTCCTCAAATCAAACGGTCATTATAGCAGAGGGGTTGCGGTTCAGGCAGGTGGCCACAGGGCGGCAGCAGCATCCAGCGTAGCAGGACAGAAGCGGTGCCAGGCATCGTCACTTCAAGACCAGTGTGCCACGCAGAGCCAGAGAACAGTACACCTTCTTGTTTCACTTTTTATTAGAAGGTGTGCCGAGGAGTGAAATTGGCTTTTCTGGTTTGAACGTCAGTCTGTGTGCACATGCACTGGACTAGACAAGAAAAGGCTCAAAAAGAGGAAGCACTCCCAGTGTGTCCTCAAAAGCAACACCTACCAGTGGGATGCTGGGCACGCATTAAAAATAAAAAAATGATTGAAGAAGAGAAGAGAATAAGAAGAAGAAAATAAAATGAATGGTGGGGCAGAAAGAGAGCAGGACTGATTGCAAGGTCCCCCTCCTCCCCAAGCATAAGGATTAGATGTTGTGCTGCTGGCTGCAGATGGGTTTGGGCTTGATTCTGTATGCGTGTGCACAGTGTGTAATGTGTCAGAGTGTGTGTGTGTGTGTGTGTGGGTTTATTTTTTGGGCTCAGGAAACAGGTTAAGCAAGGGGGGGTGGGGGGGAGAGAAGAGAAGAAAAGGAGGGAGAGGGGAGTGAGGAGGAGGGAGGATGATGAGAGGAGGGAACAGGATGAAAGGATGTAGGTGAGTCTAGGAGGAGAGGAGGCCTAAATCCTCAGTGAGCTCTTGGGAGACAGCAAGGAGAGACATGGAGAGACTAATGATGTGAGAAAAGGGGAAATGAAGAAAGACAAGAGGAAAACAGGAAGAGACTGACAGAGAGTGTGTGTGTGTGTGTGTGTGTGTGAGCGAGAGACATATAGACGGGGGGG
>CM022472.1:7617884-7675277 GCA_011952105.1 Coreoperca whiteheadi | reverse complement strand
AAACTTAATGAAGAGGTTGGAGTGGAGTGACGGTGTGCAGTCGTGTGCCAGCAGAGTGAAGAGGAGGGGGCTCAGCACACATCCTTGGGGGGCCCCAGTGTTCAGTGTGATGATGCTGGATGTGTTGCTGCCGACACGTACTGCCTGAGGTCTTCCAGTCAGAAAGTCCAACAGCCAGTTGCACAGCGAAGTGTTGAGCCCCAGCTCGACCAGTTTGTGAATGAGCTGTTGAGGGATGATTGTGTTGAATGCTGAACTGAAGTCTATGAACAGCATTCTGACGTATGAGTCTTTTTTCTCTAGATGTGTGAGTGCTGAGTGGAGGGTAGTTGAGATGGCATCATCGGTCGACCGGCTGGACCGATATGCAAACTGGAATGGGTCCAGGGAGGGGGGGAGGGCAGACTTGATGTGGTGCATGACTAGCCGTTCGAAGCACTTCATGAGGATGGGAGTAAGTGCAACAGGACGGTAGTCATTGAAGCAGGATGGAGATGGCTTCGTCGGGACTGGAATGATGGTGGTAGCTTTGAAGCATGTGGGAACAACAGCCTGACTAAGTGATATGTTGAAAATGTCTGTGAAGACCTCAGTGAGTTCTGCTGCACAGTCTCTCAGTACACGCCCAGGAATGTTGTCAGGACCCGGAGCTTTGCGTGCATTGATCCTGCTGAAGGATCTTCTCACGCTGTCCGGGGTCAGCATCATCACCTGGCCGCTGGGAGGAGGTGGAGTCTTCTGTGCAGTGGAGCTGTTTTGTGCCTCAAAGCGAGCGAAGAAGGCGTTCAGCTCGTTCAGCAGAGAGATGTTGCTGTCACTGTGGGGGTTTGTAGTCCGTAATGGTCTGTATCCCCTGCCACAGGCTCCGAGTGTCTCTGCTGTCACTGAAACGATGGGCTATCCTCCTGGAGTACTGTCTCTTAGCCTCTCTGATGCCGCGGGATAGGTTGGCCCTGGCTGTTCTCAGGAAAAAGATGAAGTTTACAATGCATTTTGTTACCAAACAATGAGGACTGTGGATTTTGTCCCCCATCTCTTATATTAGTCACTGGGTTGCAATCACTTTTTTGGCGGGTGTGGACAGGAGGAGTGATAACAGTGAGCAATAACGTTCGGCACACATGTCGCCAGGTGACTATTGTGTTGAGAAAGACATGAAAAAATCAGAAACTAACAGTCAGTCAGTCATTTTCTACCACTTGTTCCCGTTAGAGGTCGCAGGTGACTGGAGCCTATGCCGGTGACTTTGGGCCTTAGGCGGGGTACACCCTGGACAGTGGCCAACTCGTCGCAGGGCTGACACAGAGACAGACAACCATTCAGAAACTAACATGCTTTATCAATATTGATTTTAGGAACATTTCCTTTTGTCTGGCAGTCATGGATGGTGGTCCCCATTTTCAAAAAGAGGACTGGAGTCCAACTATTGAGATTTCACAGTGCTGAAGGTTGGTACAGTATGTTGTCAAAAAGAACAAGTGTGCACTACAAGTCATCCTCCACATGGGAAAAGCTTATGTTTTGAATCAGCAACCTTTTTTGGTAAATCTTTCATAGGCCAATATGAGAACCAGCGACTGATTGATGAGCCAGTTATTCAGTTGCTGCAGGATGCAGGTCTATAGCCAATAGTGTGAACTGTGATTGAACCAATTCATTTTGTATTCTTAGGAGGGCAGTAATGTGCCCAGTTGCGTCTCAACTGACAAAAGTCTTGGGGGAGGCGAGAACCAAGATGCTATGAATATGAGCTGTGCAAGCTTAATACAAAAAACATTAAATGAACGTGTTGGAAAAATCTGTCCGCTGACTCTGTAAAACTGAGCAGATTCAGTTACACATATTCCTTTTCTGAATGTATATCGCCTCTTCATTGCTACCAACACAAGTCATTTTTGGAGGAAATTTATGCAGTGAACACGGCCAGTGGAGGAAGTCTGAGGAATGTGGAGAGTTTTTACACCTGTGCACACCTGGACAATCCCTGCAGAAGGCAGCTGTGTCTGTCAGTTTGTGGTGTTAGTTTCAGAAAGTGACAAAAATTGGGTGATGCAGACCCTCCTGCCCGAAAACTCTTTTGTGGTACATTTTGACCTTCAGCCTCCCGGGGAAAGCCTTATACTGCGGTGTTATAAAGAAGACTACACTCAACTGTTGATCTTCAGACTCAGGAGCAACTACGCTGACTCTGTTCTGACCACAGAGCAGTGGACCAACAGCTTCAGGGAGTTTGATAATCCTGTGTAAATGTGTTTTGTGGATTTTGAAACAGCTTAGCCCTGTTTTCCCTGAGGTATCCCATCAGAGATGCTGCAGGAGTGTGAGGTGCCAGGGTCACTGCTATGAGCTTTCAGTCCTTTTACCCTCAGAGAGAGAAAGCTGTGTTCACGCTCCTGGCATCAAGTCAACCCTAAACCTAGGAATCCCACAGGAGCATCTGGAAGAAGTGGGAGGAAGTTTCCTGGGGAAGTTGTTAGGAGGAAGTCATGCAGTCTGCTCTGACCTGGATAAATGTCGAGGAAGTGGATGGGTGGATGCATGGAAAATTCATTTTACAGCCACATAATGAGGTTTTCTCAATTATCTAACTCTCAGCTATCTACTCAGCGAAGTCAGACTTCTTTGATTCACAATAATTTAAAATACAATTCTATGTTTCCAAATGTGTACACATATAAAAGGACCTTTTATAGATATAAAGTACCTGCTGGGATGCAGTCATTTCTTGGCTCTAAAACAATGTCTGAACCTGTGCTCCGTGTGTTGTTTTTGGGAGTCCACCTTCAATTACTATCTAATGGTTAAACAAAGGCTTTTTGTGCTGCTGCTTGAATTATGAATTCAGAACACATTAGTGAGTATCACAATGCGGCATTATAGTTGATGATCTCCTAATTTAAAGCTAATGTTTCTGACCTCAAAGCCCGTCCACCTTGCAAAGAGAAACCTCACTGATAAAGGACAGGAGCTCCTTGGCTTTCACGCTCTGATGAAAATGATCCTTAAAGTAATGTAAGACTTTAATATAAGTGTACGTGACTTATCTGTAATTCATGCATTAGTAAGTGCAAGACTCAGCATGAATTAATGTGTGAATAAATGCATAACATATGAACTCATGAAGGTCCATGCCAACTAGAGAGTGTGATGCGTTGGCACATAAAAACACAACTAAAGATCATTAACTAACACATGTAACTGATAGATTAATGAACCTGTTGGTTCAAATGAGCCCTCAGCATTACTTCACAGTGGCTCGAGTCCAAATGAGGACATGGGTCACTTGTTTTGCTTTTGGTTTTAAGACATCATATTTGCGACTCAAGTCTGATTTAAGTCTGACTTATCTACGTAATGACTGATACGGATATGAACATCAAGTAACTCAATTCCCCTCTGAGGCTACAGCTGTTCTTCTCGGTCATCTCCCACGACACACGGCACAAACACTCAAACACCTCGTCTCTGGATCCAGTGTAAAATGCAAAAGAATATTTCAAAGATTTCATTATGTATAAATGGTAATGAAATAATAATAGGGCTGAAACTAACCAGCTTTTTTCTTTATCAATTAATTCACTTTTGAAATTAACTGATCAATCTTTTGGTCAACAAAATGTAAGAAAATATTGAAAAATGGCCATGGCACTTTCGAAGAGCCTAATGTGCCCAAGAGTCTTCAGATTGCTCGTTTGGTCCAAAAACCCAAATTATTAAATGTACAATATTATAAAACAGAGAGAAGCAGAAAAGACTGTTTGGCATTTTTTCTTTCTAATTGTTTTAGCACTAAATAATAATAATAATGGATACAAAATACTGGGGTACTTAAGGGCAGAATCATTTGTGATTTTTAATCACTGGTGAAATGTACCATATTGCTTTTTTATTCAATTTTGTGTCATTACGATTTGAACTTAAAGGATGAGGCTGGCATTAATCTACATTGTAATTTCTATGTAGTTTAAGTCTGATATAACTTATTCCTCTGTGCTGTTGAGCTCCATTGACGTTTAAAACAACTATTAAAAACATAATTGAGTCACATCGTTGTGCTGTGCGACACAGTAATCTTGAGTCATTCCTACAGTACATACACCGTCCTGCTTCTCTAAATACCAGAGCATCAAATGTGTTTTAATCCGCAAATGAAAATAGTTCCTAACAAATGCACAACAGACCTACGGTCTTCATGGGATTTGTTGACAATAAACAAAATACAGAATAAGCCATATCCTTTTAAATTTAGCAGTTTTGTATTAGCAACAACCAAAAGAGCTGTCACAAGGTGGAGGAATGTGGTATGAAGTGGACCTCCCTAACATAGATAGTGGCTGAAGATTGTTGGGGAGATTTAGGATATGGAGAGACTCCTGTATGTTTGAAGAAAAATGAAAGAAGGGGACTGTTACAAAACCCATCACAACATACTCACATGACTGTATAAAGAATTAGAAGACCGAGGAACATTCAGTTTTATTTTAAAAGATCTGGTCACTGAACACTTTTTGTGTCAAAGCAAAAATGATTCACAGTTTGGACCACATAGACTGTTGTGGTGCTAACTGTGTGAAGCGAACTCAGTATTAGCAAAAAAGCTGTAATTCGTGCTGAGTCATGCGTTCATTAATTACTGATGATAAGTTAAGTACACTTATAAGTGTTACCAAAAACACAGTTACACCTGTGCTACACGGTGTTTCACTTTCAAGTTTTCTCAATTTTGGTCATGCTCCTTCTTGACAAAAAAATCTGCTTTCATGACAAAATGCCCAAAAGTTGTGTGAGTGTGTTTTCACAGTGAGATCACCTAATGTTACTTTCAGTGTGTGACAAGTGTGCGGTCCAACTGTCAGCTTAAGTTAAAGCCTGAATTTCAGGCCAGTCTGTATATGAATGTGGGTGTGTGTGTGTGTGTGTGGAGGCGCTACGATGCTGCCTCTGAGTCCACTGGAGTGCAGAGTCTATTAGGCTTTTCTGAGAGCTGTCATATGCACGCAAACAACACACACACACACAGTGTGAGTACCCTTTCCACAGGTGCAGAACACTTTTAAACAGTGTCTCCCTCTCCGTCTCCCTGCTGTAGACCCCTAAGATGGAGGTCATTACTGTCACTGACGTCAGCAGAGTGCCAGTGGAATGGCGACAGCGTTTCTGCTGCTGTTTCAGGTATCTGACTGACTTTTATGTGATCAAATGAAACCTGACATATTAAAAAAAGGAGGTTGACAGCCGGAGAGCCGAGGGGGCACTAATATCTTGTAGAATTCAAATCTTAGTCCGTGCCGTCACACCTCTTACAATTCTAATTTGATGGCTGCCACCATTCACTATCCCTCTTATTCCCTACCTTCTTTTCATTCTCTTCTCTGTTCAGCAGTTACTCTATCTCTTTCTTCTGCTCTCTGTATCTCTTTCTTTCTCTCTCCTCCTCCCACGCGCGCCCCCTCACCTCTTTTCTCTCGCCGTTTGATCAGCGGAGCAGCATCTCAGCAGTATTTAAGGAAAGAGAAGGCTCCCCTGCTTTATTCTCTTTCTCTTACCCCTCTGCCTCACATCTCTCTGTGCTCTCATTTGCTCCTCTCCCCTATTTTCTTCTCACTTTAATATTCCTTCTTCACTTCTCTTTCACACAGTCTTCACGACGCAGGCTTTAACACAGTAACAACAATGCACGTATACGTGTCTGCGTGAGTGTGTGTGTGTGTGTCTTTAAGTGTGTGAACAGAGAGGGTACAGTAGTAGTGTTCAATTACACAGCAGGAGAGTTGCCTCTGAGTCACTCAAACTAATCTGGCCTGAAGGTGCAGCTCCAGAGACCTGCGATGTTTGTGTGTGTGTTTGTGTTTATGTACAGGGTGTGTCGTAATTATTAGTTATTATTATGATCTCATCATTATTTAATATGATGTTCAAAGAATGAATTAAAAAAGGGAATTTTACTCATACAATTGGAAGTTGGAGTAGTAGGGTGAGAATTAGAGACTAAAGGCATCAGAATACTCCATAAGACCTTCTTATCGGTGGATTGAATATCTTCAGAAACCCCCGTCCCCCACACCTTTCAGACGTTGGAATGGGGGGGGGCTATGTCCAACCATTTCTGTAACTTTCTGAAACCAACAATCTGACATTTACACCCACTTCAGGCTGTAATGGCCACCTATGCTCAGGTGAGAAAGTAAGCTGGGTTTGAACTTCTCTATCTAGCTCTCATTTGTTCCCAAACTCTTTGTGGTGCTTGTCGTGTGAACAACAATGCGACACTGTGAATGTCTTCCACATTGTTAGAATATATACACCAAGGTCCACAGGTCCTTCTCAGAGCTGCTGACTGAGAAGCCTAACATCTCCAATTTAAGGCTGGACATTATGTCTCAAAGCCACTAAGTAAGTGTGGGCGGGGCAGCGTCCTTCCAAGAGTGAGCCATAGGCGACCATGCGGCGCTCTGGAGATGTCAGATGAGGATCGTCTCCATCAGTAATGCTAAACAGAGCTACCAGAGGGTCCGGGTCTAGATTCCGCTTTAAGATGTTAAATAGGGTATGACAGACGTCTTTCCAGAATTTTTTGTAAGTGAAGGCACAACCAAGACATCTGGAGAAGGGTATCGTCATTGTTTTTGCATTTATCGCAAGTGGGGGTGATATCAGGGTAGGTACTTGACAATTTAACCTTGGACATGTGGGCCCTATAAACTACCTTAAATTGCACTAGGTGAGAGACTGTCTGAATATTTTAACTGAAAATCTGAATGTTAAGGAGTTTCGTTGTACTCTATGTGTTCATATTTTAAATAGTATGAAACAGTTTGTTGTCACCTGAATGTTGTTTGTTATACAGTACACTGTGGTTGGCTGTAAAGTGTGTATGTAGGGTTTAGTATAAGCAGCTTGTTGGGAATTTGTTTCTCAGGGCTGAATCCCAACATTGAGGCTCAGAAGACGTTACACAAGACAAAATTGTTCATTGGATGCGACAACTACTCTCACCAAGCTCAGGAAAGCCGCCTGACAGCCTCACACACCTCATCAAATATTTAATGCAAACTATGTTTCATGCATGGCTGTTTGCGTGTGCTATACGTCGCTCTTTGTGTGTGTGTTTGTGTGAGAGGGAGAGTTTTGTGCAGTTGAACAATTCTTGATAAGAGCAATACACCGGCAGGAGATAGCAGTGCATCCTCTCACTCTGCCTGTCAGACACACACACACACACACAGACGAGGCCTCCAGAGTTCAGCTGGCTCTGCCCATTGCCGTGGGCAGTGAGCCTTTGTGGGGCACTGCATTGTGGGTATTGTTAGACACCGAGGCCATAAAGAGCATGGAAGATGAAGCGAGAAGAAGAGAAAGATTGCGTGAGAGTGACTGACAACACAGATGTAAAGAGACAGAAGAAATGTACTGACTGTAAACCAAAATAAATGTAATGTATTGTAAAAGTTTGTTTTTTTACTATTTGTTTTATTTAGGTAAGGGATAACCTTTAAAAATTGTGCTTTAAACTATTTCCTACCATGACCACATAAAATAATTGTTTCTGATTGGCTGTCAGCTGTTCGTTTGGCCCAGCACTGACCGGCGGCTGTTTCTTCAGAGGACAGCTCATATTACGCAGCACATTTATGCCCTGATTTTGGCTTGAGTGACAGTTTTGCTTGTTTGAACGCTCACACTGAAGAACTGGCGAGTGTGAAAGCAGGAAGGTGACGAAGCTCCACAATGACCTGCTGCTGATCAGGGAATCCAGAATCATCCAGTGATCTCGGGTCCTTAAATCATCATAAATAATAAATCATGTTTCAGGACAGTTCAAAAAGAAACAGGCAGTCATTGTTAGAGAATACTTTGACTTTGATGTACATTATTACTAAACCTAGCACTATTTCAAGTGAAGGACAAGAGGGAATGCTAATGTGAGAAACTGGATAAAGGACACAAAAAGAGTTGCCTGCCTCTCTTAGTTAGGCTGTATGATTGTTTTGATAAACAATCATTACGTTTCTTAGGAAAAAAATTAGTAATCATAGGTCCTAAATTATATGTAACAACTGTACATGTAGTATTATTATTATTATACAGTATATTATTTAAAATAATAATCAGCTTCATGCACAAAATGCAGCTCAAAGGGCTTTACAAAACATTAAACATAAAGAGCATAAAACTTGAACAACACATAGTTTGTATTTTAAAATATTTAAATATGAATATAAGAAAACATTATATTATTGGTCCACGATGCTGCTTCAAGGCAATATTGACCGGGTCCAGTAGGTCGATTCACATCACACCAATCTTAGCATCTTTACGTTTGTTTTCACATATAGAGCCCTGCATGGTCAGGCACCTGAGTACATCTCTGACCTGCTCCACCCTTATGTAACCAGTAGGTCACTCAGCTCTTCCAACCAGAAATAACTGGTTGTCCGTCGAGCCCGCTGTCTCTGTAGACGCCTTTAAAAAGCAGCTGAAGACTCCCCTATTCAAACAGGCCTTTGTCTCGCCTCGTGCTGTCTACTGTTTGTAATCTTGTGTGTTTTTATGGTTGTTGCTCATGTTTTCATTTTATTGTTTCTTATGGTGCTACAGCCTATGTTTTACTGTTGTTTCTCTTACTGTTTTTATGGTCGTAATTTTGAGTAATTTTACTATTGTGAAGCACTTTGTGACCCTGTTCTGTGAAAGGTACTATGCTAAATAAACTTTATTTACACTCCTATATCACTGCCAACAGCTCCTGGTTACACATATCAGAATAACTCTCTTTTGATGAGAGGTACTCAAAGAAAAATGCACCAGGATGTAGTTTGTTGCTAATGGCAAGGTTGTAAGAAAGACTAATCCCTTTCATCTCTGTCATGTTCATCTCCACAACAAAGAGCAGCAAGGGATATGTTTGAGTCAGAAGTGGAGTCTGAACTGAATTTCTTGAAGGTCTGCTCTACCTTTTTGGTCTAGAGGAAGACTGATGTGGTTTCTTGGGTGTCAGTGTTTATTGGAGCAGAAACCAAAGTTACGCTGTACAAGTAAAATATGGTAAAAATGAACAAATTCCATCTGTTTCGCCATAGTGGGTTGAGGCCACAGAAGGATCACTTGAAATGTGCTTTGGTTAATCTGTATATTTTCCCTGTGGTAATTAAGCCAATTTAGGGAAGCTCTAAACCATAGAAAGGACATAGCATTGTTTTCCAGCAGTCTCTTGGACATGATAATGACAAACACCTTGTTAATATACTCCTCCATGCAGTCAGTGGAAATGAGTTCCAACCATTAAAATGACAGGTCAAATGTACGATGTCGATTGCACAATCACGTGATGAAGTGGAAGAGTGGTCAGCCATCTCACAGCCTCTCCTGTTTATTGAGAGGTTCCTGATTTGCATCGGCCTCTCTGCTGGCTGGGGTTCCTCCTTTTTCTCACAGCTACAGTGTCCCACTGAGCCAGGTGTCAACCCAAATGGCACACATAATCAACAACACTAGGTGGTCTTTTAACTCACATGTCACCAGCTTCTTTATGCTTTTAGCGAACCCCTGGGGAAATGTATTCAGCAGGACTGCCAGGGAGCAGAACACAGCTTTAAATAACTACAGTCCCTTTTTGTTGGTATACAGCATGAAATCACGTACCATTCTTGCATCAAGTCAATGGATTTGTGTTCCTCAACAGCTGTGGCTCTCACCAGAGCTGACCACTCAACGATAACAAAACAGAACATTGCATGTCTTGGAAAGGATTTGGATCGCTGAGCCCTGAATGCTAGTTCACATTGTACTTGTACCAAGAAAGTCAGGCAGAAACCTACAGTCTCTTTGTATCCCAGTGGGGATTAGGAGAGTGGCCTCTAGCGCTTGAGCCAACTGACTTAGTGCCTGCCGCGGAAAGCGAAAGAAAAGGAGAAGTAGACTGGATGAAGCTATAGTAATGTTGGTCTGTCAGACCATGAGGGGTTGCCATTGTTGTTTGTTTAGGTCTCGACAACTATTAGATGGATTGCCAAGACATCGGGCACACACATTCACAGTACCCAGATGATGAATCCTACTGACTTTGCTGATTCCCTGACCTATAGCGGCATCATTGGGTCATACATTTTCCAATACTTTGGTTTACCTGCAAAATATCTGCAAAACTAACGATATTCCCCTCAGCCTCAGCTGTACTTTGTGTTTAGTGCTAATTAGCAAAACTTAGCACGCTAAGACACTGTGTCACTGCTAACATTGTCACTGTGAGCATGTTAGCATGCTGATGTTAGCATTTACCTCAAAGCTAAAAGCTTGAAGCCTCAAGCCTAGTGTGGGTGTAGAGTCTTAGTCTTGTTTCCTATACCCATACATTGAGAGCAATTTGACTTGCAGTGTCTTGCACAAGGTTTCTTTGACATGTGGACAGGAGGATCTAGGGATTGAATCACCAACCCTATGACTAACAGCCAACCTGCTCTAGCTCCTGATGTACAGCCTTCCTGGCAAGGACCGGAGAACAGAGAGGGGAATGATAATGGTCAGAACGTTTTACAAACCTTTTCATTTGTTGCTAAGAAAATACTAAACTAGACCAGGCAACCACTAAAACAGTGGCACAAAACAACAGACTGATAGAAAATTACAACTAAATTGTCCTATTACTAAGCCACCACAGGAACAGCACAGTACAGATCAGCACACACCTCGATCACAAACAGCAACATTGTTGCCTGACTTTGAAAAATTTCAGTTTCAATTTGAAAAAGTCTCAGCAAACAATGAAGCTCCCACAATTTGTATATCCCAGCAGACAGACACAAATAATGTCTCAGTGATTGAGTAAGAAAGATCTGACACAGGCTGAGTGCTGCAGATCAGCAGACATTACAGTCAGCATGAAACTCTTCAAACACCTTGGACAGCTCCTACACCGCTGACATGTGACACAATCAGCACCACGGACAGAGACACACCAGCACAACAGAGCTGTGCTGTGGGAAATAAAGCCAAAAATATGTTGCCTTTATATCCGAACTCTTCAGAAACATTAAACTGAACAACACTTGGATTTCTTTCATTTATTTACAGCAACAAACACTTAGGGTGAAAGTGGGGAAAAAGGTCAAAGGATGTATTTTGTTTTAGTTGCCACAGTTGAAGGAATTAAAGCGTAAACCCATATCCAGCGTATGCAGCCAGTGGGGAACATGTATCAGGCCCAGTGGTAAGCTTCCTTTTAAGAAAGAAGAAATACTTTGTACTCCATGCCTCCTGTTGAGGCTCCAGTTTGGCTTTTACTCCTGGTTTGAACATAATTCAATACAAGTTTGTACAAGGATTATTCTTATATTGTGGACTTACAGGCTTTTCCTGTCCATGTGATGCACTAAAAAAACAAGTCAAAGCAGCAGGGTTCCCCTCAACTGCATAAATAACTCAATTTTTCATCAACATCTATGTGGTTACAACTAGATAATTTATGGCCTCAGTCAACAGTGCTGAAAGGTCGGTTTACTCAGCTGAAAAACACGTTTGACACTGACAAGTACTTTAACAAATTCTTAACTCAATTTTATTTTCTAACTTTAAGAAAAAACACAGTGTGAGTTTCAAAACAAGTCCATCAAAATTAAACAAGACAGACAACTATTTTCCAATAAAGCAAGCTTAGTTATCTGCTTTTAACAGGGTGGTATCTGAGGTTGTTTATATATAGTTTAAATTGCCATAAACATTGAAGTATACGCTTATTATCCAAGTTATATTGTAATGTGTATTTTCATTAGTTTTAGTCCTTATTGTATTATTATTGACTTCTTATGTTTGACTGGAGTTGGTTTGTTGGTATGACATCGCCTAGTCATCTGGACTCTGGCATCTTAGGTAACTTCACATCAAGGACCACAAAGAAAACTATGTCTCGTACTTTATTGTGTCATCCTTGACACATTGAATTATAAGTCAAATCAACTGAACTAAACTAAAGCTTTTGCCCTCATCCTCTCTCACCCAGGAAACTTAGATGAAAAGTGATTTACCTTCTCTGGGCTCAAAATTATTCTTGCATCTTTGATTTTTTTTAATTCTGCAAGCAGATGACAAGAACACTTAACATTATTGTTGATGGTCACGCTGATCACTCACAAGGTAATGTTGTAAACAAGAGTATTTGAAGAGATGAAACTGCTGGTTATTTATAGGCAGAGCTCTGACAAATTACTGTTTCCAGGATGTAATGAGTAAAGCAACAAGATTTAAAATTAATGCCATCATTTATAGTGAGCAATGGCTAATATATTACCTTTTTATGAATGCCAAACGCAATACATTCAATAACAAATACACCAAAAACAAATAGCACAATGAAACTGATGAATATTGGAACATGGTTTCATATGTAATCATTCATTTCAGTCACTCGCATGCACAAGCTGCCCTTGTCTGTCTGTCATGGGGCATTATGGTTGGGGGAGGTGGGTGATGCTGAGGGGATGATGCCCAGCGGCGAGCACTTTCCCCCCAGGGAGGGCTGAGTGCCTCTCTCTCTCCCGCCTGGAGCTTCATCATTTATAGACGAGACAAAATAAAACAAACACAACAAAACGGCGTGAAGTCTGAGAGCTGCGGCTCTCACATCTTACACACTCTCACACACAGAGAGGGTAGCTGGAGATGCACACGGCGCAGGGTTTGTCCAACTCCTTGTTCCTGCCTCCCAGCATCCCTCAGTAAGCAGCAATCAGGTGGAAACCCTCTATTAGAATAACAACAATGCTACACACTGTGTATGTGTGCGTCAGACTGGATGTAACATTAATGGTGTGATTAGCCAGGTTATTAAAGCTAAATTTACTCTAAATGCTGTGTCTATTTCTGTACCTGGAAGTACCCTGATTAGCATATAGCTATTAGCGTAAGCATAGCCTGGCAGAGCTATTAATGTGTGCGAGAGAGAGAGCGAGAAAAAGAGGAGGTGAGGCAGGGACTAGTTGTCATCAGTCACGCATGACATCTCTCCACTGTGTGCTTATTTGAGATTTAGAGCTTTCTACCGTGGAAGCCATGTTGCCTTTGTTGCTCAAACTGAGCTGACTGACAGAGACCGTGGCGTCAATCAAGCATCATCTGTCAGGGTTTACTAAAGCCACCAGAAAGTCCACCATCAGAGATATGAAAGGAGCCGTTTAGCCCTGGATATTAAAGGCGTACTCCAGTGATTTAGTATTTGAGGACTCGCAAGGCACAGCTTAAAGACAGGATGGTTAAAAGTGAAAGCAGCAGAGACTGATTCTGTGTTTCAGTACTCCAAGCTCCATTTAGGAGGAGGTATTAGCAGAAATGGAATATAAGATTTATAAGTATGTTTTCATTAGTGTTCAATCACCTGAAAATAACAATCGTTGTGTTTTCATGACCTTAGAATAAGCCGTTTATATCTACAGACGGAGAGGGTCCCCTTCCACGGAGGCCATATTTCTACAGTAGCCCAGAATGGACAAACCAAACACTGGCTCTAGATGGGTCCGCGTGATACAACTGTTTGCAAATGCTGAGTAGAACTTCTCATGGCAAATAAACCCACTTTCATGTGTAAAATTGGTGGATTGCAAGTTTAACAGCTTATAAACATTTCCAGCTGCAGACGTGATGCGTATCAGTAGCGTTGGACAGTAACGCATCTTGCTAATACTTAAGCTTACATTCAGGAATCAATGGACCCTGGACCTTCACTGCGAGGACAGGACTTCAGGAGAGCTGCATGCTACTGTAAGCTACCTAGTTGATGGTCAGGAAATTTGTGATGTGCGAGTCATGAGTGAATCATTCGAAACTAACAACTCTTTTTACCGACTCGGGAGTCACAAGGCCTCATCTCCACTAACTCGCTCACTGACTCAGCTGGAAGAGCTGCATGATTCAATGACTTTATTTCATTCGAGTTTGCGGAGGGCTAAACTGGAAGTTAGCTGGCTCGGCCGGTGGAAGTCTCCGGTGTCTGTGGTCTATGGGCGACTTGATACACTGTGTATAAAGCTGTCCCGTCAATCCAACATCTGTCAACATTTACGAAAACCTGCAGAAAGTCCACCATTGGAGCTGTGAAAGGAGCTGTTTCGCCCTGATTCAGACGCCCAGAACAAAACATCTTTTTTGACCATATATCAGTCCTGAAAGCAAAAGCAAAATCAAAACTGCCCGTCCCTCCCACCCTTCTTCTCCTGTCGGATGGATGACGTTGACGGTAAAATGCTGTCAATCCCCATCAAATCAGTGTGAACATGGACTTACACACACACACACACACACACACACACACACACACACACACACACACACACACACACAGAGGCTTGAATGTCAACATGTTGAGTAAAATTGAAACTGTTTTTTTCTCCTTCCTCAAGCCCACGATATCCAGGGAAAATGAGAAAACATTTTCACACTCAAACACACACACACACACACACACACACACACACACACACACACACACACACACACACACACACACACACACACACACACACACACACACACGCACAGAGACTCTCACACACTCTTTTACACAAAGTGAGTGCTGACCGCTGGAGGCTGAGAATAGATGTTCCAAGTTGGATGCAGTTGATGTAACTATTATTTCTCCTCTTTCTGCTCTACTCTCCCCTGGTTTATGTTACACCTATCTCGTCTTCTCTCCCTCCTCCTCCTCTGCTGCTGCTGCTCTCTCATTTCTATTCATCTCCTCTCGCTCACTCTTCTTCCTCCCCTTTCCTCCCCTCTGACTAGGCTCAACTCACTCCAGTATTTTTAGTATTTGTGAGTAGGCGTCGCCAGGTCCTTATGAATTTTCATGGGTTTGTTTAGTGTGTAGGCTGACACGCTGCTCTCTCTCTCTCTCTCTCTCTCTCTCTCTCTCTCTCTCCCTCTTCTTCTATCTATCTAGCTCTCTCACACATACAGTTGCAAATGTTTAAAAACACAAGTGTACATGCAAACACACACGTGCTAAGTGTGTAGGCCGACTGCTGGTTAATGAGGATGTTTGAAGTCTTGGGGAGAGCCAACAGCCTACAGCGGGCCTGTCAAAATCAGCGCTATCACCCTCATCGTCCTCCATCATCCTCTGCTCCATCTCTTCTTCTCTCTCTCTGATTTATGCCTCTTGTTTTCCTCCAGACTCTTCTCCAGCCGCAGGGGTTGCTCAGATGGAGACGTTCCCTAATCCAGGAAATTAATTATCTTAATTTATCTGCTTAACCTCACACCCGTACAGCGTGGCTGTATGTGGTAGAATGGCCAATCTGATGTGTGTGTAGCCTTGGGATAATGTCTGTGCATCTACAGGAATATGCACATGTATGTATGAGTGTGTAATGGGCTGTATGTTACTGCAGGGGTACAAGGAACATGTATTCTGCTCCTGTGTGTTAGAGTAATTGCATTACAGCCTGACATGTGGGGCAGCTCAATTCTATTAATTAAATAAGAGGCAGGGGCTTGTGTCTGAGTGTGTGTTGTTACTCTGTCCATTAGATACGAGCATATGGATCACGTCAGGAAGAATTAGGCCGCTGTGGTCCTCACACCCTGTCTCAGAGGAAGCGACACACACTGACGAGCGCACATAACCACACACTCGTGAACGCACAAACATGCGTATTTTGTGATGTTTTCCATGCAAGCCATTTCAAAGAAAGCCTGGATGGCCGCAGCGGGACTCTTCACTTCTTTGTTCTCCTCTCTCCTCCTTCCTCCTTCTCCTCTGGCTGCAGCTGGTCTATGGCTTGTGACAGATCCTCCAGCCTCGCCGTGTGTGCTGATTTGAAGCATGCATGAGTGTGTGTGTGTGTGTGTGTGTGTGCTCGCGCGTGTGTGTCTGAGAGTGTGTGTTTGCCTGTGTACTCCTCTCTGCTCCCCTCTCCTGTCCCACTTCAGCCCAGATTAGAGCGTCCGTCTCCTGAGGGAGACAAAAATAAAAAATAAAGCTTTTTACCAGAACACTGATCTAAACACACACATACAGTATATACACATTTTGCACACACACACACACACACGCACGCACGCACACACATGCACACACTCACACTAAGTGTGCATTATGAAAGCCTACGGAGAGTGGGGCAGAGAGAGCCCTTTTACAGCAGAATCCCAAAAAGCCCTTTTCGCTGAGTAGTCAGCTAACTGCAGAGATAGATAGATATATAGATACTTTCTAATCAGGCATACTTTATAAATAGTTTATAAGTTACATTACATGTCTTTATAGATGAGATAAGCCATTAATAAAATCAACATTTGGGTTGCCAGGTTGGGAAAAATCCCTTTGGCTGTTTTTCAGCCTCCTCCATCAAGACCTGCTTTATTTCCTTAGCTAGCGCTTTAATAAGATCACCTCCACAGTTTCACCACTTACCTTCTGAATAAGACTAAGAGTCCACAGCCATGCTGGCAGCTCTGTACTTTGAGATAAATGCTAGCATCACCACGCTAACATGCTGAAATTTAGCTCGTAGAATGTTTACAATGCTCACCGTCTTAGTTTAGCGAGTTAGCATGCTAACATTTGCTAATAAGCACAAAGTACAGCTGAGCCTGGTGGGAATGTCACTCATTTTGCAGGTATTTGGTCATAAACCCAAGTAAAGTCAGGGGATCACCATAGTCATTAGGATTCATCCCCTGGGGACCATGAATGTATGTCTGTATAACATTTCTTGGCAATCCATATCCATCCAATAGTTGTTCATTAACAACTTATTAACTCATACAACTGTAGATGTGATGGCTTATTAGAAGGCGAGAAACCTCTGACCTACAGACTTTCTGATAAGCCATTTAGGTTGCAGTTATGTAACTAAGTCATTAATTAAGGCAAACCAAAAGTTATGCGTGAAAGTTCATTCTTGACCTTGGCAATAGTTGTCTGACCAAATAATCAGTCATGGTCTGGTGCGTATCCTCCTATTTGACTTGCTTTATCTTTTTATTAATTAATCAGTAAGACCCTCCACAGTTTTGTCAGGTTAAACACTTTTTAAAAGCGCTGCAGAGCTTCCTGAACAACTTATCAGGAAGTGAGAAACCCACAGTGTACACAGATTCTAATAAGCCTTCAGGTCTGCAGTTACAAATGTAAAGGAATAGTTCAACATTTTGGTAAATACACTTTTGCAGTTAGATGAGAAGATTCATACCACTTCTATGTCTGTAAGGTAAATATGAAGCTACCGCTAGCAGGTGATTAGCTTAGCATAGAGACATGGGGAAACAGCTAGCCTGGTTTTGTTCAAAGGTAACAAAATCGACCTACCAGCACCTCTAAAGCGAATTAATTATCAATGTTATATCTAATTTGTTTCATCTGGAAGGTGTAAAAGTTAAAATATGTGGTTTGTATGCTAAGCTAAGCTAACCTAAACTGTCCTGGCTTGAGCTTCATATTTACTGTACAGACAAGGGAGTGGTGTCGATCTTCTCATGTACCTCTTGGCAAGAAAGCAAAAGAGCGTATTACCAAGTTGTCTTTATCAATGGCTGATCTATAAAGCATTAATAATTGTTTTATTAACCATTAATACTTTGGTCAAACGACAGACAGATAGAAAGATTAATCAACAAAACCCAGACAAGTAGAAAAATGTAACCTTTACTTATTTACAGATTGTACAGAGGTACTGAGTGACAAGGTAGTATTTACAACACAACTAGTAGCTTAGAAACCCCTGAACTTATACACAAGTGAGATACACAGCAGGGAGACCCAGAGGATTACACACCAACGCACTCCTTCCACCCAGTACTGTACATAACATGTGTACACCTGGGCCAAACTGAGAACTGTGCTGAGCCTGGGAACATTTTCCACGTGTTCCTCAACGGCGGCTGGCGTTGTGCAGGAGCCAGCTGGGTGCCATATTGGTGACATCACGGGCCGGGAGTCGGGAGAGTTTAAGCATCCAGAGCTCTATCCAGATGTGTCACACTAACCACGGTGGAGGGGAGCGTTGGTACATGTAGCCCAGTGGGTCAACTCGGGGAGAACTCAGGTGTTGCAGCAAAATAGGTACCACCAGAAACACAAGCACTTCATGCAATTTAAAGAAATCAAAGAAATCAAACAAAAGGTTGGTGTAAAAATCTGTGTGATGGTGGACATAACAAAACTCTAACTCTACATGCTCTCTTAACCACAACAGTACAGACGCAACATGTGTGTGTGTGTGCGTGTGTTTGCATGTGTGTGAGTGTAACTGTATTTATATGAGTAAGAGCCAGGTCAAATGTTATGTGTGGGACGAAGGGAAGAGAGTACAGAAAAGTATAAACACACGCACACACAAACACACCACAAACAACCTCTCAATACACATATCATCCTCTCTCTTATATAAATGCCTGCACGGTGTAAAACACACGCACACACACACTCACACACACACACACACACACACACACACACACACTCACAAGCACTTGCTCACACTCTGAGGTGAAACAGCACAGACTCGTAGTGGAAGAGAACTATGTGGGTGGGAGGGGGTTCGTATTAACCACACAGGCTGGACTATCATTATGCATTGAGTGTGATTCAGATGAGAGACCCAGCTACGTGTTGCTAGTTAACTGGTTAGCTGACAGGGATAGTTAACTAGTCTCCTAACCCAGCAGTGAGGACTGTACAATGAGGTCCCAACCAACAACACACCGGAGGAAAAAATAAATAAAAATCACATAAGAATCTAAAACATGCCAGTCTTTTTTTTTTTAAAGAAGCAGAATTAAAAGCCACGTTGTTATTGAAATGAACTCAACACTTAATACCATTCAAATCAAACAAATGAAATCAGTTTCTAACATTTAAAACAAAGATTTCTCTGTACAGAAGTATAATATTGCAACCTGATATTGTGCATATAACTTACACACCAAACTGAAAGAGGGGCAATGTACACCGTTCAAAGGTGCGTTTTCTTCTTCAAACTGTCTTGCATTCTCTGCAGCCAATATATATAGATATATGTGTGTGTGTGTGTGTGTGTGTGTTTGTGTGTGTGAGAGAGAGAAAAGACAGACGCTCAGCTAATGGGATATCAAGTCCTTTTCCCATCAAAATCCTTGTGCTCAAAAATCAATGCCCTTACTCAGTAGATTATGGATCTCTAGAACACTCATACACACATTGCCAACTCGTCGAGTGTGTGCGTGCGTGTGTGTGTGTGTATGTGTGTGTGTGTGTGTGAGTGAGCAGCGTTGCCTCTGTAACGAGTCACTTTGCACTTTGCCACGTGACTCTCTCTGCTGAAACGCAGCGCTGTGTTCTCGCCAACAGAGAGCCACACAAGTACCAGCTACTCTGACGCTCGTCCAGGAGTATTAATTTGATGAGTAAATCTGCAACAGTGATGCACTCAGCCTCTAAATTCACTACGGAAACATTAAAATGGGCGTCGAGTTCTTTTGTTCAACATAGAAAGTAATTAGAAAAAAAGTACTGTATCCTATTAGAGCCGGTGTTGAATTTGATGAATTCTTACGACTACTGATCCTAAGTGATTTCCAACAATATGTTGAGTTTTAAACACCACGACTGAACTTTAATCTTCTGATACTCAATCTACTCTATAGATAGAAGCAGGGAATGAGCAAAAAGACAAAGGATTTAATTAAGAGACTAAACAAAAGCTGATGAGGGAAGAAGGAAAGGCTAGAAGGAGAGATGAGCACAAAGTTATAAAAAGAAGAGAAAGATTAAGAGTTGGTGTTGTGAATACTGTATGATGCTGTACCCATTATCTAACACTGTAAAACTTCTGACCTCACAATGGAAACTAACAGAACTGTGCCCTTAACGGTGCCCTAAAACCCAATGTCAAAGAGAAATAAGAGAAAAACAAAAACATCTATCCAGCGAATGATTGAGAATATTCATATTTTTCAGTATAAAAGTGTTTTTGGTCAAACGTCTGTGTTAGGTGGCAGGGTATAAAATCTACAAAGTGCACAAAGAGAAGCTATCTCATAGCTCCGACACACACACCCACCCTAAACTACTATCCTAGACTACTGCGTATGTGCATGTGTGTGTGCGTGTGTGCATATACAGTATGTGTGTGGGTGTGTGTGTGTGCATATATGACCCTGTATAGGAGTTTAACTGTAACACAGGGCAGTAGGAAGCATGCAGTATGACCTGAAGGCTAGCTAAGAGAGGAAGCAAGGATGCTATACTGAATGTCTCTAGATCCAGAAACACTAGAACACACACTCTCGTCCTGATAGGCTTTTACTGGCGGCCAAGTTTGGTCCACTTTTTGGAATGTTCAATTAACTGACATCAACAGTAACAAACAGTCGGTAATTTTTACTTCACCTTAATAACAAACTGTGTGCGTGTGTGTGTTCAAGTGTTTGTGCATCTGCGGGCAGGAGCTGATACACTTCTCAGACCTGCGTCCTGACCAGCTGCCAGCCTCCCAGTCTAGTCTATTACAAAGATAGTAATTTTCCATTCAAGTCAAGGATTACTCTAGTGTAGTTTACTACGCTTTAAGCCATGCTGGCAGTGCAGTTTGGAGTCTCAGACAACATACGGGTTGACTGTAGAAATCATAGTGCAACAGGAGAGTCCTGGAGAGGGGCGGGTGTGTTTAGGTGAAATATGTGCGGGTGTAATCTCAGAAAGAAAGGGGTTTTCTGTGTGTCCCCTTCCTCTCCAAGAGGCTGGTGGTGAGAGGGCAGACAGGTCGGCTCGTCTTCCAAACACACTGTTGTATCTTCCATCCGATGCCACTGTTGGTGTTGGACTCCCTGTACAGTGTCCCTCTTATTCCACCAGGAATTCGACCCGTCTTGTCAGACGTATTGTCAGTTTGTGCCTCGTTGCCTACAGCTTGAGGCTAGTACACACACTGACACTCACACACACTCTTGATCTTGTATTGTGCCTCCAGGTGTCCCTGTGGCCCCTACCCTGCCGTATAGAGGGTGTGATAAAGAAACAATTATTCATCCCCATTAACCTTTTAGTCCAGAGCAGACCTTCTCGTCGTTCACCTGTGTGTGTGTCTCTGTGTGTGTTTCTGTATATGTGCTTGGAATCAGAACTGCCTGGTCCGGTCACACACACCTCTTTCTTGCATGCGTGCGTGTTAGTGTGTTTCAGTGAGAGTAAGCATGTTGTGTGTGACTCTCAGACGTCAGACTCGATGCTGGGCATGCGGCGGTAGAGCCGGGGCCTGTTGCCGCCTGCGCTCGAGGCTCGCGGCGCTGTCACATAGCTCATTGGCTGAGAGGCAGCAGGTGGGACCATGTAGGCCACCACAGGGGGCTCCTGCTGAGGGTAGAACACCTGTTGCTCGACATGGCCGCCATGCTGGTTGTTGTGATGGCTGCCATGGTTACCGAGGGTAAGTGACAGCGGCATTCGCTGCTTGTAGAGCTCGTGGCCGGAACTTCTCTGTGGCATGCGTGTGACAGCCTGGGGGGCGGGATCTCGTTGTGTCGTGCCAGGGGCTGATTGGAGGAAAGGGTTGTGAGAGGGGCGATCGGGGAAGAGACTCTTTGAGCGCCGGGGGAGGGGCATAGGGGCGTCCAGACTGTGGTGGTGGGAGGGGGACGGAGAGGGGGGGCTGCGGCTGCTGAACGGACGATCAGAGCGCATTGTGAGAACATTAGCATAGGCCCCCTCGTCCAGGGTCAGCTCCCTCTCCCTATCTCTGTCAGGCAGGCTCAGCCCCCGCAGGTGGGTGTGCTGCTGCGACTGCCGCTCGGGAATGCCGTCCGGAAGCACGTTCTCATAGGAGTGCTGACGACTCAGCTGAAGGTGCTGGGCCGACGAGGAGATGGGGAGAGGAGATGGGGAGGAAGGGGAGGGCTCGAAGTGGCTGACTAGCCCGTCCCCTTCGCCCACCAGGCCCAGCTCGCTCTGGGGAAGGTAGTGTGTAAACATGTCACCGCTGTGTGGGTGAGTGTGTGTGTGGGAGTAGTGTGAGTGCAGGTGATCTTCGCTGATGTCGTACAGGTTTCCCAGGTGGGCGCAGGCATCACAGCGAGCCTGTGGTGAGCGGACAGTGTAAAGGCCGGAGTAACCGCTCAGCTTGGTCAGGCAGGAGCGACAGTGGCCGGGCCTGGCGGCCTGTGTCCCCTGTCCTGCACCTGGAGCATCGAATGAACTTACAGCTTTGTCCTTCACGCTGTAGGGAGAGAGAATGACACTGATTATACACAAAAAAAAACAATAAAAGCACATGCTCATGGTGTTCATTTTCTGCAGAACATGATACCTGCTGTGCGTGTAGGTGCTGTATTTCTTGTCCTTCAGGGAGTGCAGGTCAGCCTCAGCGCTGTGACTGTGGTGCAACAGGCTGGCACTCAGCTGCAAAATGGGTGCATCCGCCTGGTGGGAGAGTGTGTGAGTGTGTGAGTAGGTGCTGTCAGGTGGAAACAGGTCAGGGGGGTAACTGTGGTCGTCACCTCCCCCCTGGCTGTCTCGCTGGTAGGGGGGAGCAGACTGCAGACTGGCCTGGTCTGAGTCAATGGAGTAGATCTTGGATCCTCCGCACCCACCTCCCCCTCCTCCTCCTCCCCCACCCCTCTTCCTCAGCTGATTGATAGGCTTGAATCCGCCCCTCGCCCCCATGGAATCAGAATCTTTGTGTGATGGCGGTCGGCTGGAACACTCTGAGATGTCAGAGTGTGGCGGCTCTTCAGGCAGGTAGCGCTGACTCTTCATTGGTGGAGGTCCTGGTCCGGATGCTGGGGTGGGGCTTGGGCCGGGGCCTGGAGATGTGACAGTAGGCTGGGTCTTTAATGTCTCCACACTTTTCTTCCACAGGGCTCGAGGTTTTGATGCAGAGCAGGCCGGCCCGGCGAGGCGGGTCTTGCCGTTGTCGTTGGTGATTGACAGCTGGGGCTTGTTTGGGCTGGTTTGATGAGGGGGGGCTTTTTGTTGCACGGGAAATGGCGCAGCATTGTTAAGGACGTTTTTGTGTCGCCCGGACAGTGACAGGAAACCCTGCGGACCAGCAGCGTTGCTATAGAGACCAGGACCCTTCGGGGGCAGACTATGGAGTGAGTTACCTAGGAGACAAGGAGAGATGCACCTTAGACAGCAGATACAATAAATGGGAGTTTGGATGGATGATCAGCCAGCTGATACATTATCTACTGCCCTGGCACGCTTTGTGTGCCATCTAATGTGTTTTTAATCATGAGACGAGCTTAAACATGACAGTCAATTTGATTACAGTCTGGAAGTGAAGAGAGTCACCTTTAGATCTGCATAAGTAGACTGTATAGAAAAGTCAGGGTAACCTCTGTACGTGTGAGCAATCTTATCACAGGTGTCATGTTTAACTGCTCTGTGAGGATAGAATCTAAGAATTTTGTTATAAACGTTATTCAAAATATATACTGTATGGTGTACTGTGTGTAACAGTGTTATAGCACCTTTCCCCGTCATCACATCTAGGATGCTTGGCTGCAAGAGGACAGTGTTGCGTTTGGGAGAAGACAAAGCCATGGACTTGGCAGACTTGAGCAAATGCAGCATGTTGGCTTGAGGACTGAAGCCCAGCTCAGGATTCTTTTTCTTCATATCTATATGAACACCATGGATACAACTCCATATACCCTGAGAGGAGGCGAGGAGAGGAAAGAAAAGAACAGGAAAGGAAATTGAGAAAAGGGAAGGACAGGAGAGGAGAGGCAGGGAGGAGAGAGAAATAGAGATAGAATAGTAGAGTTAATTCCAAAACCAGTGACTTCACAAAAAGAAAGTTCAAACATGCACAACACTAATTTCCTTGCACAGTGAATCAAGAGACCTCTGCATCCTTTTCTCCGGTGCGTTTACTGCAAACCTTAACCTCATTTTGTTTTGTAATGTGGCTAGAAGAGATAATCGCCACTTTTTAAGATGAACTGCTTTCAGAGGCGCCTAGAAAATTAAATTTAGGTGATGATGTCACTGGAGGGGGCTTTTGAGTGCAAGGAGATGTTCTTCCTAGAGCCACTTAACCTCCAGTATCGCTGCTCTAACAGCATGCGCACACCAAGAGACAAATCCACGCACACACACAGACACACATCGCACCCTTTTTGTAAAACACTTAATGTGTGAAATGCTGCTCGTCTGGAATAAAAGCCCTGCCTAACACAGAGACATGACATATGAATAATGAAAGAATGGTCTGTCTGGTTGGGCCCATTTCTGTTGTGTGTGTGTGTGTGTGTGTGTGTGTGTGTGTGTGTGCGCATCTGTTTATCTGTCTGCTTGTGTGTGTGGTCAAGTCTGTCCCTCACCCCACTGCACCTGTATATGTGTTTATACAGTTTATAAACATTTATAACGTTTTTAGACCAGACTTGTGTATGAGTGTGTGGGTGAGAGAGAGATACAGAGAGACTTTTGTGTGTATCTATATGAGTGTGTGTCCACATCATCCTCTTCTGTTTGATTCCTTTATCCTGCCGTCCATATGCGCAGCAGTAAATTCATCTCTACCTCAGCTGCGCTCGATAATCACACTATCCCCTTCTTTCCTCTTTTATCACACACATACATACCCAGATTCCCTTCTATATCTTAAAAGTAACTATTGTGTGTGTGGTATGACATATGTATCTCTCTCACACACACACACACGTTCGTATTTTCACCACATCTGAAGACCCATGAAGATTAGGCAAATTTGACAGATAAAAGACTAAAAATTGACTGCTTTGTTTGAGATGCAGTTTTTCCACACAACAAGGCAGCAACAGAGTAATCTTTTTTGTAATTTACTGTGTGCTGTTTGAATTGATGTTGTTAAACACTATAAAAAAGCCTCAACGGCTGTCTTCAAAGTTGCAATAATGTGCTGAGGTTTTTTTCCTGTTATTTTTCTGCTTCAGTATGTAACCGCATTGAAACAATTTGCAAATACAGTTACGTTTTGTTTCTCTTGCTGATTCTCTGTGTGTTTAGCCCACTCTCTCTTTATTTCATTCTCTTTTAGAGTAGTCTGCAAGTCGGCTTCACTGTTAAAAAGTCAATAACATTACAAGAAACTCCCATCCCAAGTCCTGATATTGATATTGCAACAACCAGTGCTTTCTTACAGCCTGAATCAATGCTGTACATCAGTTGTTGCACCCTTGAGGATGGTGTTTGATCAGTAAGCGGCGTTCAGCACTGCAAATTCTAACAGCAACTCTGAAAGTACTATCTCAATAGCAGAGGGGGCCTAAACTGCTTCACAGGAACCAAAACTGGACTGTGTCCCTGCTATCAAAATGCAGGTTTAGTTCCTGGGAAAGGTTTCTGCTGTGTCAGATACATTTCCCTCTCCTCACCCTGCTGATAGTGAAGAGCAGACCCGGCCTCCCAGTGCAGACACCGGTGAAGCAGTATCTCAGCCTCCAGTAGAAAAGGTGTTCGGAGATGAAGGTGAGGATGGAAAGGCCCATGGCTGTAGCCAGCATGTAGAAGACACCCGCCATGTTGTCGACATCCAGCTGGCTGGACATCACCTCGTTCTTCTCGTTGTGGCAGATCCCAGTCAGCCACTGGGCCTCCAGCTCCTCCATCTCACCTTTTGGAAAGGTAGAGAAAAAGGCAAAGTAAAGGTTTAAGATGGCAGCAGGTAGGGGTGAGGAGTGAGGGAAAAGAAATAGAAGGAGGGTGGGAGAAAAAGAGAGGGAGGGGATGAGCAGTAGAGGGAATAAGAGGTGTGGTGGGAAAAAGGACGTATCATTACAAGGGAAGATGGAGAGGAGAAGGGAGGAGAGGAGAGAGGTGAAGAGGTAAATAGATCGTAATGGAAAGGAGACAGGAGGAGGTGGAGTGAAAAAACGGTTGTAGGAAGAGGGGGAGGAATTGATAGTGATGGAGTGATAAGAAATGATGGGAGGAATTATTATCAGACTGAGTGTGTTTGTGTGTCTCATGCGGGTGTTTGCCCTGAATAAAAAGGCCGGGTGTGAAGCGAAGCGCTTTAGTGGTTTTCGGCAGTTTGATTCCTGTCTGGCTCATTCTCTTTCTTCCATTCACACCATCTCACAGCTTATTATACAGAACAATCTGGAGGAGTAAACATAACAGGACATGGTGGACACACACGCACCCACCCACCCACACACACACACACACACACACACACACACACACACACACAAACCCACACAGAGTAATGATGATGAAATGGTGTGTTAAGACTATCCCCTGATAGCTTTCTGACAGAGGGAGGAAGAAGAGAAGGAGAGTGTTGGGGGAGGGGGAGGAAGGAGGAAAAGCAGAGCAATGGCACCACTGTAATAACACTAAAGGCCAGGAACAACTTAGACTTAGATTTAAACTTCAATGCAGTGTGACTGATATGTTGCAGAATGCGGATGCATGCGAGCGCCTCACCATCTCCTATGATGCCCAGTATGGCCAGATCAACCAGGCGTTTCCAGTAGGATCCTTTCTGCAAGGCGATACCATAACCTGTGGTGGCAAAGATGTAACCGCTGCCAATGGTGACCAGCTTACAGCCGTCGTCTCGGCCCGCCATGTAGTTAAGCACAGCAGCGTCGTAAATGAAAGCATCAAGCTTTCTGTAAGAGAAACACATGTTCTGGATTTACTATCTAGACCAGGGGTTTCTAAATCTGAGGGTCACAAGACGATTTAAGGAAGAAGAAAGAAAAATTCTCACAGAACAACATTCTCAACAAATTAGTTTTTTCCCCAGACTTTTCTATAATTTTTTTGCTTTTTTCTTGTGAAATACTTGATACTTTAATTTTTAAAAACCCTTTAATTGAAATAATCTGAGAATAAAAAAACACTCTCTCTATATATATTTAACAGGCCATCACCTGTGACAGGGGGTCACAAGTAGATATTGCTCACAACATGTCAGGTGGGGAACCACTGTTTTAATGGGTCGCAAATGGTGGTCTCTATCAGTTCTTTTATTTCAATCGAAAAAAAACTTAATTAAATTAATTTCATGTAACATTAACAACAATTTAATAATGTTTTGGGGGTTTGTCCTCATTTGATGGTAAAAGAAGACTATGTGAAATCTGATCCATCAGGCTTCAGTACTTAGGACCACAACACTGCTGAGTCTTCACCACTGAGCATAATGTACATACAGTGTTGTGACACTACCAATGTTCCTCAGATCCATGAGCAAACGCTATGTTTTCTGGCGGCTTGAATTGTCAGCTTGGACTCTCACTGAGCGTACTCTCCGGTGTGCATGCTGGTAAAGTAAATATTCACGCACACGAGAATGCCTTTGTTCGCACTGAGCTATAATCTTTTACTCGCAGGTTTTGTCATTTATTGTCATGTTATTCTGACGTGAAGGAGCTGAATTCAGAAGAAGGGGCCACGATATGAAACTGACATGACAATCCCCCTACGTGGGCCTGATACATCTGAGCTCAGCAAAAAACAGAAGGTTGATGTATGACTGTTAACCAAACACAATGTAGCAAGGATCCAATATCACAAGCCTATATAGCAGTAGAACCCTGCATATAACTTCATTATGAGCAAAAAGAAATGGTTTTATACAGCATAACCCAATGAACACACCCTAGTGCTAATCAATCCCCTGGGGCGCTCCGTGTGAGATATGTATGCATAAATATAAAACGCTTAAACTGTTAAACTGCACTAAGGGGCATATGTTAAATGCAGTCATTGAGTATCTGTTGTTTGAAACCTGCACAGTGAATTTTCAGACTAATATTCATTCGCTTAAGTGCACACAGCATTTGAAAAAAACAACTGCTGATTCATTAGAATATAGAGCATTTTAAATGTGTATTTTGTGTCATAGCCTTTATCGGGACGTGACTGAAATTTGACTACAACTCACACAAGTGTTGTCTTCTGTGTAAACAGCCACTTTTGCTGAAGAACTGAATTAAACACTGATGATTCTGCTGAAAACATTAATTATACAATTTTTATGTTGTATAAACAATGCCTAACGTTTGCGATATGAGAAGCAAACCTTATCTATTTGATATGCAGTATCAATAAAGTAATTGCAGAGAGGGAAAAGCAAAAAGTAAAATTATATTTGGAGAAAATACCCTAAAGATCAAAGCACACAAAACTAATGAACAAATAAAAGCACTGCAGCCATCCTCCCATTAGTGTGTGTTTAGGAGGGAGAATAAAGGTAGCAAACTCCAGAACAAATTACACTCTCCCTGTTTTGGCAGCTCCCGCTTTCCAGCAGCAACGAGACTCAATAATGAGCACTTGCAGACAGCGTTTGCATTTTACCGTCTGTGACAGAAACACTGAGCACAGTTACTGCAGCATTTTAGCATGAGCTAGTGCTGGGCCCCATGGGGCCGGGCTTCTGTGTGATACAATGTCTTTTTTCGTTGTTTGTATTTTACATGTTCTTAAACATACATGCTGTCTGCAAACAGAATTACCCTCTCAGGTATAATAAATCTCAACTTGACGTGAGTTGGCTTGACAAGTTTACAGTACCCAGTCTTGAGGCTGACCAGCGCATCCTGGACGCCACTCTGATGGTATTTGGTCATGTACTGATGCATATCTGGATAGTTCTTCCTGATATTGCGCTCGGTGCTGCCGTTAGGAACCGTCCCGAAGCGAAATGGAGGCGAATAGGAGTATGGACTCTGGAACTACAGGGAGAGAAAGAAGGAGAGCAAAAGAGAGAGACCGGTTGTTTAGAGAGGGAACTGACAGGAGGAGACAGGGGCACAAAAAAACCCCACGAAAATAAAAACTAAAAACAAAGAGGCTAAAAGACAAATGGGAGATGTGAGAAACAACAAGACAAAATAAGAGAAAAAGGAGAGGGAAGAAAGGGAGACCAAATAAGTGAGGGAGCAAAAGTGTTAAAGTGAAGGAGAGACACACAGAGAGCGACAGAATGACAAGAAGCGACAGAGGAGAAAGGAGGAGGGAGAGACAGTGGAGTGGACTCATCAGTCATCATCATTGTGTGTCCAGTCTAGCGTAAGACTGGCTGGGGTTCTGCTGACACTGCCAGCCTCTGTAAACTACACACACACACACACACACACACACACACACACACATCCAAATACAAACACACACACACACACACACACACACACACACACACACACACACGTCTTTGATCTTTGCAGCCTGTGAGTGTGTGTTTATGTGTCTGTGTGCACCCCTGGGTCTGCTGTGCTGGCAGTGTTAGTGTGGTGACAGCTACGGCCAGAGGGTTTGGGCTGTCGAAGCCCAAGGGCACTCCCTGGAGAGTCCTGTCTGGCCGCAGGGCCGGCATCCATTACAAGAGCAACTCTGACTGTGAATGCGTTTAGTTTCTTCTGTGTGTATGTGTGTGTTTCCGCATGTCCATATGTGTGCAATCCCACCTTCTTGTCCGACAGTCCAGTGACTTGGTCCACAAACTCTTCCTGGATCATGAAGGCAGCCAGGTTGGCAGTGTAGGAGGCCAGGAAGATGACAGCAAAGAAGGCCCACACTGATACGATGAACTTACTGGTGGTGCCCTTTGGGTTCTGCACAGGCACAGAGTTGTTGAACACGAGACCCCACAGCAGCCATATGGCCTTACCGATGGTGAACGATGGGCCATGTGGGTCTGAGAAAGGCAGGGAAGCAGAGGGAGAAATAAGAAAGAGAAAGTGAAAAAGACTATGCTGAATAACCAAGAAAAGTCAAGGCAGGTAAACCTTAAACTCATGTTTTCAGCTGAAAGTATGAGGCTGATTTTGGAGTTGAAAAACAGCCAGCCATGTAATAATGTACATTACATTATAAATTTTTCCCAGAAATTCCTGTGTTACTGCTACCTACCAGCGTCTGAAAAAATTCTCAAAAGTGTAAATCATCATACATGCCACTCTCTTTTTAACTACAAAATCTTCCAAAAGAAAGGTTAAAACAAAATGTCTTGTGATCCAGTTCGAGGGCATCATGCTTCCTTCAGGGGGATGACATTGTAAATATAACGTGACAGTATTAATGGCTTTGATGTTTATTTATGCCTACAGCTCACAAATATTGCAACGGTCATTGTGGAGATCAGGCATTTTCTTGGGTTACGAGCATCATCAATAGGTGAAACCAATATTTTGGCCAACTAGACCAAACTTTACTTCTAGCTGCGATTTAGACCAGTTACTGAGATGCTGCACGCAGTAATTTGCACCACAAAATGCAAGCCAAGAGGTTCAACTGTTACTAAATTTCACTTGAATTTCATCAAGAACAGGTTGGTTTATTTCAAAGTGGAAAACGCTTATTCACTGTCTTGCCGAGAGTTCGATGATGAAATTGTTACCACTCTAAAGACTGTACAATAAATATTGAGCAAACGTTTAGCTTAAGACTGGGAGTCAGGAAAGGTTACCTGGCAACCTCAGTGACAATAGGACTCCAAGAAGTTACTGCTCCCTGCTTAGAAATAGTCTGGCACATAACCCAACATGTTGTTCTAACTCTTATATAACGTATTCATCACACGCTAGCTGTTTCCATCTGTTTCCAGTCTTTGTGCTAAGCTAAGTTAACCGGCTGCTGGCTCCAGCTTCATATTTATCGTTCAGACGCGAGAGTGGTATCGGTCTTCTCATCTAACTCCTGGCAAGAAAGCAAATAAGTGTATTCCCCAAAACATAGTGATATAATAGTTTTACATTTTTGGCATTTGTTGTTCAATCAGTGTGAAAGATGAAAAGCTGATAGATTTAATGAAGCATGTTTAGGTGTGCTAAAAGTAAAATCAAAGAAATAAGATAATTCACTTGTTACACCTGGATTGGCATATAGCTCATTTAAATGTTAGATTAATGTAAAATTTTGTGCAACATTAATCTGTAATTCACAGCCAGCAGGGCAGCTTCAGGTTCTGACTTGTTGTTCTGGTGACTAGCCACATTAACTGAACTTTCTAAAGTCAGGGTAATAATAGGTCACTTCTTTTGCTCCGGGGGAAGCTTGGATTTGTGCTTGTTGCTCTAGGGAGGAATGATTGATGTGATATTCCTGATTGCGTGTGTGTGTGTAAGCCTACCTTTGCCTTGGGCCAAGTTGCGGTTGAAGCCAAGGGGACTGACAAACTCAAAGAGGAAGACGGCGATGGCTGTGACAATGAGCAGCATCACAAACATCATCACCCAAACTGATGCACTGAAGGGCTCTGAGAGAAAGGATGAGAGAAAGGGAGAGAGTTAAAGAGAAAACGAGCACATGAGAGACTGTGGAGGATCAGGAGATGCATAAAGAGTGAGGGACGGAGAGAAGGAAGGGACCGACTCGGAGAAAGAGAACAGGGATGAGGGGGTGATAAAGCGAGGAAAAGATGATAGAGAAGACACATAGAGGGGAGAAAGGGAGACAGACGGAGTGAGCGAGGAGGGAGGGAGGGGAGGAGAGGGGAGTTAGTCACAGAGAGTTTGACGGAGCACATTTCCATATTTCTCATTATTCCCTTGGATGAGAGCTGAGAGAGGGAGAGGCCTGGGGCGGGGGAGATGGTTGGGGAAGGGGGGAGAGAGAAGGAGAGAGAGAGAGACGGAGGGCTAGAGAGAAGAATCAAACTCCAAGCGATCTGATGTGCCCTGCTGTGGGCATGTGTATGTGATCTATTTGTGTGTGATCTGTGCATGTGTGCGTGTGTGTGTGTGTGTGTGTGTGTGAGTCTTCATGTGTTTGGTGTGTAGCAGGGCAGGAGTTCAGAGACCAGGATGAGTGCCAGAGACGTTGAACCCAGACAAATTGTATGTATGTGTGTGTGTGTGTGTGACTATATGTGTAAGTATGTGACTGCCAGGGTTAGCCAACCCTGAGAGATTGTGCACTGAGGTGCCTCTAACATGAGTGCGAGAGATACTGAACCGTCACTGATACCCTGGCCCAGGCTCAACACACACAAACACACACTCACTAACACACACACATACATACAATACACGCTTTCATATAAATACACGCACAAAGAATTCACCCCTTAATATACATACGGCCAAAGCACATTCATTTTTCACACACCCTTGATTCAATACACAAACGTCCTAATATATTCGTGCGGTATCACACACACTTTTTTCCCCTTACACACACGCATACTGACACATGGCTTGATACACAGGGACCAACACACGCATGGTCCAATACATCCCCTCGCTCCCTGTCTCGCTCCAATGACAATACAAGACATTAGTCGAGTGCAGAGGAGCGCTTCAGTTTCTAGTCATCTGAACAACTGGCGGAGAGGAGGAGGAGGAAGAGGAGAGCATCAAGAATGCTTTGTCTGAGCTGACGTTTCAAAAAACTGCTGGCACACTCCACTTCCTCTGCTAGAAATATTAATGTGCTTAGGGTGTTGAGGCCCAGATAAAGTCAGGGTACAAGTGGAATTTGGCCAGCATATATTGTCTGAATAAAATATTCCATTTTATGTGCGGGATTTTGCCAACATGTAAGCACCTCCCTTTTTTCTGCTCCCAGTAGTCGGCTCACTGCAGGACAGACGGAGAAAAAGATGAAAGAGAAAAAAAAGGGGAAATTTATGGTTAGGGAAGACAGACAGAAAGACAGAGTTACCGAGGAAGGCAGAAGGAGAGACGGTCCCATTGCTACGTGACACCATGACGCTAATGCCAGTCTCCACAAAGGGCACTGAGAAGTCAATGACCTCTGACCTTTCCTCATTGATGGTCAATGAACCGACTGCCATCACTGCCTTCTTATACACCACCTGGTAGACAGAGAGAACAATAGTTACAGTGGGTGCATGACTCACTACCTGCGTTGACAGAAATAAATATACTGAGCTCAGTAAATATTTGGACAACATCCGACAATTTGATTTGTTCCTCGTTTTTATTTTGGATGTGAAATATCACAGTGACTGAGGGTATAAGCACAGAATGTCATCTATAGTTGGAGGGCATTTTCAGCCATATCAGATGAAAAGTAAAAATACAGCTGTCTTTTGCATAGTGCCACCATTTCTGGGTGTCTGAATTTATTCTGACAGACGGAGATTTTGCTCATGAAGATGTCGTTTTTAGTATATAGTAAAATATATTTTTTTCTGATTTAATTGTCCAAAGGCTCCTAGTGGTCTGCTGCCATAAACTTACCACTATCTATGGATCATATTGTCAGGTTCCATTATCAGACGTTTTACGTTTCAGTTTCAACCTTTACTGGATTTTACCGTGACAGCACTTAGCTTTAATTTAAGCTGACTGAGTAAACGATAGCGATCAAATAAGCCTCAAGGTATCCTGCGCCTGTGGAAGAGCTTAATAATCTGTACTCAAAAATTGTTTGTTCGTGTTGAATTTAAAGCCCCTATAAGAAATATTATTGACCATATATATTACAGGTATATAATGAAACAGTGTGGCTTAATGATAACAAAATTAGCTTTTTGTGGTGCCTCACAAGTGATCATATTTGAAAACATAACCCTTTTCTACTCATAGAGACAAACATTAACGATATAAAAGAACATTTTACAGAATCAGAAAACATTATATCTTATATCTGATTGTCTAGTGTCACAATGTGTATTAAACGATCTGTGATAGCAGATAGATAAAATTGATAGCAGCTTTCAGTCCTGTCTTTTAAGGTTTGGTAGTGGGGTGACACCTTTTTTTACAATTGGATCATAAGTCTGACACTACTCCATATTTTTCTTAAAGTCCACAAATCCCATGAAAAGCCCAAAACCAGCAATGAACTGATTCTTCTAACTAGTATTGTCTCTGTATCCAAAGCCCTGATATATTATTCCTTTGTCCCACAGACCCATATTGTTGTCTAAAAACTATTGAAAACACACCAGTGAGCCACTACTCACAAATGGGCTTAGGGCTGAGTTCCAAAGACACGGTAGAGGATTTTTTATTTTATTTGTTGGCAATTAAAAATATATACCAGCCTTTTCCTTTAATCATTACAATAAATAAAAATTCCAACTGTAGGAAGGAAGGAACAAGCAATACAGTCAAAATAATGACAGGTGGCATTATGCAACTGAATTAAATATCTAATGTGACATTTTAATCATTAGTAATGTAAAGGAATAGCTTGGCATTTAATGCACGCTAATTTTCTTTCTTGCCAAGACTTAGATGAGAGGATCAATACCACTCTCATTTCCGTCCTTTAAATATGAAACTACAGCCAGCACCCAGTTAGCTTAGCTTAGCAGAAAGACTGGAAGCTATGATGTGATATTAGTACGCTTTAGAGGTGCTGGTGGGTGGATTTTTGCACAGTTGGACAGAGCTAAACTAGCTGTTTCCCCCTATTTCCAGTCTTTGTGCTAAGCTAAGCCAATTGGCTAGAGACGGTAGCTTCATATTTACCGCACAAACATGAGAGTGGCATCGATCGTCTCATCTAACTCGGCAAGAAAGCAAATGAGTGTATTTCCCAATAATGACATACAAAGTCAGCGAGACAGACTGATATGGTATTGTAGTAAGGGACAGACAGGTAGGAAGTACCTCTCCAACCATGCCGTTCCACACATTGTTGATCTTCTTGCCATGTTTTCCATTTGTGACCAGGTAGAGGTCATAAGTGAACTTGACGTTCCTAGCTATCTTCTTCAGAATGTCAATGCAGAAACCCTTGCAGCACTGCTTTATGTAGGAACCTCCTGAAGTGCTATTACTGCAACATACAGACACACACACAATAAGCACAACACAATTTTTATATTAGAGGACATTTTCAGTGTTATACAGGCAAGAGTATGGAGTGTGAGTGTAACGGTATACTCCACATCTGGTGGTTCCATCAAACTGTAAAACTAGAATTATGACAGTGCAGAGTAACCATAAATACTGCTGAAGGGCAGAGAGAGCATGTACGGTGTGTGTGTGTGTGTGTGTTTCCCTTAGTGCCTGAAAACACAGGGGTACTGAGCAGATGCTGCCGGGCTTTAAATAGAGCTGGGCTCTGCAGAACAACCAACCCGCATGATTAAAATATCAGCTGTCCTTCCCCTCGTCTCGCTCCTCATTCCTTTACACTGTCCTTTTCTCCCTCCCTCCTCTGTGTTTCTCTAATTCTGTCCACAAGGAGGTAACTCTTCAAAACTCACAGCGTACCTACACACAGACAGGATGCACAGAATTGGAAACGGATGTTTAAGTAAACTTTTCTGACAGCCATCCCCGAGGATCTCGGGGCAGTGAACTGAACTGAATTGTTGGATCAAATGATTCTCATAATCTATTAAACCCTACCAGCATTTTCAAAAGTATTTCCATGAAAACTTTATTCAGTTCCCATGTCAGCCATCTCTGATGTAGCACATATGTATTGGAACAGTGACTCTGTGACCTTTTCACTTGCCATTTCAGCTGACTCCAAATCAAGAGAAAGTTCATAAAGAACTGAGGGATACACACACAGAGAGAACACACAGAACGACTGTCAAAGAACCAAAACATCAAAGGATTCAAAGATCTTTTAACAGCAGTCAACTGTGTCTGTGGCACAGTATAATGTGTGTGTGTGTGTGTGTGAGAGAGGGAGTGCGAGAGGAAGAGAGCGTAGTATACATACATGTGTGTGAGTCTGTGTATGTACAGTATGTGCCCCAGGTGTTATAATGCACACATACTGTATACATTAGCTCTTCCCAGCTGAGCCCTCTCTGTGTCCTTATGTTACTATGTAAACACCACACACACACACACACACACACACACACACACAGTGACAACAACAGACTCCCAGAGATACACATTCAGTACATCTGTTTCAATCACGTCGTACTTTTCTAACACGCACACACAAATAAAGTGGAAGTAGGGACTGAGTAAATGTAGCACTTATGGGTGTTTGGATGTACGTGTGGATGCATGTATGAACGCATGGGTCGCTGGACACAGAAACAGCAAAGGTAACGTAAATGAAGGCCTAGAAGAGATTGGTCATTTTGGCCTGTGACCGCCCAGACTTCTTCAGCGATAGCTTTAGAGAAAGGTTGAGAAATCAGGTCACAAGTTAAACTTTTCATGCGCTGTGATTCAGTAGTCTAATTGTCCGTGCCTACTGTGTTGCGTTGTCATGACTACATGGATCAGAAACTCAGTGGTTGCTGTGTTGCATCTCATGTCTGTCCTCTTGAATCCATCTGACACAAATGCTTTTAATATGGTGGATTCTGTTTGTTAAAAAAAGTAAATAAACCTTCAATAGAAAGTAATTACATTTTAAGTTTTTTGCAGTTTCCCTGTGGTTAACAATGACTATCCCATCCTATCTTATCCTATCCTAATTGCTATCCTGAAAAATTTTACTATTTTCTAATGGCTGGTAAAAATTATTACATTTTTTGAAATTATAACAATAATGCTGTCAGTCATGAGTAGAATATTTGAGAAAAGATGGATTTTAGTTGCATTTGGACTGTCTTGTGGCCAAGTGATCAACCAGAAGCGCAATACAGATACAGTACTGAGCCAGTGACAAATAAACCTGCAGCAATTATGATTAATGTTTATATACTTTGAACTGGCTGTATACAGATGAGCTGAGATTGTAGAAATTAGCAGAGAAACAAAGCTGCCTGAGGCTCTTTTTGAGGTGACCATATTATCGCAGATAATTGGAGCAAAACCCAAGATGTCAAAGAATCCAAGGGAAGTTTCTTCGAGAAAGTTTTATTTTTACTAACTAGTTGAGAAATATCTCTGCATTGTTTACACACACGAGAAGGCAAGCAACATTTTGCAGCCACTATAAAAATGCCTTTTAAGTTTTTTTCAAAGAAAAGTCCATTGTATTGTTTGACATGTTGTTGTTGAAGGAAGGCTCTAAAGCTTTCTACTGGGCTGATGTTTTTTTTTCAGTTTTCTTTGGCATTTCTGTTTTATTTGATAGAGACAGTAGAAAGAGACAGAAAAGACAGGAGAGAGGGGGGATGACATCCAGCAAAGGGCCCGCTGTGGTAAGGACTCAACCTTTCGTACATGGCATGTGCGCTACCAGGTGAGCCACCGGGGCGCCCCCTACTGGGCAGATTTTAAAAAGCATACGGTATACATGTAGAATGATTTCGCAAAGGGAAATTATAAATGAGATGCCTAAATTAATCTATATATGGTTAATTTGTAGCAAAATTAATGTTTAATACATGTGAAATTTTGTTTCACTGCAATATGAATTTATAGCAGTTATTTATAGAACCAATATCATTTTTAACAAAGGATGATTGAAGCCATTCAGTCACTGCTATTGTTGCGGTGATGAGCGGTATATATATGCAGTGAGGTGGTGAGTGTAGAGGTGAAAGAAAACTGTATATATACATAAAAAAGATTCACATTTGATGAAATAGCACAACAAAGTCAATATGAATTTGTGAAACATTTCCATTCCATTAGCTGATACTGTAATTGCAGGCGACTGAAAACAGATAAAATATTCCTGAGATCCTTAAGTGATCATATCAGATAAGACTTGCTAAAAATAACAATAAAAAAATCTAAGTATACAAATATAAGGGATGTTTTTTAAAGAGCAGGTGCAGAGTGAGGATATGGGAAATGAGGATATTAAGGGGAAAGAGGCATTTTTCACAATAGAAGATACAGAGTAAATGTTCTGTCCCGCCTGGAGTGGGAAGGACGTTTCACTATTGGGGAGCAGTAGAAAGAGGAGTCAAGGCCAGGTGAAACGATGACGTAGCTGCCGTAGGGAGTGGAGACCTAAGTGGCTGGTTGTAGCAGAGCACAGAGCACAGGCTGGTGGGTACGGATAGACCGTAGCCTGCAGATATGCACGTGCAACTCCCCGAGGAGCCTTGAATGCCAGGACCAGAATTTAGAATTTGATGTGAACAGCCACCGGCAGCCAGTGGGGAGGGAGGGAGGGTACATGTGGGGAGGTGACAAAGGAGAACTTGGGGAGGTTGAAGACAGGGCAGGCTGCAGCGTTCTGGCTGGTTTGTAGCTGCTGAACAGAATACTTTACGAGGCTGTCTTGGTGGGAGTTGCAGTAGTCCAGATGGGGGATGACAAAAGGTTGGGCAGCGTCCCACATGAAACATCTTTTCATTTTCTGTCTCCGGGTACAGCTCAGGTTATTTACAGTTTTTTTTTTAACAAGGACACTGCACATTCATAGACATAACGGCAAACGTGTCAGAATTAGCCAAAAGGATAGTTTTCATCCCTGGTATGGAAGCCAAAAAAGTCCATAAAGATTTGAATCTTAAAAGCAACTAAAAACCTAATTGTAAAATATAATAACTACTGAATACTTGAACAATGAGTTTATAGTCTTGAAATTTTTTACTTTGAGAACCATCTATCTAAATTTATTTGGTTTCAATTCTCCTCTTTTAAATAGGTCATTTTGAGCTGTGCAATTTAGGGCTGCAACTAATCGATTAATCTGCAGATTATTTTATCAATTAACTGATTAATCGTTTGGTCTATAGAATGTCAGAAAATAATGAAAAGTGCTTGTTACAATTTCCTGAAGCCAAAGGTGATGACTGCTTTAACTAGCAAATCCTCAAAACCGAGAAGCTGAAATGAGGGAATGGTATTTTTGCTTGAAAAATGACATAAGGATTATCAAAACAGTTGGCGACTAATTTCCTGTCCATCGACTAGTCAATTAGCCAATTAATCATTTCAGCTCTAGTGCAATTTCAGAAATTAGTTTTTTAAATACATTATTGTAGGGTTTACAAATTCAAACAAAAAATGTAAGTGTCCAATATAAAAAAACTATATTGATATACAAGTCAACACAATTGAAAATAAATTGTCAGGAACATTTGAGCTATCCTCTGTCAGTCATATAATCCAAGAAAGAAAAGTTCAGAGTAGAGACTGGAAACCCTGACAACTTGAAATGTATTTCTGAAGTTTTTAAAATTGCACAACTTCAAATTACCTTCTCGAAATTTCAAACCACAGAAATTCAGATAAATGGTTTTCAAAGTAAATTATTTCAAATCTACAAGTTCAGTGGTATTTAAATTTCAACATTAAGTGTTCAGTTGCTTATAAAATTATAATCATTTTTTTTGCTTCCATACCTGGCCACATTTTTAATAATGTGGGTAATCTAAAATTAGATAAAAATAAAGATTGTTTAGCAGCATTACTAATTAGTAATTGTAATATTTTAAACAAGCAACACGTTCAGTACATCTAAAATTAATGAATTAATGGAACAATGAAACAAAAACCATAATGGGAAACACAAGCAATTACAGTGGTAGCAGAAACAAAAATCAAGTACACCGACAGACTGGCATTAATAAGCTGACAGCAACAGAGAGCAATTAATTATTAATGCTGACAGAACTGATTATCCATGAACCAAATGAGAACTACTGTGCCAGTATGTGTAAAACTCACTGACAGAAATTGGGATAGAGTTTCACTCCTGTACAACATTGACAAAGAACACAAAATAGTAATGCGTGGGAAAATCACTGATGTACATCTTGGCTGCCTCAGTTGATATGTAGATTAGTTATATATGAATCTGAAATTATCTACATTGGATTCGAACTGAATAGAAATATCTGTCTCTTTTCTCATGATAAAAAACATGTGGGGCTTCACAAGAGCTATTTGTCTTAGTAAAGAATATGTATGCAGTGAAAACCAAGTTGTAACATTGTCCCACTGAGTTTTGGAGTTTTAAACTTTCAGTACTACCATGTGCATATATTAAATTGTCAGCCATGTACATTTAGATTTCAGTGGACAAACAGATGGTGAATCATTATTATATAAAGTAAAAATGAGTGGGCCCAGTATAGATCCTTGTAGAACAAAAGTGGACAAGCAGAGGGCCGCTGATTGACGATTATGTTCTTAGACAAATTGAGACTGGTTTGAGAGGTGTGATTCCATTAATTTCTTTCTACTGAAAAATATAAAAGTAGATAGATTACAGTGGAACTAATAGAGAGTGTCAAATGCTTTCCTGAATTCAAGAAACAACTTTGCAAACACCGCCTTTTTTATCCAACTGAGAACTAACTTTTCACCTCCTTTAACACCTCCAGTTCAGGGATCGTCAGCTTTTTCTTAGAAACTTTGAGCTAGTGTGGCTTTTAAGTGCCTCTTGAACAGTGGGTAAGTACTGTGTATTTGTTCACATATTGTGTGTGTCTACTTACTCTTTTACATGCTTGCGGCAGGGCACAGAGTTTCTCATGCAGGTGCCGGTGAGGATGTCCACATTGTCGACAATGACGAAAGGTTTCTCCTCCAGGGTGACGATGGAGAGATGGTTCTCATCTGCATCCTCATCTCCAAAGGAGTTATACCTTGGCCACACTGGGAACATCAATGACAATGTCCCGTTCTCCCAACGACCCATCTGTTTGTGCAAACACACCCAAATACAAAAAAAATCAGAAATAGCTATCTTAATTAGAGTATTTTGACTTTTTAATTTCCTTGCTCCATTGTTAATTTGTTACCTTCTCCCACTTCCTTTCACTATTCAGGACGATGACAACCAATTTGGGGTTGGCCTGGTAACCATCTGGAGTAAAGGATAAGTCTCGCCCATCATTCCATACATGCATCATGTGTCTGAAACATATGGGGAAAAAAAGAGAGTAGGAAGCTGTTATTTGCGTTTGTTTTACATCAGTTTGAGTGTTGTTTGCACAAGAGCAGATACATTTGAAATAAGCATAGTTAAGCAATCTGTAATCACTGCAAGAGTATCCTCTTCAAATCAATGCTGTCTTCACCCACTGTGTGTGCATGCATGTCCGATTGTGTGTGTGTGCATCAGTTTGTGTGTAGGAGGGGGAAGAGTCAGAGGCCACATATCTCTCCCATCAACATTCTGCATTGATTTCTCCACAGATATACGCCTTAAAGACAAGCCACTGGTGCATCAAGGTTGCCCCACTCTCTTACTCACTAACGTTATCTTGCATACGCAAACAGATCCTTTGCTGAAACATTTACACACTCGCTAAAGTGAAGCAGTAGAGAGGAGTAAATGAACCAGTGTCACACATAGTGATATGGGATTAAGAATACACTCACTCCAGTAAAACAATTTTCAGAAGGCGAGGATGTTCTGAGAGTTAAGACTGGGATAATAGCATAAATTCCCACTGGGAGAACGAAGGGCTGCCTAAAGAAGTTTACTAAAAAGACCAAATCACAAGAGGGACAGCAGCTGCCCAAAACAGACAACACTTTTTCTTCGATGCCTTGTGTTCTGTTTTATTAGAAATGGTGTGATTCATTTTGACACAGTGTCAAACACGGTTGGTCGGGTGATGTTATACGACTGAAATATCATCTGACTAAAATAGAATATTTCAAATGCCAAAAACCTTCAGCTTTTTCTTTTAGATTATTTTTTAGGGCATTTTTGAAGAGAGAGAGAAGGGATGACATGCACTTAAGGGCCCCGGGTTGGAATTGAACCCGGGCCGGTGCAGGACTCAGCATGGTACGAGCGCGCCACCAGGTGAGCCACCGGGGTGCACCAAAATTTTCAGCTTTACATATGCTTCACAAACACTTTTGAAGATGGCCCAAGAGTCCATTTCCATGTATATAGAGAATGATTTTCTTTACCAGTAAAACTTTGTATAATTTATGTAAACACACATTTAATAGATGCACTCAAAAGATGCTTTAGGTATTAACAGATTCAGAGCTTCATTATTCTAAAACAATGAGTTCAAAAAGGAAGCTAAAAAACATTCCTGTTTTTTATGTGAGCAGGACAGGGCACAGGGCCATGAAGTATTCATGTATCAACTCAAATATTGCGACAGGAAGTCAAGATGCATAAAGGGGATCGCTTGAGTGCTGCTTACCCTGCAGGTGAAAACTATGATAATTACACTCCAATTCAAACAGGTGGGATTTTATGTTGTCTCATCTGCAGGAGAGGCATTAGAGTCAACACACATAAATATTGTTGTCGGACAGTGGCTTAGCAAGAGGTACGTTAAATCATCTGTTTTTACAAAGACTTGGAAACAGGCCTGTGCTCTTTCAAAGCAGGCTCCACTCTCACTGAGTACAGAGTAAATAAAAGGTCCCTGTCTCCCTCACATGCAGGCACTGCAAAAATACCAAACGGCTCTGCCATGGGTATACCCTCTCTCAGCAAACACAAATAATTAAATGTAAACCCACAAAGTTACACATAAGAGACACTTCTGTGCCATGTAATTTAAATTTCCTTTGTCATTATAAATGACAATGCTTTTAAATATTAGTAACATGTCAAGACAAATATATATTTGTATTTGAAAACTCTTCATGGTGCAGCAGGTGATGCCCTTGTCACAGTGCATTGCCACAGCTGAATACATATAGCGGAAACAGTGTTGCAGTCTATTCTGGGAAACTGCTGTCTCCTCCTATTTCAGGTTTGTTACCATTTTTGGGAAAAGATTTTGATCTAAATGGATGAGGCTGTTGTTTTTGAGGCATTTGAGGCAGATTACACATCATATATACATATTTATATTCACATGTATATTCATGTCATTTTGTGATCCCGTGTGATGTTAACAAAACAAAATGTACATCTACATTAAAGGGGGTTCAATGATTTCTAAATTACGGTATGCATACGTTATAAATTGCAGCATCAGCTGCATCATAAATATAAAAAATACCTGCTATTGTAAATGCCATCTTTAAAATGTGGGTCCCTTTACTACTATGTGTGGAACATTTTTCTATTATTGAAGTACTTGGGTAGCCATTGTGTGAGCACTTTCTAAAAGTATGAATAAAGAAGGAAGGAAGGCTCTTCCGAAATTCTGTATTATGGCATGGAGCATCTTTTCAGAATAAAAGTGACAGCTTAAGGGTTTGCATGGTACAATCAAATCCCATCAGGTCCCATCAAATAGAATAACCTTTTGAAATGTACTACAATGATAAACCTCAATAAAAACCTTTACCATTGTGGAGACCAAATACCTGAACTAAAGTCTGAGACATTAATGCCTGTCACGCAAGAATGACAGAGAATCCAGTTGGGTTGATAGTGTCTTTTAAGTGCCAGATTATGTTGTCCTATTCCTCCCCACCTCACGTTGTTTATATGCACACTGCGGCAAGATTGTATCTAGACTAATGTATGCACAATTCTGATCACAGCCTCACCACTTCCAAATCAGGCTAGGGGAATCCAACCTGTCAGTTTATTATCACAAAATTGGCTACAGTTGTTATGACAAATATGCAAATTCTATCTAATAAGTTAGTCAGACAAATGAGGTACCTCTGACAGAAAGAAAAAAAGGTTGTTCCAAAAAAGGTTTGAGCTCCTATTGAGGTTTGAGTTATACTGGATCAACCTGTCAACAATGGCGGTATTGTATATGCTTTGATATATACTGTAATGGGCTACTAAGAGAGAAAAATGGGATAGCAAAGCCATAGTGGGGAAAATCACACTGTGGGTCTCATTCTAATGAGGCTACTCATAAGTCATCATAGATGTGCAGAGCCTAGCAACCTGACCTTCGTGTTTTCAGTCGGTTTTATATAGATTTCTGAATTAATAATCATATTTTAGCCACTGCATGCCTCATATTCAAGATGTAGTCACAATATCACACCAATAACCTCACAAAAGGCAATACAAAATACAGATTCTGTATTTGTGCTTTTATGATCAAGGATGTTCAGTATGAATGTGCTTGCATGTGTGTTTGTGTCTGTCCATTTGTCCCCCGTTCTTCTTAGAAGGATTTGACAGTTTCTTCATCAACAAAGACTTCAGAGACTTGTACGCATATGTGCGCGTGCACACACACACAAACACACACACACGTACACCTACCAACACATACATACCACCCAGAGAGTAAGAAGAGAGAGAGAACAAAGCTAGTAAAGTCTGCTTTAATCCTGACTTAATGACAGTGAATTCAGTCATGTGAAGCAAGGTGCACACACAGAAATACTCACACACGAGACACATACTAGGCTCTAGTTAACACAGGGCAGCAACAACATGGAGGTCTGCCTGAAGTTCAATTCATTGTCTCTCGACTGAGGCAGCAGAATGATCTCATACACCGAGCAGCCATATACACAACAGCTAATAGTGTTAAATGTCATTTGACATCCCAGTGTTTAACACCCCTGTCATCTCTTCTTCCTTTCTCCCTTCTACCTCTCTCATTAGTACATTAAAAAGAGTTATGTAAGACTACTCAACACTCAGCTACAAAGACAAACAGAGTTATGCAAGTCCCTAGACCTTGATCTCCTCACACTCTCACACATGCACACACAGTACACACCTGCGCAGGGCACTAGGTGGGAGCTTCCCCGGGCTCCTGTCTGACGGTGTGCTGTAGCAGCTGCTCTGGGCCTCTGGCAGCTCCCCCTTCTCCCGCAGCATGGAGGTGGCTGCAAAGGAAATGATGCCCACCCCATCCCGCACCCGCGTGTCCAGCGGGTACTCCCAGTCGTCATAGGACACGGAGATCATACCCAGGGGAAACATCTGAGGGGAAAGGAGAGGAGATCTAAGAAGTGGCACATATGGTGTGAAAGATTCAATTTCACTTCAATTTGACACTTTTTACCCCAATTTTAAACATCCATATGTATCTCTCAAAGGTGTCAAGCAGATGATTTATTGGTTCCGTTTGCCTTCCTAAAATAATTCATATCTGGCTATTACATAAGTGAGAGCAGACCGCATGTCCACAGACTTGATTCATTCACTCAATCAGGTATCACCTACACCTTGAAACTGTCAAAATAAAAAAAAATTGACAAACTGAATAGCTCACTAAGGTTATCTCCCTAAACCAGACTGAGCAACTATCAAAAATGCCAGCGCACTAGTCTGTCCGTCTACCCTACAATACTTAGTTTATACATTTTAATTTGGCACAATCTATACAATCAGATCTTTGTCTAAGAAAGAAAACAGAGGCATAAAAAACCCAACACAAATAGGAACTTTGAGTCAAGTACAATGATGGACAAGGAAAGGAGGAGAATAAATATTTGAGAAGCTTTTGAGAACAGGTAAGCAAACATTGGATATGTTTCCATTCTTAATGTGAGGGGAGCATTTGAGCTGATTATACTTTGAATTATTTATACACATATTTATATGCTATTTGGATAATAGCTACCTTGCTGTCCTACATTTTTTGAGCGAATATGTATGTAATGCTGTCAAACATCCTATTTTGGGGCTGAGCAAATGTTTTTAGGTAAAGAGAGAATACCGTAAACAAAGCAGTAAACTAAAAATATATGATATGAATTATAGTTTATCAGTCACCCTGATTTGTCTCTACACTGTCTTAGGCTTATGCCTTACTTTCTGGTTAGAAGAGAAGATTAATACCACTCTCATATTTGTCTGTTAAATTTGAGGCCAGCAGCCGGTTAGCTTAGCTTAGCACTAAGACTGGAAACATGGGCTACATGGCCAGGCTAGGTGCTTCCCCCTGTTTCTTTATGCTAAGAGAATGCTAACTGTAGCTAAGTGCTGGCTGTAGCTTCATATTTAACGGACAGATTTGAGAATGGTGTCAATCTTTTCATCTAACTCTCACCAAGAAAGCGAATATTAGCTGTAGAGAATAAAGGAGAGGAGAAATACAGGAGAGGTAGCAGGTGACCTGCAACAGCCTGGAATCAAAAACACTGCTTGTCTTGTCAAACCACTCAAAAGTGGCCACCTGTTACTACATATGGGGCCTCACTACCTCGGGGGTAAAGTCTGGGTTGCCAGTGGTGAGACTGGACACAATCCAAATGTAACCAGCTCCTATCAGGCCCAAGGACCGAGCTTCCTCTAGTATATACCTGTCGAGGAGTAAAGTCACAGCGTTAATAAAGATTCACTACAGAAATTTGGCAGACAGAGAGACAGAAACAGCAAAAGAAAATGATGACAGAAACACTCACAAAGCCTCATCCTTGGAGCAGTACAGCAGTATAACAGGACTCTGGATCCTCTTGAGGGCAATGTGTGATTTAGAGTTTGGGTCGCCATCTACAGCATCTAGAGTCACCACACTCTGCAGGTCCCAGCGCACAAAGCTGTAACAATACACCATTAGATAATACAAGGTACTTAATCTTGTCAGCTTCCATAAATAAAGATTAAGAATGAAAACAGTGTGTGTGTGTGTGTGTGTACATGTGGGGGAGCGTATTCATTACCTGTGATCCACAGTTATCTTCAGTGTGCTGATGAAGTCCTGGTACCCGGGGAACTTGGACGTGACGATAGAAAAAACATGCCAGTCATATTCCTCCATGATGGAAAGCATGAGCAGAGCCTCCTGCTGCAGGGCTGCGCCGAACTGGAAGAATGTGGACTTCTCATCCTGCAACGACACACAGGCCGGCAGCAGAGACAGTCAGCAGATTTGTCTGAGGAACTGAATTAATTGCAGAAAAGAAAAAAAAAAAAAAAAAACAAGAGCTGGAGTGAATGAGTGCAAATCAAAGACTCAAAAACCCGATAGAATTAAAACCATTTTCAATTTTGCAATCAGTGAGTCAGACCCGGAGAGTGACGGAGATAAGAGAGAATGTAAGTGTTAGAGAAAGGAACAAGCAGAAATGGGAAAGACAGGAAGATGTGCTGAGATATTGAGAGAGCGAGATTCAGTCAACAAGTCAGACTACACTGCAAGTGAGTGACTGCTGACAACAGGGGGGACCTAATGGTCAGATAACTGCCTAAATCACAGGTTTGATTCCCTTTCCCCCTCAGTTGCCAATATAACAAAAGCCATGCATTGTCTCAAAAGCTAATCGAGCCAAATACTGAGGCTCTACCTGCTTGCTCAATTTGTACGGTGCAGTATTAGTGAACTGGCTCAATGTTTAAAATGTAGAACATAATTTTTCTGTGCTACACTAACAGCAAAAAATATGGTGTCATTTTATAGTAATCTCATTTGTCAGTCAGAGGACATCCTCATAAACTGTGGCTCCAAATTTTACAGCATTTATTCCAAATGCCGTGTACAGTTAAATCATTTAGTCTCAGTATTGGAAGGAAACAGGGGGTCAATGTGAGAGTAAGAGGCAGCAGTGAGCATTACCAAAACCAAAGGAGCTTTAAAATAGAATGAAACCCAAAGTGAGTGTGAAATAAGTTGCTAATGATTGCAGAATGTATGTTTGCGTAAAGTGTAAGCTGAGTTCCCCCCTGGGGACACAACAAATAGACAGCAACACAGCCCATCCACCAGACAGGAGGGAGGAGGGAGAGGGAAGGAGAAAAAGAAAAGGCTGAAGGGGGAGAATAAGGAGACAAATGTTCCAGTCTTCTGAGCTTGATTGAGATACCTGCTGCAGAAAGGGGTGGAAAGGGAGTGAGAGTTTTGGGAGAAAAACTGAGAGAGACACGAACATCAAACCTCCTCACAAGGTCCCTCATTTCACCACATGCACACATACATGCTCTGACACTCCTGCCGCAGAAGGCATGAAAGAACGTGACACATTAAACATCAAAGCCCTCATAAACACACATGGAGAGTCAGCTGTCAGCTCCTGTCTCCCTGCCCCCACCACCCTCACCTTCATTGTGTAGGTGTGTGTGTGTGTGTGTGTGCGTGTGTGTGTAAACCTATATTGTGGCTCTAGTTTTGTCACTTAGTTTAACAAAAAGCTCTCAGCTCCGGCCATCACACACTTTAAGCAGGCCCTGCAGAGATTTAACTCCCTTCCCTCCACTGCTACAAAAGGGAGAAAAGTAGGAAGGAGAGAGGATGAAATTGTACTTCAAAAAGATCTATCTCACTGTTTCCATCGAGGGGTGTGTGTGTGTGTGTGTGTGTGTGTGTGTATCTGACTGAATGTGTGTGTGTGGCTTTATACTTTACTCACAAGTAAAAATCCCTCTCTGTGTGGCAACAGGCACATCCGCAGTTTTTCCCAGATAACACCGACACACAAGCACAGTTACTAACACGCACAGACACCCACTCACACACCCTCGCACATACAGTATAAGCGTACAACCGACACTCAAACAAATCAGTGCTGCAGCAATCACTCGATTTACCAATTGATCAGTCAACAAAACAATCTGTTTATTTTTTAAAGGATAATTACGGTTTATTACAATAATATGGGTCATATTTTTATAGTTTTGCCCATCACTGATTATCATTTCATCGCACTCTTCAAATTAATTGATGAGATCTGAGAACATTACTACATTGGAACAAAGTCCGACGAGATCATCTGAGCAGTCGGATGATCAGACAGTTCAGCCAGATTATCTAAATCACTTTATTTGGAGGTAAAACCGAGAGTGAGTGCACACAAATACGGTGATGGTGGCTGGATAACTGAGCGGGCCATTGCATTCAGATGAAGCTGCCTATCAAGCCAGTGGGGCCAGCCGCTGTAGTTCAACCTGGGCAGATACAATGTAGACATAAGGCCAGGTCAAGCTGCAGAGCATCTGCTCTTTGCCTGGGCGAGAGTAGGAAAGGTAGCGTAGTTAGGCCAGGGCTAAAGAATGGTGTTGCCTGTCAGAGGGCCTCGTAGATTTACGACAGCACAGCCTGATACCCACTGCAGGGCCCAATGTCGAAATATCATTTAAAATGAATATTGGGCTTCCGTAGCAATGCCCACCAAATTTTGGCACATTTCTATGTGTATTGATAACTGACAAATGTCGGTAATTTTTTCTAATTGCACGGGAAAACTGCGCGCACAACTTTGGCAAAGTTGAAATAGGAAGTTGGTCTTTAAACTCTGACTGATTTTTACAACTGACAGTTTGGGTAATACTTTTGCTGTCCACCCCTTGTGTTCTGTTCCGAGACAGTTTGGCTAACCTGACAGTTTGTTTAAAACCTGTATGATTATGTTGCTCTAATATAATAAGGCAGAATTATCCTTTGGGTCATGTATCAAGCAAAAATGCCAAACGCCTGCTGTTTCTCTGTGCTGATTTGTTGCACTTTTTTTCTGCCATAGCCTTTGGTTTGTTGATTAGACATAAGAAGTCTTTTTAAAATGTCATCTTGTGCTCTGGGGACTCATTGTGGGCATTTTTCTTACTAGTATCTTCGACATTTTATGCATTAATCAATTAAAATGTATTAGTTACAGCCTTAATACAAATACACACATTTTGTTACCGTCACCCAACGGTAAAGCACTGAGGAGGACACAGAGAGAACAGGAGAGGTGTTAAAAAGTCAGAATAACAAACAATTTACTGAAAAGAAACAGTTCTCATCAAGATTGAAAAGCCTAGCTCTTATTTTTATAATTGTAAGGAATCATATGAGCACACACATACACAGTGGCCTTTCTATGGTGACAGGCTGAATATAATGTGGAGGTAGTGCTACAGTGTACTTAACATGCTTTTAACATGTTTAATATTTACAGAGGACAGAGGAGGGTAAGTGGAGAATTTAGAATGAATGAGGCGAAAGTTTTTTTCAGAAGACTGAGGGGTGAAAGGGGAAGATGATAGTTGCTGGTGGTTGTTAAATTATAAACGATAAAAAGAGACGTTGACTCAGACCTGCATCTTCTCATCAAATCACACAAGTCCACCAAGAAGCTCACATATGAATAATGCACACACACACACACACACACACACACACACACACACACACACACACACTACACAAATGTATTTTCACATTATAACCCACATACCTAGAGATTTACTGATGGCATCGTGCATCAATTATACAAATACAGTGAACTTCATGTACGCTTTCACACCCACCCACATGCATGCACACAGCACATACGCATGTGTACATGCACAAAGGACCCTCAAATCATTGCTTTACTCATGAGCCAGCATACCAATAAATAATACACCACCAAAACCAAGACAGTATCTCACTTTTCCTCTCTCCCCAGCACACACACACACACAGACACATGCTATTTCATGTCAAATTTCATTTTTGTTTACAGCAATCAGATGAAGAAAATATGAAAGTGTGGAGAGAGCTGTACAGATCCAGGCTAATGAGGGGCGAACTGACACATTTCTAGAAATTGTTGGGAGAAGGAGTCATGTGGGCTACAGGAGGAGGAGCTGAGTCCTACAGTACAAGTAGTGAAGGTGGATGAAGAGAGAAATGAGCGACTAAAAGCTAAGGAACAGTAATTGAAAGGCTGGTAGAACAGTACATGACATGGGAGTGTACAAAAGAAGAGGATGGAGCTAGTATGCAGAATAATGAGAAAGAGATGGGGGTAAGGAGGATGATGATGATGATGATGAGGCCAGCAATATGCTATATTAATATTTAATGCAGTAGGTCAGTTAGGATGGCGCAGCTACGTGAAGTTGGCCTGAAAAAGTACGGCCCCCAGATGCTGCTAAGTACCATCCCACTTAAGTCTGCACAAAAGTGCAAACAAACTAGCATGGCAAAATAAGTCCTGTGTCAACAAAGTGAAGCTCGCTGCGGCTTCAAAGGTCACAAAATAATTCAACTGCCAAAAGAATAAGTGTTAAAGTGACAGTACTACAAAGGCAGTTTTTCAGAATGATATTCTGCCTGAAGTTGAGATTACAATATATCCGCACATTATTCTGGTGAATTGAACAAGCTGCAGAAAATGAGGTTTCAGGTACAGGTAAACTGAGAAAACACCCCAAACTAATTTGGTATACAAATTATATTAGTAGGTATTTCCAATGGATGAGCACCTTTGAGAACAAGGTTACCTTCACAGTAGTTAATAGATATTTCCTGTTCAAATGAAAGTGATGTGAATGCATTTCCATCACGATGAACATATTTCAATAAAATCCTACTTGAACTGTAGTTCATGTCTCATTCACCACGCAGGAATCCAAGTAAATACTTTCATGGGGCATTTTGGGGTGATATTTGAAAAAAAACAAATAATTAGCTGCCTAAATAATTAGACAGAGAATTTCTCATGGAAAAAATGCCGTCTTGCAGCTTTTAAGGCGGTTTGCAATGTACAAGGCAAAGAATGTAATTCGTGTCTTAAAAAAGCGGTACATTTTTCACAGCCCCGATCTGACAGGTGACTGTATGTGAATGAAAATTGCAAAGGAGTATGGAATTAAAAAGACACCCAGTCATGTTGTCAGACTGGTTGTCCCTCATTTTTGCTGGTTATTTGTTTTTTTTTTATTTACTTGATGTTGTTTTATACAATACACTGGCGTACAATTAAGAGTACATTTAAAAGATGTTAAATATGGCAGAAGTGCCATTTCTTATCTTAACAAGTCTTTATCCAAAACAGATGAGTGGCCTTGTGATCTAAGTTTCTGCACCAGTAGGCTGTTTATATGGCAGACATTTTGACTTTTATGTAATTTATGTCATAGCAGGAAAACCACAGGTGTAATTAATAATGATGATGACTGCATTCAGTTTATCCACCCTTAACATCCTTGACATCATTAATTACACCTGTGCTTTTTTTTGCTATGACAAGTCAAAATGTCTGCTGTGAAAAAGGCATGTTCGGTGCAAAAAGGGTGTTCATTCAAACCACAATATACCACAGATAGAATCTGAATACAACTTATAGTAGCAAAGCATGTGATTTTATCTTTAATACATGCCCTGAAAAAATGACTAGTGCATATGGGGTGCTAGACTGCCTATTTTTCTCGTGTTAAACAATATCCATACAATCCGGGCAAAGAAAGGTCACCTCAGGCGTTACATTACATATTTTTTAAAAGCTAAATTCTACCTGGCAATGTTGGACCTTATCAGTGTAATTACGATGAATTAAACACTGCAGGTTAGTAATTTAGAGTGATGAAAGGTAGGCACACTAAACAAGCACCTGTGAAACATTAAAACTGCTCTAAAAAGCCACAGGACACATTTTCTGTCGCAGCCTAATTCTGTGTAAATGCTCAGCAGATGTTCTGTAAACCCTAGCGCTAACAAACACCACTCTAAATCCATCTGCTAACAAAGAATTAGCTCAGGAAAGCCACTTACAAACAAACACCTAGGGTAGCCTAGGAGAGGAAGCTGTTGTCACTTGACCAGAGTCAGAAGTAACGCAGCCAAAGAATATCCATTCAAAAAGATTTCAAGAAGAAATCTACACATTCACATTGGTTTCTTGATTGTTTCTTAGTATCTGAAGTATGTTACGACTTCAAAAAACCTACAAAAAACAGTTTTATGACCATAATAGTCTAACATGTAGCATCAAACATCATTCTTTGAACATTGCTGAACGCTGTGAACTGGGACAGCAGAGTCAACAACAACCTCTATAGCAGAGACATAGCATAAAACATTCTCTTGTCACAAACAGAATGTAAAGGCAGGTCCCTAAAAAGCTTACAAGCAGCAGTCCCTTAAACACTGAAAGCTCTTCAGTTTTAGAACTCAGAAACAGGTCCAAAAAGCCCACATCCACTAACCGAACATGGACTTTCTACATCCCCACGATTGACAGAGAACTATAGCATTTAGCTTGCAGACACTGGCTCCCAATGCTAACAACGACTACTTTAGTATTTAACAAGAGGTGAGTCCCAATGCTTAAGTCTACTGTAGTATTAAACAGCCTCACACTCCCCAGGCAAACATAGAATAGCATTTAACACAGCGCTAGAGCCCCCAAGCTAGCAGAGCCTAGCTCAGACTAGTGAAGCATCACGTCTCACCACTAACTCAGACAAGCATGTAATGGACAGCAGCGCGGCCATGGACTGACAAAGCGCAGCATTACGGCATAACCTCAGAATGTAATATGGGACTGGAATACAGCATGTCTCCTGACACTTGAAAACACATTTTCCTCCTCTGGCCTAACACTTACTTTTCCCCCACAAAAGTTGAAATAGTCTTATGTTAATTTTCCTAGTGGACCTGCTAAAGAGGCCTGTATTTTTGTAGAATCGTAATAGCGTGCTATAGTATGGAAGCAAAGGAAGGCCGTATTTAATTTGAATTTTTTAAGCAGACATAATTAAGGTAAACTTGCAGTAGAACAGACTGCATTGTAGTGGCTGACTGTGGCAAATACAGTGGTGGTTTCAGAGTTTTCATGGCCATTAATGGCAATGTCTTCTGCTTTTGTTTTGCATACAAAATGCTTAACACAGCAGATCCCAAACACAAATTAAGTGTCTAGATGAGAAGTGAACTACTTCGCTATGGGAGTAAAAAAAAAGGCCATAAGGATCTGAATCTTATAAGCAACACCAAATTATGAAATTAAACTATAAATTTCAATGACACTAAACTTGCAGAACTGAAATAATATACTTTGAAAGAAATCTATCTGAATTTCTGTGATTTGAATTCCCCTCTGAAATTTTCAGAAGGTACTTCCATGCTGTGCATTTTAAAAATACTCCCCCCTCACAAATTCATATATATCAAGTGTGCAGGCTATCATTCATCTGTACTTCTCTTTCTTGGATAACATGACTGACAGAACATCATTTATATTATTTATGCTTGATTGTTTGTTCTTGTCAGCCCAAATGCCCAAAACATTTAAGTGCAATAGCAGCATAATTTACCTTTTCCCCCACTGTCATTATTGGCCATAAAAACTCTGAACCCACCACTGTATTTGCCACAGTCAGAAACTAATACACTCTGTTCTACGGCAAGTTTACCTTAATTATCTCAAGTCATAAACTCACATTTGTTTTCAAAAATCCATTAAAAACAGCTCGCAGACATATCGCTGCCTTGAAGAACGTAGTCATCCATCATACCCATGTAATATATTTCTTTCCTGTCAAAGTGTCATTCGAGAGTTTTTACAGATTTGTTGGGATTTTTACTGCAGCAAAAACCAATTATCAGTTACTAATGCATGAAGAGATTAGCAGGAGATTAGTGATTTATTAATCCAGTATCACACTCCTGGTAATGTTCCAAAGATGTGCCTACAGTGATTGAACCAGGTAAGATATCTCTTCCCTAGACAACCATCAACATAGCCTTTTATTTACCTTGTCTGGGAGTTACTGTGTATACTGTACTGTGTATACTGTGGCTGCTAACGTTTTCAGTTTTTCATCTATTTTATATTTACCATCTGACACCTGAGACATTAGGCTTCAGTTGGATCAAAGCAGTTTATTTATTAATGAATGGTGAATTATTCATTATCTAACAATTAGCGAGTGTTACTGAATGGTTAAGTAACAGCAAGCCTGATGTTTAGGTACTTCTGAATTCTTGTTATTTCAGTCTATTAGTCTATCGTAGTAAAGAGTAGATATAAAAACATATATTTGTTTATTTAGTTTGCCAACTTCTGATCATTCACAATGTATTTAATTACAAGGGGAAATGGTAAATATACAATAATTACTGTAGAGTAAAAAGAGCGCTGTTGTCAGACACTGACAAATATATGCAAGTGAAACAGCCTACTTTTTAGGTTGAGACGCTGAAGCAACAACAGGCTCTTACAACATTTTGAATTAATTAGCAAAACTTTCTAATGCAGATGTTCTTAGTAGGAGCATTATTCCTAATTGGGACTGCAAAGCAAGCTGAGTAGCTGTTTTCTTTATACTTCCGATGAATCAAAATGTAAACCTCATGATCAAATAGCTGCTCAGGTTAATATATTCATTTGATATTGTAATTTGTTGATAAGTACCCTGTACACGAGGAGCTTTCATTTAAAAACATTTTGCGTGTTCCTACAAATGATCCATCAACTGTCCACTTTAAATCAAGAGCCATACTCTGCGGTGCTGACTCGATCACATTTGGTGCTGCATCATCATGCAAAGAATCAACAAGAATATTGTAAAGAAATTACATAATTATGCGGCTGAGGAGGGAAAAATGTATTTCCAGCAGAACGTTTCGACAAAGCACATTGTATTGGATGGCAGAAGGGAGCTTTTGCCAAGCACCGCCGGTTAAATCTGTCTCCTGAGTGGTAGCCGACGGTTGTGTGCATGGCTGGCCCTGCCTATCCAAGTGTCAGAATGCTGCTCACGGCAGAGGCTAATCACAACACCTGTTTAAGGGAGATTACAGCAGGATCCGCCAGAGTGCTGAAAGGCCTCTGCTTTATTAAAACTGAAGTGTCTGTCCAGGCTGTGACATCCACATACACACATACATACACAAGCACACATACACAAGCATCTGCGTGGCAGAAAGAGAATAGGATGTGTGTTTATATATGGTGTGTGTGCGCTGCTATTTGAGTAATAATAACTGCTTGACTTGTAGAGCTTCATAAAGAAAGAGATGTTAACGTTATTTCATCCCCCTACATCGAAAAGTAATGACACAGCCAACCCTAACCCTCCCTCAGTTTCTCTCTTGCCCTAACGGTGAATGAATTTAAAACCGCTCAAGAACTGAGCAAGACCCTGCATCCTCCTCCCTCCTCTGGCAGCCTTCATTGGCAAATCAAAGAATTGCCAGTTTGATATTTATAGCTGAAGTGCCTTTGGGTGAAAAAAAAATCCCACTCTCTCTCTTTCTCTTTTACTCTCTCTCTGTCTCTCTCAACCCACTGATAGTGACTCTATTGGACTTTAGAAACCTTAGGCCTGGTGTAAAAATGGCAGCAAGCGGTGAGTCAGCCCATCCCGGCTGACTACCTCAGCGTTGATTGCTGGACCATGCTAAGCAGGCCAAGTGCCGCAGGTATGAGAACAGGACGGCCAGTCGGGGTTGGGGTCAGAGCACTTGTCCAGCGCCACTGCAAAATAAAAGGATCTGGCTGGTGTAGGAATGCCACAAGCCAGAAGATTAATTAGACAATTCACAGTGTGTTAGTCTTTCTGCTTTTAGAAAAGAGCTGCAGGCCCTGCTGAATACTAAAACATTGGTTTATCCCCATTTTGGTTATTACATTAGCCCAGCGTTTCCTAACTGAGTTGTTGACAGCTGAGACATTGTGTTTACTAAATACCACAGAATAAGTTTATACAATGACACGGGTTTCCGGGGGGCATGTCGCTTGGGTGCAGGGTGGATTCTGGGAGGAATGCTGGAAAGTGGTGAAGGGGTTTTGCAGAGATTGTTTGCGGGGAAAGGAAGGGGTTAGACAAATCACTAATTCTGCAGAGGAAAGAAAAACTGTAGCTGAAGGGGGTTTCATTCATTATATATAAGCCTTACTCAGGTCTGTGTAAGCCTTTTTACACCAAAAACACTCCCACAACACTATTGTGCACACGCTCTCGCTTTCTGGAATACACACATAAAAATCTTGTTGCTACATTTAGTTAAACGAGCAACAGGGTAATGCGCGTTAATCCTCTCTCTTCCAGCCTCTGCTGAGTTTGTCCCCATGTGAGTCCATTTCCCCGGTTTAATATTACCACTGGTCTTCTCTATTCCCCATCTCCCCCTTCTCCTCTCTCCTTCCCTCTCCAATCCAGCCACTAGTTCTCATCGCTTTTGTTCACACGACAGTCGCCATCCACTGTTACCATGGCAAATCAATGGTCACTCTACAGATGGGAGCAGATTAATTTCTCCACACACACACACACACACACACACACACACATGCCTGAACACACAATGTGTTTGCGTCCCGCTCTGGTATTCCATCACACTGGTAATGGATAGGTCACGATGTGCTGCGTGGCTGAGCGCACGCAGGCAGATGTATGTGCGTGTGTGTGTGGCCAATGTGTGGCCAAAGATCAGATAAGTACATCTATTTCCTTTACTAATTAAAGGAAGGCAGTGCTCCCCAAGGAAAAGAGAGCATACCAAATGCCAGGGCATGGGGTGTTAGATGTGATAACAACATACACACACACAATACTCTTGCATGCACCCACACGTGCACAGACACACTCACATATGCACAAATTACTTTTGGCAGTGTGTATATTATTACTGCTGTGCATCTGTGGGGATGGGTCATACATGTGTATATGTGTGTGTGTGTCTATCAGTGTATGTGCTAAGTTGGTAAGTGTCCATTGGGGAAGTTAGAGCAGCTACATGGCAGATGTTTAACGCCAGTGGCTATTAGACAGCAGAGCAGAGATAATAGGCTACAGTTGCCATTACCTACTACGCCCTATTAGCCAGTACCCAACCTGGAGACAAACCGACAGACAGACAAATGGGGCAAATCTGTACTCATGTATGTATTTTTACGTCTGTATCTGCGGGTGTGCATGAGCGCGCTCTATTGGGCAGCGCACGCTCGGAGAGATAGATGAGAGAAGAAGGGAGGAGACAGGAGTGATAGAGAGGAAGGATAGAAGGGCTAATTTACCAGGCCTCCTATTAGTGAGACAGATCTTTTCCAGATGGGGAGGGAGGGGATGGGAGGTAAGGCAAGACTCGGAGATCGGGAGGAAGTAGAGGAAGTGCTAACACATTCAGAAAACAAAAGTGCATTACAGTCCGTGTAAGCAAGAAGATGAGCTGAGAGTTGACAGGGGTGGGT